>CM062809.1:12377562-12740062 GCA_031772625.1 Pinus tabuliformis | reverse complement strand
TTCCCTATGCACAAAATGCCAAAATGTGTTAATAGTCGAGAAAGAATTTTTAATAGGTTGGAGGTGGCTCGTGAACTTCGCCACCCTTGGCCAGTAAACTTAAGTTTGTATTAGTCACCCATGAAACATGGAGATGTCAACTCAAATTGAGGTGGTGTTTGCGAGGAGTGGGGTGATAATCATGAGGAGAGTGGAAATGATTGCGAGTGGGGACAACGGTCCAAAAAAGGAAACTCGTGCATATGCCATGTCACCAAAGCACTCTGAGCTCTTACCATAAAGGGAATATTATGTACTAAGCTCAACTTCATTTGTGTTAGGGTCCTATAAATTATAGTGATCAATTGATGACCATCTAGTTATTTATTTTGGGAATCTACTGATAAAATTTAACCTACAAATACACCAGGTTTTATAGTCTAAATTGTCTTTGTATAAAGGTCCCTAGGGGGTCATCATTGAGATGTCATGAGTTAGCTATCAGAATCCACCCTTTCCATTGCTAACTATTGCTAAAAGATGAAATGTCCCTAAAGTTATTTATAATAGTTTTGATATTAAATGAGTTTTAATTTTACCAAATATATATGTATTTTGTAAAATCATTTATTTGAAATTATTAAACTTAAATTTAAAGAAACTTAGAAAACCCAAAATCTAAACTATGGAACCATATTTTCCTTCATGCTTCACCCAACAATAAATTTTGAATTAAAAAATCCAAAATTCAAACAAATGGTTGTGACCGCACCCCACCCCACCCAACATTTAAAGCATTATTTTTCCCCAATGTCAAAAACCTCGAGATCTGTAAATAAATAAATTGATTGTTAGTGATGGACTTCGGACCCCGCCCCTTAAAACCATTTACTACTTACCCAGCCCCCACCTAAAAACCATTATTTACGATGATTTAAATATCATTATATATGGCGGGAAGGACATTTATGATATATGGGGGGAGGTAATTTTGAAAACCATTATTTACGATGATTTAAATATCATTATATATGGCGGGAAGGACATTTATGATATATGGGGGGAGGTAATTTTCCATTTGATTAATTGAATTTCTCTGAAGCTTGGATATATTTATGAAATTAATTTCCAGGTGAAAGTAAAAGGAGACTTTTACGGTGATATATTTTTGAAATGAGGCTACAAGTGAAAGGCAAAAGGAGGTTCAGTAAAATGTGATTGAAGGACGTGAAAAGAGTTTTTTATAAGCTTGGATATATCTATGAAATTAATTTCCAGGTGAAAGTAAAAGGAGACTTTTACGGTGATATATTTTTGAAATGAGGCTACAGGTGAAAGGCAAAAGGAGGTTGAGTAAAATGTGATTGAAGGAGGTGAAAAGAGTTTTTTATAGGTCATATACTTATGAAACTAATATACAGGTGAAAGTGAAAGGAGGCTGAGTAAAAAATGAAATTTTTACAGAGGAGAAAGACATGTTTTTTTTATGATATAAAAAGGAGAGAGGAAAAAGACATGTTCTTTTATGATATAAAAAGGAGAAATGCACGGGATATGAATTTAGATAAATATTTATCCAGAGGAAAAAAAATTACATGAGTAAAATGGAAAGTAAAGTTACTTGACCCAACAAGGAAAAACAACACATGGGTTTCAAAATCCATGGGAGAGAAAAACAAGACATGGTTTTTAAAATCCATGGGGAGTGAAAACAACACATGGATTTGAAAACAAGATGGTTTATTAAATCATTCAAATAAATATCTTGAAATTTTAATTACGAAATTCATTTACATGTTTAATCAAAATATTTGCAAATATTATTCAAAATATATATATTTTTCCTCCAAATATTTTGTCACAATAATGAAGTTTTCAAAAGATCATGAAAGGCAAACTTAACGACAGAAACTAAGTACTCAAAGGGATAGCTAGCTGATACAGATGGCAGAGTTAATCATGGAAGAAAAAGGTAGCTAACAGGTTTTGTGAAGACAACTTCCACCTTTCCAAATTTCAAGACAGAGGATCAGCATTTAAAAACCAATTTCCATATTTGAAGGTTGAATATGTTCTAGCAGTTCCATATTTCCTGCAGATTTCCAGTGATTAATTTTATCTTTAGCTTAGTACTCAGATTTTTTAGAAATTGTTAGATATTATTTTGTAATCGGTTCCTTTTTGGAAATTTGAAGATAGTTTAGCAGAAATTATATAAATATGTTGCAATAATACTTAGAAAAGGGTTGGAACTTTGATGAAGAAAGCATGTTATTGATGTAAATTTGTTCACTGAGCCTAGAAAGTGATCATTTCTTTAATACATAAATATGTTCGAGGATTCTTGTGTCTGGTGAACTGGTGATGTTTTTCTTTTTGTAAACTTGTTGTATATTTGTTTTCCATATGTTATTCTAATATATATTGTTTAAATGAAATGAAAGACTAAATTTTTTTAATTACACTCTGTCTTGGCTTATAAGCAATATCTATGTTTTCAAACTGAAATTAAATATAGAATTCTTAAGTGATCTATGTTTAATAGAACTTTAAGCTTTTACTCTCTATCACTCCATCAAGCTACGAAGATCCAATAGCTTGCCTCATTTCCCTGTTACATCTGTTATGATATTTATACATCTGATCACCCTAAGGCCTTTGTCTCCATTTTCCCAACGGCCTTTCTATACAATTTAAACAAAACAATTCAAAAAACCAAACTTTGAACCTTACATCTAGCCTAAAATCCTAAAGTAACAAAGCTAAATCTAACAAAGAGATCCCTCTTTGAGTTTAGAAGGGCTAGCTTCTAAACTTAAAAGTGGTTTTTTGGTTACCTTTGAAACTCCTTTACAACCTGAGAAATTACGGATTGATAACACTTTTCACCATAGCTCATTTCTAAAAAAATAGTTGGAGGAAGGACAAGCTAGTGTTATCAGATTGCCTATGGTGCCACCGAAGTGATTCGAAGTCCTTTTGCAAGTGCTAGAGGAGGAAGCTGCAGGGAGGTCTAAAGTATTACAAGAGGGCTAAGAAGAAGCTACATGAGGAATTGAAGGGTGAGATAAGGCCACAGTGACATGAAATTGTCTTCAAACCCTCATGCATATCTAGAGCTATTTTTAAAAATGAGTAAGTAGTTCCTTCCTCCTTTCTTTCCATACAATCGAATGATAAATTTTTCCTAAAGTTAGTAGCCTGTAATAGACAATTGAGCAGCAGGTAATGTCGGAAATTATTGTGTGTAAAGGAAAGACAGGGGAAAAGAAAAAGAATTTGTTTTGATATAAATTCTAACATCCTTCTCCCTCATTAATAATAAGGAGGTTTAACATTGTTTTTACCACTGATATTGCTTTGAAGAAAGTTGAATTCCATACCTAAGTAATACCAAGAAAGGCAAGTAGAAGAAATGGGGGGAGGATTCAATAGAAGATAACCCACAGACACCAAGAGAATTCACAAACACCCTCCTATAGTGAACATTTTTAAAAGGCATCAATGGTTGGGTTTCTTTGAACTACTAAAAGGATATGAGACGATATCACTCATGAATTTTCCATGGCACTGCATCATCAAGGGGAATATAGTGCCACTATTATTGTTATATTATTGGCCATCTCCTTAAGTCTTGAAACCATAATTAGTGACCACCTTACCCTTAGGGGTTCAATGGAGCAAGGAGGAGAAGGAAGTTAGTGTTACAACCAGGAAGAGCTTCTTCATTCAAAGAGAGAAGCCCATGGAAGATAAGAATGGATTAAGAAGAGAAAGCCTACCATACCCCTGGGATGAGGTGGCTTATCACATCCTCAAATATATATATATATATATATATATATATATATATATATATATATATATATATATATATATATATATATATATATAGATATATTGTGAAGGGAGATTGAGTGTGGTATATGCCTATCATTTTAGGTTACTTAATGAGTTAAGGTTCAAAGAAGAATTCCCTCTCCCTCAAAGACTTAGTGTTCCTCATTTCCTCCTGCACTCGATCATTGAAATGATCCAAAACGTGAGGAAAGGAAAGCATCAACACATAGCCCACCGTGGCCTCATCAAGTTAATTGTGATGGATGATTTGAGCCACTTAAGGAACCTTGTCCTCCGGACTAATTTTGTGGACATGGAAAGGGAGATCTTCATTGAAACCCAAGCCATCACACTTGGAGCAACCCAGCCTCCAACACTGGATGTAGGGGAGGAAAAACAGAAGAAGAAGAGGTAGGTAGAACAAAGGAAGAACACACAGCAGGAACAAAGGAATAAGAAGCAGAGCTTAAGGAAGGATAAGAAGAGAAACGAGTAGAAGAAAAAGAAATCCCTAAGAATACTTTTGAACCCCAAGGAAAAGAGAAGCAAGGACATAAACAAGTATTTCTCCAGGGAATTCAGAGAAAGAAGTGGCTGCCACATTAGCCACATTGAGCACACCTGTCAAGCCCAAAAGGAGGAAACCGAGGCAAGGTTCCCTATATTTCAAAACAAGGAAGAGCACCAGGATCAGGCAAGGGAACCACAGCCTCCTTCATAGGCCCCTATCACTATTGAGGAGTCACCCAGTAAAAAGGGAGAAGTGGGGCCTAATTAAGGAAAATTTGAGGAGATTACCTCTTCTAAGGGAAAAATCAAACCACCTGTGACATATGAGAGAGGCCCACCACTAGGGCAGTGACCTTCAAGAAACCCAAGACACAATATGCCCTTGAGAAATTAGTAAAAGAGGAGCTACAGGAGAAATAGGGGTAGCTATAGGAGAAATGAGAGATGTTACCAGAGAAAAAAAAGAAGCTATAGGAAGGAGTATCCACCTTCAAAGTAGATGAAAAAGGCCTCCAAGAGCTTCAAGAACCTGATCCACAACCCAACTTTGGATCCTATTACAAATTTACTGAGGGAGGAAGGATCATACCTGAAAAGTTTACAGTCACATTCCTTTATGAGTTGGAAATAAGGAGAGGCAGAACACATAGGTGGATACAAATTACCAAATCTAAGAATGTAGAAGATGTAGGTGTTATCACCAAAAAATGATCACCTAGCCATTTTTAACTAGTTGGATCAAAATACACCATGTAGATTTAATTTTACCATAGTAAAATCACTTTCACTATGGAAAATAATTTAGTAAACCACTTTTATTAAATTATTCTCTCATTAAAATCAAAAAAACCCATGAGAATAATTAGATAAATCATTATTTAATTAATTTTCTCTATGAATAATTATTAAATCATTATTTAAATAATTATTCATTGTCACATTTGACTAAATCCATTAAGAATAATTAAATAAATCACTATTTATTTAATTTTCCTTATTTCTGTTATTGGAATAATTGTTAAATCACTATTTAATAATTATTTCAATTTCACACCATCCTTAATTCTCGTGAAATAATTAATAAATCATTTTATTTGTTAATTATTTCTAAATAAAGATATTTAACCATTTTAAATGTCTTTTCCCTCTCCAATAAATATAATAAAGTATTCCAAGCAGTTAGATCTTGATTTGGTTAATATTATTTTATTATTCTCCATTTTCGAGATTAACTCAATACTTTGTTATAAATAGGAAGCTTTTTCATTCATTCTTCACCGTGATCATAATCATCGTCGCCATTATCGTCTTTTTCTTTTGAGCTCCCATTCGAGTTCTCCACATTTTGTCTAGAATTTTCACATATTGAGAGATAATATCATTTTCTGAAGCATCAAGGACATCAAAGGACCCATCCCATGGAAGCAGTCTTACAGACCCATCTGTAGATCTCCTTCACCAGGTGTTTTTAATAAAATATTTATTCAATTAAAGTATTTCCATTTGGGTTATTGCATTGGATATTTTTATTATTGCTTTCTATTCTGGATCATCTATACTTTTGTTGCAGGTTTTCCATTTTTATCACAGGTCTGAATCGCAAGAAGCCATCAACTTGTGGTTAGGGTCACTTGTCACCTAGTGACTTAAGTGAAGTATTTTTGGTACACCTTCCAAGAAATTTCACACTAACAATAGGTTTTATGGAGGATAAAGTCACTGAAATGGGCAAGGAGTTGAGTCATTTGAGACTAAGAGAGTAAATTATGAAGGAGCAACTACAAACAGAAAACACAAGGTTGAGAGAGCAACTGCAAGAGAAAGAAACGTAACTTTCCACTATGGAAAGTCTCTCTATGGAAGCCATATAGTGTAGGCAACCATCAAAATCCTATGCTCTTTTCCTCAAGGAACAATGGCTGCAATTCCAAATTAAAACACTAGCACAGTATGGATATTTTCCTTTTCAAGACTACAAGTAGTTTATTGAGTTTTGAAAACAAGCTAGTATGGAAGATAGGGCAAAGGTAGCTGAATTATATATGCACAATTTCATTCTAACATATCTGAATTTTTGGGATCCCAATTCAAGATTGGGAGACATGAAACTAATGGAATTAGCATCTTGGTTGACTCATGAAGAGGCAAGGGTTGAGGAAGTGAAAAAGGTGATGACAAAAGAAGAGAAGGAACCCTTGTATATCATAGCAGAGCTAGTAATCCATAAGGTTGTCATCAACAATCATAACCTTATTGCCTCTAATCCTGCTTTAGCACCTATATACATAGCAACCCAAGAGCAAGCCATTCTACATTTTGAGGACACTTTTAGGATGTCAGGAACAAAGAGTCTACAAGCTTGTTAGAGAAGGTGAAATGACTTACCCCACAGTATACAAATCATAGAGTATCACTCTTCTGAAAGGCTAAGGAATGTCTTGGAAAGAACCCCATTGTACAAAAGAATCATGAAAAGACTGAAAATCAAATGAATAGGACTCAGAGTCAGTCCACCTTTGTTTGTGGGCTTACAAGAAGAAAGAAACCAAGCAGAGGAGCAAAAGGTATTGATAGAGGTAAAGGAAAATGCATGTTTTATCCACGGGAGGGCACACCATCTGAGGTGCCTTGGGATGTCAGAGAGGCCACCAATGTCATGAATGAGCTTCATATGGATGACTAAGTTGCTCATAGAATGAGAAACACCTTCAACGAAGGGGTAATGATGAGTCCCATCAATAGGTATATCTTGAAGTTCATTATGTTATCCTCTAGCCTTAAAACTATCCTTTTCTCACATTAATTCACATTTTTTGTTATAATATGCTTAGTAAGAAGAGTAAAAGGTGTTTGTCATAGTATGTGGCCTAATATGATTAAATTTCATGAAAAAGAAGCATTTTTTAGGCATTTACTATGCAGGGTCTTGATGAAGACAACCAAGAGGGAATCTAGGGAGGCTTGTCCACCTCCTTAACTCTCTAACTCGACTTGAGATCACCAAATCCTCACTCACAAGCTCGAATTCACTGACATTTGAGTAACTCCAAGTGCATGAGAAGCTCAAGGAGGACAAGATCCACAATTTTCGAGATCAAGGAGGAAATCACTCCTATTTTCAAGGGAGATGCTATCAGCTACCCTTTTGTATAAATAAATGAGCTAAAAGGCTCATTAGGATTCAAATTTTTGATTCAGCTAGGAGTAGCTATTGAGCCCAGGGCTTGACATTGTCATTGTTAACTTTCATGTGATGTATGAGACTACTATTTTCTAATAATGAGAAGTTGGTTATTAAGCTGCATCTGAGCTAGTTTTAGAGGGATGAAACCCTTGGGTTTGGGCCCAACCTAGAGGCTTTGGTCCCTCTTCTGTATTTTTTTCTTATTCTTAGTTTAAATCATTTCATGTCTTTATTTATTGCAGTAGATGTTAAGCTATAAAAACCTATGATTGCAAGCTTCCCTATCACCTCTCTTGTGGGAGAATGGTTGGAAGGATTTACAATCTCAGTCTAAAAACATTTTTTTATGATTTCTTGGAAATAAATAGATGTTAGTTGTCCTTCTTCATATTTACTTTCTGCAACTTAGGAGTTAATCCAGTGATCATGATAGTTTTTTGGCATAGAATAGATGTTAATCAAATTCAACTCATATTTTCCATCATTGTTTATATCACTGTGTTAATGATCAATTGATGCATGCATGTGGCTAGTTGTGGGAATGTGTTGATCTGAAAGGGACAGAACTTCTTTCATCTCCACTTGGAATTCTCCATCTTCTCCTTCCACCCTTCAATTCTGCTACCAAAACTTTGTTTCCACAATCACTCTATTTAGACAATTAGGGACACTGTGGGCATTCATCTTAGTGCAAGACAAACCTTTGAGAGGTCCTAAGATTAGCTAGGAGGCTTCTCCAACCTTCATTCACTCCCTCCTACTTTCATCCACCTCGTCATGCCCTCAAGACACCATCTCCACCCTAAAAATGCTCTCAGAAACCCTCCTGTAGCAATACAGGACCTCCTATAGCAGCACTTTTAGCACCATTTTCCTCCACCTAATTTTTTCCTCACTTCAACCTTAGCTCAATGAATATCAATAATGACCCCAACTTGTGATTTCATGGTCAAGAGAAGCTCCTAGACCAATTCAACCACCTCTTTTCCTCATTGTA
Source organism: Pinus tabuliformis (assembly GCA_031772625.1). Classification (NCBI taxonomy): domain Eukaryota; kingdom Viridiplantae; phylum Streptophyta; class Pinopsida; order Pinales; family Pinaceae; genus Pinus; species Pinus tabuliformis. The sequence continues at coordinate 12,731,552 of CM062809.1, read as the reverse complement.
AAACAGGGTAGAATTAGTGTTTTTCATTCACAAGCATGATACAAGTTATATTTCTGATTTTCAAGCAAGTGTGAAGTAGATCAATGATACATGCAATAGGTTACTAATTTGATGAATTATGCAACATAGAGTTTCTTTACTTCTGCAAGTAGATTATCCCTTTCTCTTTCATGTAATGTTAATTAACATATACAAGTTGAACAAATGGCATTTTCATTTTCATAGTTAAGAATGAGTTTTCAATTGTGCTTTCATCAGCAAGCTTTCATTATAGTTAAGTTGGAGGAATGGTATCTGAACACCTTGGTATGATGTCATTACTAAGGTTGGCATGATTAGAACCTAACGTACTATGCATATAATATTGTCTCCTCTAAGTTTGTACGAACCCTGGGTTGATAATATAAGTTGAGGAGCCCCTAGGAATTGTAACACTCTTGGTGCAATACCAGGGCTCAACACATATCACAGCCAGATAGCTAAAAACACAGCCATCATAATCATAATCATGAATCACATGCAATCATCATAAACCAGAATCATAGATCACATGTAACCATCATAAATCATAATCATAGATCACATGCATAATAAAAATGAAATCAAATATTGATACTTATCCTTCAAATGGTTCTTTGATTCTGCCTTATTTCTTTTCGTACACACCCCATATCAGTTTCCACACCCAATAAGCACCTAGTGCCTTTTCTCCTCTTTAATCAAGTACACATACACAGTGTACACCACATGCATACAACCACACATGACATACAACACCACACAATACATGCACCTACACCTGGCATACAACACATACACCTACACCTGGCGTACAACACAAAACGTACACCTAAACCTGGCATATAACAGAACACACACACCTACACCTGGTTCACAACACGACACAATACATACACCTACATTTAGTCTACAACACGACAAAATACATACACCTATACCTGGTGTACAACACAATACATACAACTACACCTATTGTACAAAAAAACACAATATATGCACCTGCACCTAGTGTACAACACAACACATATATGTACATAGTGTATAACATAATGAATACACGTCGTGATGCATGACTACACAATACTCGTAACACAATAGCATGTATACACAACAACACATATACACAACACCACATGTATGACATGTACATAATACCACATGTATAATCTTAGAGCCTGGATCCACCTCAGGCTGAAGGGAGGCAATCCTAGGATAACTACAAACCACGCTTAACCTGGTAGCTAGCCCTACCAGGTTAGGAGATTGCTCTCTCCTTGTCAATCTCGATGGATATGACTTAACAAATTTCGATTTTAGGCTAGGTATAGTAGCTCTAGGGTTTCTGGTTTGATTTTTTAGGATTTTGTTGTAGGATCAATTAGAGAAGGCAGATTGGGTCCGGGAAATCAACTCAGGGATACAATGATGTTCTGTGGGGCGAGGTAGACAACGGTTTATGTAATAGAAATGGATTGAGATGGTAGTTTAAGACCGCTGAGGAGTTGAGAAGAGCATGAAGAAACCATGAATCCTCTTCAAACTATTGAAAACATAGAAAACCAAATGCATTCCCTAGACAAAGCACTGTAATTTAGTGTATTTTGCCTTTTCACCTTGATTCATTTAGTTTTAGAAGAGAAAGAGAGATTTTGGATACATATACAACATAAGAAAAACTCATTACAAAGAAGAAACAATACATAAACTCACTGTCACAAGAATCCCACAAAAATAGCTGTAAAACCTGGTTTTATTCCTTGCCCAGCTGCAGATAAAAATGTACAATGAGTGCTACAACTTCCACAAAAGTGCCACCTTTACAAATGACTGAAAGATTACATCATATAGGCAAGAAAACTACTCAAGCTAGCTATCATGGGTCGAAACCATGAGAAGAGGGGTGGTTTCAACCATATCTAAACTAGGAACACAAAAGTAGGCAGTGGAACGGCTTGCCTATAAAACTTAGGAAACCAATTCATTCATCATCAAAACCACTTTTAACTTGATGTATCTACCCTATCAAGTCTTTTTCATCCATAATTACATCAAGTTACATCATTTACCATGCCACATTTACCAAGAGAATAAGAAAAAGTATATTGTAGAGAAAACTAGGAAAAAATTGGCTATTATAGCAAAACTGGCAAAATTCATTTAATGCGCAATGCCACTTCAAGGGTATTTTTGGAGGCCTTCCAGGTGTCCAAATCAGGCCCAATATGACTTGTTGGAAATCCCTGCCTATCTAGTTTCTGGAACAATTTGAATTCCCTGATTTGGAGGTCATTTTCCCCTCCCAAAGTTGATTCTCCAAGACTGCTTCCTGTGGGGTTAAAAAAGTGGCAGAGAGGGCATTTTTTGGGTGTTTTTTTCCCTTTTGGTGGCCAAGATCTTGTCCAAATCTTCTAAAGATTTTTTGTTTTCTTATTTTTTCATTCTGATTCCAAATATGCAAACCATTTTGCAATAAGGTGTCCCTATTGGAAATCCTTGTGCAAAAACTTTAATGCGTAGTGCCACTGATTCTATGCACAACGCCACTTTCAGACCAAGTTTTGGATGCCTTATTGGTGTCAAAATTGAGTTAAAGATAGCTTGTTGGAAATCTTGTCAAGTCTACTTTCTATAACATCTTGAATTTTTCAATTTGGAGTTTATTTGCCCTTTCAAAAGTCAAATATCCCAAGACTAGTCAAAATGTGCAAAATGAGGCTGCCAAAATGCAAAGTGTTGTAGCAGTCAAATTTTGAAGGTATTCCTCAACTCAAAATTGAGTTCATGATATATCATTGGAAATATATTTTTGTCTAGTTATCATTTGAATAATAAAGCAAGTCATTTGGCCAACCAGGTTAGGAGAAATCTTGATTTTCCCAAGGTCACTCCAGAGGTGCATTAACTCTCTAGAGGAAATTGTATTTTTGAAATTTCTCTAAACCATGACACCTGTGTAAAAATTGAAGGGGGTTTTTCTTCCTTACCCTATTATGGACAAAAACCTCTCTCACTTTTGTCAAATTCATCTTCTATTTCTCATAAACATCATTTGAGTAAAACCTATCCCGATGTGTGGAATAGGGGATTTGTAGAAATGAAGGGAAATGAAGGCGATAAGGGGTTGCTAAGTTCATGAGAAGATTTTAGAAAATAGGGAGGGAAGTTAGGAAGGAAGGGAAAGTGGAATTTCAAATATTGAGTGAGGGGAAGGGGTCCAAAAGGGCGAAACATAGGCCTAGCCTAGAAAATTGTCAAATTGTAGCAAGAAGCTAGGGTTTGTGGGAAAATGATGCATTTGAAGGATATAAGTGATGGGAGGTGCTAAATAAGGTACATTAAGGATAGGGGAAGGTGTATGAGCATCAGGATACAAGTTTTGTTGATGATTTGACCATCCAAGAGAAATTACCTTCAAAACCCTAGGAGAGGGAAATGAGCCTTACCCAAGTACAACTGAAGCACGAACAAGGTGTAAAATGACCCATTGGAACATGAACTAATGATGACAACTCTTTTAATGATGGTACACTCATTCGAATGGTGACATGGACCAATACTTGGAAGACTTTGGAAGGAGTGAAAACAAATCCTAGACCTAATACCCAGTGACCAAATTTTACTTGAAGACTCACTGAAATGACAAAATTTGACCTTGACACCCTAAAATCACTTTGTAAGAGCATGTTTGATCACTGGAGGAAGGCTGCAAATACTGACTCTAACATTGGCTCCAATGGGGATTTTAGCTCCTTGGATGTGCCAAGAACACCGTAGACCTAGCAGCCTTATCCATTGGGCATGGAGTCAAAATCTCAAACTGAAATGCATGACTCAAAACTGACGACTTGATGAGACAAACTAACTCTGAAACTATCTTGAAACTGGCTAAAACAAAAAATGACTCAAGGCTTCCTTAACTGAAACAAGTACTTACAAATCTTTTTAATGGCAGCAGTCCATCGAGATTTGAGGGCTTCAAATCATGATGACAACCACCTACCTACTGATGAAATATGTACAATCATGTGAAGTGGGCCTTCCAATGTAACCAATCCAATAGATGGCTACATACTGAAATTCTGCTCTCACTTTCCCCGAGCAAGTAGAACGATGTACATGTAGGCAACTCACAATAACAACTGAAACCAAGGCTTATGCTAACGAACCAGGCAACATTCATATTTTCTAATGCTTGAAAAAGAATGTTGAAGGGATCTTGAAAATACTGAAGCACTAGCTTGTCTTGAGATCCAGTAGAAAAAATACAAGTACTCCCTTCATTCTAATCTAAAAGAGTATTTGGTTGATTGATAGGAAGGCATAGAGCAGTATAAGCTTCTACTATCTGAGTGTTGGTTGTAAATTTCTCGACCATGAGAAATTTTGACTCGAATTCTGGCATAATGTCTCTCTCAGGTTCAATTTCATACTCTAAGCCTTTCTTAAACAGAAAACATTCTTCAAGATTATCAAACATGACAGCCTTATCATTTTCATGAAGGAAAACAATATATGTTCGTTGATCTATAAATCTAATTTCAAGACTGTTATCATTTTCAAAAGTGGAAGAAGTTTCATTAATATCTTCTTGACTATGTGAACACTGCAAACCTGCGTTATCTTGGGCTATAACTTGACCTTTAAGGAGTTGATCTATCTCATCTTCAGACAGAGGAGATAATACTTTTTGTTTTCTTTTGCTCAAGCAATTATTGTCTTCTTGAAATAACATTTCAAAACATGAAAAACCTGAATGACAACATTGTTGATCATCTTCATATGACATGGCAATCAAATTTTCATGTTTCTTATCGCACTCATCAGTCATAAGAGGGAAAAGTTCAGACAGTTCTTGAAACTCAAAACTAACACTTCTATCATTTACCACTGAGTTATCCAAAGAAGATTTTTCACTTACATGAACAACTATCTCATCTTGTTTTTCATAAAAGGACTGGATTACCTCCTCGTGAAGACTTTGTTCTAATGAAATGAGAACACTTGGATCAATAACTTTGTATGCTTCTTTCCAGATGATCTCAACAACAGAGCTCTCCTTCATGGGATTCAGAACAAGGTACTCTTCATCATCACGATCTGAATCTAGATCTGAAATAGCCAACTTGATTTTATCACAATCTGAAATTGAAACCTAATTTCCCTGCATACTGTCATCTGCTATGAGCATATTTGAAATAACACCTTCACTTTCATCATTTTCCATTGTACTTTGATCCTACTGCAAATTTTCCTCAGCATCTTGATAAGTATCCACTAAGCTCTATTTATGCTACTGAAATAGATTTTCATAGAGGGCTTCCATGATCTCATCATCCTCATAAACTTTCTGAAGATTTTCAATAAAACTATAAGCATGTCTACAACAGTTCTGAACTAAATTTAAGGATGGATAAGATTTTTTATACCTTTCAAAGAACATGGTATGAAAATCTTTCAAACATTAAATACTAGCAGGCGGAAAACTTTCATACCAAGATTGGGCTTCATCTTCCAGAGTGGCCATGAATATATTCATCAAGCAGTCTTCAGGAAAATCAACCTTCAACTTGCGAATATGTATGTGAAATCTAACCAGATGTAAAACAGCATCATTCCTATCATCATCTTTAAACATAGGCAAATTACTTTGCCAATCTTCCTTCAGAATTTTATTTGGGAAACCTGGAAAGTGATCTCGGCTCATGGGAGCATACCTTCGATCCAACGAATCCATTTTGATAACAATGAATTCACCAAGAAATTCTTCAGGCTACTAGTTCTTGAAGAGTAGAGTTGCCTTAAAAATTCTGAACCTTGGGATTTTTTGACACTGGAGTCGCCATGTGAATGATTTCAGCCTTCCGGTGTCTGATTGTTGTCCACCATCAACAATCAGATCTAAACTTGATACATTTTTCTGAGGAACATAAAACTACATTCCCCAATATGGTCTCCACTAATCTTAGCTTTTAGGCTACATCATCTTGATCAAATAGTTCCTCTAAAGGTATAAGGCCTTTAGGGATGACATTATATTTCAACTGTAGGACTTCCATTTGATTTACCTCTATTTCTAGCTCACCATCATCTCGCTCACCATCTATAGAGGTATCTTTATACATGCCTTCATTTTGCAGAAAATCATCAATTTCTTTGTCATCCTGAAACACCTGCCAATATCTCAGATTATTAGGAACCGCTGGGCGATGCTTCACATGAATTTCAAACTTATTGTTTGAATTCATTGGGATATTTAAATTACTTGCAGCTGTAGCAAGAGAATCTACAATGACATTTTGTGTACGAGGGACACATGTCAAGGTATAATTTGGAAACAACTTCAAAATATCTAAAACTGCATTACGGTAATCCCTCATTCGCGAAGCTTGACTTGTTTGATTACTGATTCTGAGTCTCTATAAACTGAAATTCTCTTTGCATTCAACTTCTTGAGTATCTTCAACCCTACAATCAGTGCCTCATACTCGGCTTCGTTGTTAGAACAATTGAAGCCAGTTTATATGAACAAATTCTTACATTGCTTGGGACTTTATTTGGTAGGAAAATAGGTCTCTGTATCCAAATCCCAATACCTGCACCATCCTTACCTACTGCTCCGTAGAAATCCATACTCCATAAACTGGCTTCTCCTCCAAGTGCTGGAATTCTGTCTGCTCTTCTACCTTTGGTTGTTGTCCATCAATTTTCTATTGTTGGAGGAACGTAGACTACTCAATGGTACTTGCAAGCTTTTGTCTCTCTTGGTCAAGTACTGCCCTGAAATTTTTTGTTATCTCTAGAACATCTTCCACTTCAACTAACTAGCTATTTACATCATTAAAACCACTATCTGAATAAAGAAAAAAAGATTCTAAATCTATATGTATAGAGTTAATTGGATGATTCAAAGGTTTCTCCTTGCTTGTGATCATATACTTCATCTTCTTCTCCCTATATAATTTTCTCAGCTGACCAAACACGGGAATAGTGGCATAGGAGAAGTCTAATTGCAATGTCCCTTTTAGTTTTGCACCCCACGACCTAGATAAAAGCATGCCAAATCTAGGGGGAATGTCTGCCACAACTACATCCATGAGAACATTCTTTGTTGGAATCTGATCTAAAGTCACAACCAAATCCTTGATGAGACCAATACATCTGACCCTACCAGAATCAAAAGAATAAAGATCATGATATTTGCAAGTGATTTCAAGACCCAGTTTTTCCATAATTGCCTTTGGCATCAGATTTTGGGATGCTCCTAAATCAAACATGGCATTGTGCAAGACATACTCATGCAATCTAAGGCTGATGTAAAACAGGGCTACACTATCCTCAGATTGGCCTTCTAATGCAGGACCAAAAATAAGCTCGGTTGGTCATCTTCCACATTAACCATATTAGACAGGGGATCTACATTCAAAATCTTTGACACTTGACTCTTATAACTGCTATTCTTCATTAATTCTGTCAGAGGTATCAACACTTTTAACTTAGCAATCTCATTCTCTAAGCTAAAGGCTGTAATTTTATCTACCTTTTTGAGCGGAGAATCCTTCTTTTCAGACTTTTCCTTTGTTGTACTTGGCTGATTTGTCTTCTCATTTGCAGATAGTACTTTTCTAGAAGTAGGATCTACTAGCTCCTTTTCTTTTTTCTGAACATTTGAAGAACCATTCTTAGGCTGTGCTACTTCCTTTCGCTTTTGGACTAGATTGATTGGTACATCCCTGCTCCTGAGTGAATATTGTCTTTGATGCACTATCAATGCGTTCATATATCCCCTCTGATATTCATCTGATTCTTCTTCCAGGATTGTTTCAGTGGCTAGTATAAAATCCTCATATTTATGTACAGCCGGGATCTTTGAATATTCCTCATCCTCAGTGATATAGATAGGCAAACCATCTGCTATAAAAAAGTGATTTTCCTCTCCTATTGGATCTTCTTCATCCTCTGACTCTGGGCCATGCACATAATTCTACTGTAGAGGTGTTTTGAATTGTTGTTGTGCTGATTAATCGTGTGCTCTTTGCTCCCGTTGTTTGATCCTAAACTATGGTTGCTGCTGACCGCGAAAATTTGGATTTCTGATTGGTGTCTCGGGCTTATCTGCAATTGTCAATCTGTCAAACATTTTCTCAATTTTACGAAGCAAATGATCTAAGGAAGAAGCCTCCTCCTTTATGGTCACTTTCTTTTCGGTCTTCATCCTAGCTCTTTTAGCTAGCAAATTTGCCTCCACACTCACGGCATTTTTCTACATATCCTCCAATGTAGTAGGATATTGTTCTCTCAATTGGTATGCCATGTCGGCATCAAAACCATCGGGAAATTTTATCAAAGCCAACCCCATCGGTAGCTTGATATCAGCTGGAATAGCATTATAGACAATATTAAATCTCACACAGTAATCCTGAACACTTTCAACAACATTCCTCTTTATATTTTCATACTCGAAAAGAATTTGGAGTGGATTTTTCTTTACCTCCCAATGATCCAAGAATTGTCTATGAAGAATGGGAAATGTATTGATAGTCCATGTGGGTAGTGCTCTGAACCACTTTCGAACCTTGCCTCCAAAACTTTGCACAAATAATCGCATGGTCACATTCTCTTCATCTATCTCATGAATATCAAAGAAGTCGTTCATCCTATCAACATGTTGCTACGTTGTGATACCTTGAGTAGCATCAAACAATGGTATCTTACTTTGGTAATCAGCAGGCATAGCATCCAAGTTCTATGGCAAAATGAGAGGTGCATATCTGGCAGCCATTACTCAAGGTGGATTGGAAACTGGCTTTGGGGAAATAGGAGGGTTTATAATAACAAGGGAAATCGATGTGATGGGTGATTGAGGGGTTGAAGGAGGAGTAGAGGTGACAGATCTCTAATCAGATATGCTTGGTTGAATGGGAAGGGTAGGGATAAACTAAGGTTGAGAATGGACCTCAAAAGTAGATGAGAAAGCAGATGGACCAAGAGTAGTAGATGTTGATTCTAGAAGCTTAGGGATATTGGTAGCTACAATGGATGATTGAAGAGAATTTAAGATATAATAATCAATTGATCTATTCGCCCTTTCGGTTTCAAGGTCTTCAAAAAATTGCAGATTTAAAACGGTATCACCAATCGCACTTTCAGATTTGGTTTCAAACAAATAAAGATCAAAATGTTCATCAAAAGGGAGATCTTCAAGATATTGAAACTCAACTGGGCATGAATGAGATCTAAAAACCAGCCTAGGACTCAATGAACTTTCTTGCCTGAGTATTCTTGGAATGAGATTAGGATTTTCAAACATGGGAGGAGGATCAGGATTAGGATTGGCCATGGTGTATCTTCTTGAAGCCAGTGTGTTTGATTTTTCCCAAAACTTTCAAATGGACATTACAATTTTTTCAGCCTAATAAATTCTAAACCTATCATCCAAAAGTCTAGAATGTGTTTTAAAAGTACTGGGCTAGTATTTTTTAGTTCTTCCCTAGTATGGTCGCCACTATGTTAGAGCCTGGATCCACCTCAGGATGAAAGGAGGCAATCCTAGGATAATTACAAACCACGCTTAACCTGGTAGCTAGCCCTACCAGGTCGGGAGAGGGCTCTCTCCTTGTCAATCTCGATGGAGATGACTTAACAAATTTAGATTTTAGGCTAGGTATAGTAGCTCTAGGGTTTCTGGTTTGATTTTTTAGGATTTTGTTGCGGGATCAATTGGAGAAGGCAGATTGGGTCCGCGAAATCAACTCAGGGATACAGTCATGTTCTGTGGGGTGAGGTAGACAAGGGTTTATGTACTAGAAATGGATTGAGATGGTAGTTTAAGACAGCTGAGAAGTTGAGGAGGGCATGAAGAAACCATGAATCCTCTTCAAACTGTTGAAAACATAGAAAACCAAATGCATTCCCTAGACAAAGCACTGTAATTTAGTGTAATTTGCCTTTTCACCTTGATTCATTTAGTTTTAGAAGAGAAAGAGAGATTTTGGATACATATACAACATAAGAAAAACTCACTACAAAGAAGAAACAATACATAAACTCACTGTCACAAGAATCCCACAAAAATAGCTGTAAAACCTGGTTTTATTCCTTGCCCAACTACAGATACAAATGTACAATAAGTGCTACCACTTCCACAAAAGTGCCACATTTACAAATGACTGAAAGAGTACATCATATAGGCAAGAAAACTACTCGAGCTAGCTATCAAGGGTTGAAACCATGAGAAGAGGGGTGGTTTCAACCATATCTAAACTAGGAACACAAAAGTAGGCAGTGGAACAGCTTGCCTCTAAAACTTAGGAAACCAATTCATTCAGCATCAAAACCACTTATAACTTGATGTATCTACCCTATCAAGTGTTTTTCATCCATAATTACATCATTTACCATGCCACAATTACCAAGAGAATAAGAAAAAGTCAACTGTAGAGAAAACTAGGAAAAAATTGGCTTTTCTAGCAAAACTCGCAAAATTCATTTAATGCACAGTGCCACTTCAGGGGTAGTTTTGGAGGCCTTCCTGGTGTCCAAATCAGGCCCAAGATGACTTGTTGGAAAGCCCTGCCTATATAGTTTCTGGAAAAATTTGAATTCCCTGATTTGGAAGTCATTTTCCCCTCCAAAAGTTGATTCTCCCAAGACTGCTTCCTGTGGGTTAAAAAAGTGGCAAAGAGGGCATTTTTTGGGTGTTTTTTGCCCTTTTGGTGGCCAAGATCTTGTCCAAATCTTCTCAAAATTTTTGGGTTTTCTTATTTTTTCATGTTGATTCCAAATATGCAAGCCATTTTTCAAGAAGGTGTCCCTATCAAAAGCACAACGCCAGTGGCGCTACGCACCTATTGGAAATCCCTGTGCAAAAAATTTAATGCGCAGCACCACTGATTCTATGTGTAGCACCGCTTTCAGACCGAGTTTTGGAGGCCTTCCTAGTGTCAAAATTAGGTGCAAGATAGATCGTTGGAAATATTTTCGAGTATACTTTCGATAACGTCTTGAACTTTTCAATTTGGAGTTCATTTGCCTTGTCAAAAGTCAAATCTCCCAAGACTGGTCAAAATGTGCAAAATGAGGCTGCCAAAATGCAGAGCGTTGTAGCAATCAAATTTTGAAGGTGTTCCTAAACTCCAAATTGAGATCATGATAGCTCATTGGAAATCTCTTTGTGTCTAGTTATCATTTGACTCATCAAGAAAGTCATTTGGCCAACCAGGCTAGGAGAAATCATGATTTTCCCAAGGTCACTCCAGAGGTGCATTAACTCTCCTGAGGCAACTGTATTTTTGACATTTCTCTAAAACCATGACACCTGTGTAAAAAGTGAAGGACATTTTTCTTCCTTGGCCTATTATGGAAAAAGACCTCTCTCACTTTTGTCAAATTCATCTTCTATTTCTCAGAAACATCATTTGAGTAAAACCTATCCCGATGTGTGGAATAGGGATTTGTATAAATGAAGGGAAATGAAGGGGATAAGGGGCTGCTAAAATCTTGAGAAGATTTTGGAAAATAGGGAGGGAAGTTAGGAAGGAAGGGAAAGTGTAATTTCAAATATTGAGTGAGGGGAAGGGGTCCAAAAGGGCGAAAGACAGGCCTAGCCTAGAAAAATGTCAAATTGTAGCAAGAAGCTAGGGTTTGTGGGAAAATGATGCATTTGAAGGATATCAGTGATGGGAAGTGCTTAAGAAGGTACATTAAGGATAGGGTAAGGTGTATGAGCATCAGGATACAAGTTTTGTTTATGATTTGACCATCCAAGATAAATTACCTTCAAAACCCTAGGAGAGGGAAATGAGCCTTACCCAAGTACAACTAAAGCATGAACAAGGTGTAAAATGACCCATTGGAACATGAACTAATGATGAAAATTATTTTAATGATGGTACACTCATTTGAATGGTGACATGGACCAATACTTAGAAGACTTTGGAAGGAGTGAAAACAAATCCTAGACCTAATACCCAGTGACCAAATTTTACTTGAAGACTCACTGAAATGACAAAATTTGACCTTGACACCCTAAAATCACTTTGTAAGAGCATGTTTGATCACCAGAGGAAGGCTGCAAATACTGACTTTAACATATAACATGTACACAGTACCACCTCTACATAGCACCACCTACACAACATTTACATAGCACCACATGTACACAGCACCACCTACACATAGCACCACATCTACAACATGTACACACCACCACATGTACATATCACCGTATGTACAACATGCACACAACACCATATATACACAACACTGCATATACAACATGTACATAGCACCATATGTACACAGCATCGCATATGCAACATATACATAGCACCATATGTACACAACATCACATATACAGCATGCACACAACACCATATGTATAGAGCATCACATATTCTACATGCCCACGACACCATATGTACACAATATCACATATCCAACATGTACTTATCACCACCTGCACAAACAAATCCAGATTAGCACGATACATATAACATCAAGATCCTAGATGCAATGACCATACTCATCATGCATATGACCACAATGCATATAACAACAAGTTAACTACCATACATGATTATCTAGCACATGTGCATATGACCGCACTAAACAACTAACATTTATCACGCATGTAACTACAATAGAAATAGAATTACAGACATGTACATAACCATAATTCTTATAACAACCATTAACCAACATAAATGCATGCCCAACATACAAAATTGTATGACAATTTTCTCGTACCTCGAGGTCTAGTGTTGCAACCTCACTCTAGCAATCTGCTTCTCCTTCTCTATCTCAGCCGATTCATAGCATCATACCATGCCAACAACATCATGATGACACAAAATACATAATGACTACCACGATGCACACTTGTCCTACCATGAATGCATAACCATAACCATGACAATGCATGCATAACAAATGCATTTACAACCAACATGCATTCATGACAAGCACATCCCAACAACAACATCATCAACTTATACACGACAACACAACCATAACAATGACCATCACCATGCATACACAACAAGCACATATACAACCTACATGCATGCATGACAACCACATTCTGCCCATCTAGTCCAAGGGTTGAACCATGCTCTGATTACACCCTGTAACACCCTCCTCCACATTTACCCAATTTAACCAGCGTACCGAGGTAAACATGTGATGAAGAGTTACTATGATGTGATTCAACCTCCTATATCACCTTATGGAAGTGGAATCGACAAACCAAAACCTTACTAACTTCCCTTGGGTGATGCAAGACCCCCAAGGGCTAAACCAACCTTCCAAGCGCCCAGATCCTAAGACAAATTTACTTTTCACTGACCTGGACTCCCAGTTGCATGCACAATCTTGCATCCATGTGACTGAAATCCTCCAGTCACATGAATAATCTTGCAAGGGAGCAACTGTAGTCTCAATTTCACAGTTTTGTGCCTGTTGTCGCAAAATTTGTGCCACCCTTTCATGGGTAGACTCAAGGTCACTTCCCAGAACTTGATGAAAGTTTCCAAGACAATGAAAGACACAAGGAAAAAGCCTTCCATACAAAACTTAGACAAGAACTTGACCTAGAAGGGCCTAACCATGACATAAATTTCGTCAAACACATCATGAACATGTAATCTATAAGTCATAATGACACATATGAACATAGGGATCTCATGCTTATCTGAGAATCATTAAGAAGGTCTGATGCCCTCTCACAATAGTTTCATTATAATCTATTAGGTCATAGATTCAATAACCATTCATTTACTAATAAAAACATGTTGAGAGCCATAACTAGAATCTGTTATAAAACTATGCTTATAACCAACATATTAACATTGATAGAACAACCATTAAAATCACATAATATCAAGCACACTTTCTCATAAAACTCAAGAGGAAGATTCTTATTATTCATATACAAAATCCAACCAAGTCAATGCCTTTGTGACATACCACCCGAACATAGATTGGGTTGAACCAAATCTGTCTTTCAGCCAATCACCATCATGCCATATTCCAAGAATGAATGTGGGACTCGCAAAAAAAACAACCAGGGCTTCCTCGGGATTTACCGTGTATCCCTTTATTACCATTCAAGTGATTCCTAGGCTCAAAACCATCATCTATACAATTAGTCTTTATCATTTATCTTGCCATATACCGATCAAGGGATTCCTAGGCCCAAACAATAAACATACATTACCAGGCTTTACCACAATCCTTCCATATACCGGTCAAGGGATTCCTAGGCCCAAACAATAAACATATATTACCAGTCTTTACCACTATCTCACCATATACCGGTCAAGTGATCACTAGGCCTTAAACAAGCATGGATACCTCCATATCTCTCCACCTAAACAGTGAGGAATTTTCCCTTCTCCACCCTCAGGCTTTACCATGTATCCCGCAATTTACCGGTCAAGGGATTCCTCATCCTTTGTGAATCTTCTTGAGACCACCCCACTTAGTTTCGAAACCATCCGGTAATCCAGATCAACCAAGTAAAAGAACCCCAACACACCATGGCTATACAAAAATGGCAAGGCAAGGCTGAAACCATTGTCACACCTAGAAAAACCCATGCCAATGACAGTAAGAGAGCCAAATACACACATGCATGTACCATGCATGCCAAAAATTGCAAGGAAATCATACATGCAACATGATACCTGCAAGTAATACTGTTGTAGTCACTTGATATAACTCTTCCTTGCTTGATATTTGATTTCCTTTTCCTTCATTGTCCTTCCTTTGCTTTCCTTTCTCTAATGCTAGAGTGCTCGAATAAATGCTCTAAGTGAAAGAGAGAGAGAGAGAGAGCTCCCCCCAAAAACTATCAAAAATCCCTGAACTGATTCTCAAAAGCCTTTTTATTCTTGAGGCCTCTAATTTCTTAATTTTCCTTAACTTTTCCTTCAATTTCCTTCTCATGTAAATTTTTGACCTTTCACCTTTCTTTTCTCCTAATTTCCTTTATTTCCATAAATAAATGTCAATGCCTCTTTGCCTTTTCAAATGCATTTTCCATTGCCTTTGTCAATTTCCCCTTAGCCATAATAAACCAAATGAACACCCACTAGGATGTCTTTCCCAACATTTAGCTTGGGATGTGTGTCCCATGACCTTGGTCTTATTTTGCCTTTATTAACTTTATCACGTGGATTTTTATCTCAAGTCTATTATAGGATCCTTAGAGAGGTGTAATAAATAATAGTGACAATAATTGGAAGGGCTGTTATCAACATTCAAGGGAGTGTTCCAAGAGCCTAAAAGGCTACCTCCTAAGAAGGAATTGGAGAAAAAAAATCCAATTATTTCAAGGCTCTTTGTTTTTTAACATTGGATTATATAGACATTCCATTCTAGAATTAAATGAAGTGAAGAATTAGTCGCAATAGTTGCTAGAATAGGGTATGATTCAACCAAGTACCTTACCTTGTGGTTCACCCATTATAATTGTACCAAATAAGGATCGGACTTCGCAAATGTGCATTGATTAAAAAGTGATAAACAAGTACATACTTTAGAATAGGCATCCCCTAGCGAGTACTGATGATATTTTATACCAGTTGCAACATGTGAAATACTTCACCAAGATGGATTTAAAATCAAGATATCACCACGTTCAAGTCAAAGAAGAAGACACCTAGAAGACAACTTTCAAAGCTAGACAAGGTTTGTATGAATGGTTGTTCATGCCATTTAGTTTTTGTAATGTGTCAACTATGTTTATGAAACTAATTAATGATGCACTACACCCTTATATAGATCCATTTTTCATTGTTTATTTGAATGATATAGTAGTTTATAGTGCTACTTAGGAGGAGGACATTTCACACTAGATGCATGTGCTAGAAACTCTAAAGAAAATTGAACTTTTAGGAAACCTAAAGAAATATGAATTTTCTCAATAGTGTTTGGTGTATTTGGGGTATGTGACTGATGGAAGGGAGATCAAGATAGATTCCACAAAGATAGAGGTCATCATGAAGTAGTTGGTGCCTAAAAACAACTTTGAAGTTAGGAGTTTTGTTGGGGCAAGATAATACTTATGAAAGTTCATCACTTCATTTTTAGTAGTAGCTCAACCACTCCACACCATAACAATGAGTGGCAAGAGTTTTGATATGGGTAAGGAGTAAAAAAAAGTCCTTTCAATAGTTGAAAAAGAAAATTATTCAAGCAACAGTTCTTGCATTACTAAACTTATAGAATCCCTTTGAAGTGGAGGCATATGTAAGTGAGTATGCCATGGGAGGGGTATTAATGAAAGGAATAAGGTTTGTATGCTACCATTATAAAGTATTTCACGGGGAAATACTCAACTGCCCTACCTACAACAAGGAGTTATATGCCTTTATACAAGATTTCAAAAAGTGGAAACATTATTTTGTAGGAAAGGAGACCATCATCTACATTGACACTAATCGCTATTGATGGCCCTCTATATTACAATAAGAATGTTGAAACTCTTGAGGTTCTCAAATTTAATTATTAACCTGGGGTTCATACAGCCTTAAGAGGTATCACTACTATATGTACAACAAGAAATACATTCTACTAAGGTGGTTTAATGCAACAAAATGGAAGTAAAAATGCACAAAGACCACTAGGCTACAAGAAGTGCTTAGAAATTCCAATGAACAGTAAATAGATATACTCTAGATTTCAGGAAAGGAAACAACTAAAAGGAATCCTATGTTATTGTAAAAAATTAAACGATAGAAGGTAAACCCTAATCTAATTATAGGAAGGTAAATGACAAGAAGCAATTATATTATAATTTGTAGAAGTTAAATCTATGATATTGCAGGAAAGTAAATGACAAGAAGCAATTATATTATAATTTGTAGAAGTTAAATCTACGATATTGTAGGAAAGTAAAGGACTGAAATAAAACTATGCTACTACAAGAGAACAAAGCAACAATTTCAATAATGTTGGAGTAAAATCAATCCTACTATGTGGTGCATAATAAATCAATTATGTTGTTGAAAAGAATACATAAAAAACAAACCCTAATTGCAGAATGAAAGCTGCAGCTACTAGGATAAAGTTCCTATAGGGTCTCTAAACTTCTAAACTCCATCTCCAAGGTCTAATGGATGTTGTAAAATGATGGGGAATGATATATAAGCTTTTGGTGAAAATATGGGGACATTCTAAGGTAATATGCATATTTCTATAGGATGGCTCTATTTTGCTACAAGAAACATTTGAGAGAAAATTTATGACATTTAGATGTGGTTTGAAGAGTGTAGAAGGTGGAGGAAGGTTGTGGAAGGGAAAATAGGTCCTTTCCAAGCTCAGGTACACCAAATGGATCAAATCATACAAGGAAGAGGCAAAATTGGGGGTTTCTTGTAGCTCAGTTAGGAAGAATTTTGCTTGTTGGAAGTTTGCAAAGATGTAAAACAATGGGTGAAAGATGATCTTGCGAGTGAACTAAATGCATCAAGACAACATTAACTTTTCCTATGAAACAATACCATCTATATGAAATCAAAGTGCATGGTTAGTTGATAAAAGCAAGATGCATAAACAACTAATAAACTACTAATTGTAGGAAATAAAAAATAAAAATAAAAAACAATGGAAATGATGAGTTGAATTTGAAATAAAGACTGCTTCTGTATGAAATAAACTATTTTGTGTTTATCAGGATAAGGTACATAAACAAATCTAGAAAAGAGCTTACTGATAACCCCTGCAAAGACAATATTTCTAGAGATTATATTTGTCAGAAAGTCATAAAAAAACTAAATGCATGGAAAGCAAATGTATAATAAAGGGGCTTGAGCAACTGGGTTGGGCCCTCAGGACCCTTAGAAGAAAATTAGACTGAGAGCAAAAGAGTGATTTTCATTAATCCCAAAAAGTGCTCATACATGAAACATGAAAAACTAAAATAATAAGAAATATCCTTTCTCTAATGTTGATTGTCTTCCTCTAGAGTTTTGAATCCATGATTGGGTTGCTAAGACCCCTTATTTATACAAAAAGTGCTTGAGGGGAAGACTCCTTGAAGGGAGGACCTTTTCCTTCAAAAATAACTAAAAATGTGGATATGGTTCCCTAGTGTCTTTGCAACCACGGGGAGGTAGTAAACGTCATTAGGTTGACCGAGTTGTGATTAGCCTTCAGCAGGGAAAAAGCCCCATAATATTCTCTTGTTGGACCCCTATGTGATCTGCATAAGATATCCTCAATATCCTGCATATTTAATGTGTTTGGCACACAAGATATAGAAATTATCTCTTAACCCTCCTAAGAACATATTAAATTTGAAAAATACATTGTTAAATGTAGAAAGAAAGGTTAAATATGCTTAAGGATGGTTATATGTGCCTTAAATTATACCTGTTTTTGAGGTGCATCATACCACCCTACAACAACAACAACAAAATTCATCCTTTGAGCAACCTAGTCATCTAACTACACCTCATTCATTTCCCTAATGGCTTTCCTGAAATCCCAAGTTGTTTTAGATGTAGTGGTCCCCTCTAGATGAAACCTTGCATTATCCTTAATTTTTTTCCACTCCCTATTTTCCTTTACGTGATTCTTGTTCTCCTATAGACCCAATAGTAGAGGGGGACTGAAATTAATTCCAATCCAGTGGACTCCAAGCCTCTAGATGATTCTTTTGTATAGATGTATTAAGGCCAATGCATTCCTCAACCTCTCTGGTGAATGGTATTCTCTTATTCTCAAAATTTATGGCAATAGTATGCCACCTTCTTTGGCATGCTTACATGCTTTCATCCCCCAATAATCTAAAAGTATCTTCAAAATGAACAATTGTTTGTTCTTTCTTTTCTTTATAAACAATTGCCATTTTAGGATTTTATTCTCTAATTCTATGGTTAGCAATTATGAGATGAGGGGCTAGTAGTTTTACATTCTATCCCTATGGTTCTACAATATTCTCTTGTATCTTTTTGGGTTGTTCTGGGAGCATTGTTTCCTTAGTGCTTGGCCCTTCTTGTCAAGCTCTTGGCTCTTTTCCTTTGACTGGTGTAGAGGTCATATCAACTTCTTGGGTTTCTTCTTACTTAGATTCTTCCTCCTTATGGTTAATTGACTCTTCAATTGGGATTGGAGTTGGAGAAGGTTATTGAGGTTTTCCTTATCTTATTTTGTTGCTCTTCCTTCTCTTGAAGTAAAGGGGGTTTTCCCTTGGTTTCATTTTGGTTTTATTGGAGTAGTTAAGGCTACTAGGGTAGAAGCAATTCCTTCTTCTAAGTTTCCTTTTGAAATACTCTCTTTCTCCCCCATTTTTCTTTCATTTGGTGTCCTGGAGGATGTCTCAATATCCTCTTAGGGCTTTTGAACCTCAAATTCAATCAAATTGAGCTAAGTCATCCCTTCCTCGACCACTTCTACCTTTACCTTTATTTCAACTTGTGTTTATGTCCTTCCTTCCGCTTCCTTTTCTATCTCTTCCTCTGATTTTCTCTTTGATTTCTCCCTTTCAATCTAAGATTCCCCTTCCACTTATGCTTCAAGTTCCTTCCCTTTTTCTATCTTCTCTAGCTCCAATTGAGATTGGACTTGGGTTTCCAAAAAGGCTTCTTTGTCCATGTCTATGAAATCAGTGTAAGAAATAGGGATTATGGGATCTCTAAGGCATCTAATACTATCAATCATATCAATGACCCATTGTGAGCTAGATAATGGTGTTTCCCTCCTTTCACCCTTAGGCTCGTTTCTTTTTTAGACTGAAGGAGAAAATGAGGAATGCAAAGCCACTTATGGGAAGGAAAATTACTTGAAATGTGAGTTAATGGAGCAATCTAAATTAATAGGCATATACGATGCTTAGCCTACTCTCACATGAAATATATTTTGTAACACCCTCCTCCCACATCTACCCAAACAACTAGCCAGTCATGGTAAACATGCGACAAGAGGCTACAGATATGATTCAACATCCTAGGTGACCTTAAGGAAATAGAATAAACTGAAACACAACACATGGACCTCCCTCGTGTGCTTCAAGATCCCCAAGAACTAATCCACCACTCCAGATGCCCAACCCTAAGTGAGTTAACCTAGAAATTTAATTGAATTAAACCCAAATTTTCTCCCATGAAAAGGAATGCATGTGACTGTAACCCTATAGTCTCTCTCACAGGCTTTCCTACCAGTGACCAGAGACCCAATTTTTCAGTGTGTTGACAGTGTTGGACCCGCCAACATGTCAATGGGATATCCTCGGTAAGAAGTCCCAATTAGACCTCATATTGTTTGGTGTAGGAGTCCCAGCAGTGGGTCGTAAGGTAATGCGTTGACCGCGATGTCACACAGAGGCAAGTAAGATAACTCTATCAGTAGCAAGGGTGTGACTGATGCACAAAGTCAAAGAATGTGTACGATAGGTTCCAACACTTCAAAGGGAGAGGAAGGTGAAGGTGAGTTCCAGGTTGAAAGGGATCAGTCCCAACTCAACTAGGAGCACACCACACAAAGGACATGCACAGCTTCTGGCAAAGCCTTCCACTCAGATGCGGCAGTCACAACAATAAGGTAAGATAACACGAACAGCACTCACAGATCAGTCTGAGATGAGTGTGACAGTGGATATAACAAGGTTCATGAGAAAGTTCTGTCTGATGTCCGACAGAGTACACAGATGGTGACATCATTAACAACATATGCAACACATTAGCCACAAGATTCATATAATTGCATACAAATCAATTCATATACAAGTACGTAAGTTAAACAACATATCATTAAGACAACTAGAATAGTCCAACTACAATAACAACATATGCATGAAAATGTGATGGTTATTATTATTAAAGAAGTGTGAGTCACAATCATACAATACACCATGTAAACCTGCTAACCCCAACAGTGGAATGTTACAGCCACATCCACCTGCTTCTCCAAAGATATGTACTAGCTCTGTGCAGTGGAGAAGCCAAGGCGTGTTACAATATTGTCCAAGCCTTCTTCAAGATAGTCTTAGTAGAAGCTTGGCTGACCAAAAGCCCATACAATGAGTTATGAGGGACTATTTATAGCAAAGGATGGGGTGACCCTTGAAATTCCCCTTTGTGACAATTCAACTACCCTCATGACTCTTCACCTACTCTATGACTATTACATCCAACCATTAACACTTGACTTACACTTGACATGGCTCAACATTACAATGCACATGTACTCATGTGAGACAACATGGCTTGAGCAAGCATTGCAAGACATCACTGACACTCAGTCTACTGAGATGATACCAAGTCTTTGACATGTCTGTGATGGTGAAGGTGGTGAGTTGATGCCAAGATTGGTCGTCCGTGATGGTGTGCATGCACCTCATGGTGACATCTTTCTGAAGCGAACTCTTCCCTCCGTTGCAACCAGTGCATTGATTTGGCCCCTTCATCCAACTCGTCTGCTAACATGTGCATGGTCTTCTTGGGTGCGGTTGAACTGGCAACACACTGATGCATAGTGTCTGTGCTGATCTTCAAGTGTGTGCTGGTGGTCATGCACATCAACTTGCTGAAGTACATGTTCAGCTCCAGTTGGACTTGCTTCTTGTCTTTGCCTTGGTGAGAGTGTTGAATGGGTTGGATTACATATGTGTGCACAATGACATGCACATTGTTGAATCCCTTGCATGCGATCACCAACACTGCACACCATGTTTGCTCCGTGTTAGCTGTTGGGATGGATCTTTAACTTGTATGGGTGCAGTTTCATCCGTGAATGCATGATGCATTCGTTGTTGTTATTGTTCCTGCTGCAACTCATTCGTCTGTTTGTGCAGCTTCATGTTCTTCCTGAGTTGCTACTTCATCACATGCAACTCCTTCTTTGTTCCATCTTCTGCCTTCGTGCAATCTTCATGTCGCGTTGTCACTTCATAGCTAGAGTCTCCAAAGTTGCTTTCATCATTAATGGAGTCGCTTGATCTTGCAAACTTGTTCCACCTCCGTGTTGTCAAAAACCTTCCTCTTGCATTCATTTCATTTGGTATGGTGTCTTCGGCTATTGTTCATGTTGTTGCTCGTTGCGATGTTGTTTCTTTCATATCTTTATGACATTGTCTGGGAACAACTTGATGTCTTCGTGGGTAGGCAAGTCCATGGATACTTAATTGACTGCATCCCGAAGTGTGCTTTGAACGTTGTCTTCATCTCTACTCTCCTAGAAACCATTGTACCTATACTGCTGAGAGGCAGATGAACACCTGCGATACCTGGAGACATGGAAACACTCATGGCAAGCAATCTGTCAATTGAAAACCGAAATGAACATGAGAACTGACTTATATCATACATGGGTGAATGATCATGAAGGTTGCGCAATTTTGGCCGGGAGGTCGAGAGATCGACTACCAAGACTGCACAAGGCACAGTCCGGGCTGCTGGGAAACTGACTGACTACTAGAACTGCACAATGCATAGTCCATTCTGGCTTCTAACTATTTCGATTTTGCAATGCACAATTCCAGCTAGGAAGGACTATTGGCCCAAGGACAGATTTGCACAATTTCTTGGTCCAAGTAGCCACTCTCCTCTAGAAATGTGCAAAACAGTCTTGGAGGCCAGTGCTGGGTAGGAATGCACAAATATGGAGAGGAAAGTGAGTCTTCCTTTCCCAAATTGTGCAATGCAGCCTTGGTGAAGGAATAGCTCGAGCTAAGGTTAGCCCCACTCACTGACGGGCAAATGAAAGCAAGTCAGTGAATGCATGGTGACACTAAGTGATAGCATAAGTGATTAACAGTGCATGCAAAACATGAATGAAAGATTCAAAAAATAGATCAACATGCATGTGGGTGAGGCAGTTCACCAATTGAGCAAACATCCGTGAAAAACAGTTTCATGCATGCGACAGCAGTGAGATAGCAACGAAAACTGAAACATAGCTAGGGCAAGCTAGTATTCATGTAAATGACAGCAAGCGTTCAAAGAAATCAAGTAAACAGTACTCCCACAAGCGAAAACAGAAAAAGTGATAGAAATGCAGCACAAGGCATTGGAAGAGGGCTTACCCTAAAAAAGTTGACTTGAATGTGCCAACTGCTCCTAGATGTAATTTGGGATGTCAAAATTGCAAGGTTGATGTGAGGAATGAGCTCTGTAGTGTTTGGTTGATGAGTTTTGATAACATCGAGGTTGTGACGCGCATGCCACAAATCTAGGGGAAGTGACACTTGGTGGGAGGTTTTTGAATGTCTCCTTGCATGTAACATCCAACTGCTAAACATAGATCCCTGAAACAAGGGATGCCTTTGCATGTTGCCTTGCGAGAAGCAGCCCATACATGCAAGTTTGGTTTGCTTAGTCCCGGAGGGAACGGTCAACTCTGTTTCACATGCAAGAGACTACTTGACTGCTGGATAAAAATGCGCATTTCTAGCTGGGAGCTGGGTTGGCTGCCTAGGAGATTTGAACAATTTTTGGGTAGAGAAGCTGACTGCTACCTAGATTTGTGCAAATCCTGGGCTGAACAACCTGCTACTGGGAAAATTTGTGCAAACCCTGTTGGGAAGGTTGGCTGGCAGGATTGCGCAATCCTCGAGCTCAGCAGGTTGTCAGAGAGGATTGCGCAATTTCTAGAGGGAAGGTTGGTTGCCCTCCAGAAATACACAATTTTCAAGGGGAAGTTACTCAGCCTGCAGCTGGACCAAGTCCAATTGAGCAACCTGTGAAGGGAAAAGATCAAACTATGATCGGCAAGCTGCCTTTGAGCAAGAAAGACATTGAAGCTTGAGGACTTGACAAAGCAAGGCAAGTTGTTGTGAAGGTTGGTAGGGAGGCTCGAAAATAGGCTAAGGCAAAATTTTGGAGGGGGGGTTGTAGCTGCTACAACACTTGGTGACACACTGGTAGAACTCTAGCTCTCTGAATGGACGTTGTTTGTGAAAGGAAAGTCTAACACTTCTGGAGGTATTGTTCAACTCTTAGCTCGTCTCAGCTTCACACTAGCTTGATTGTAAGATGTATCACCTGCCAGATTCTTGGTCGATTGACACACATTCCAAGCCAAGGAAACACAGTTGTTTCGATTGGGGTTGAGGGGTATATAGGTGCACAAGCATTATAGTCGTGAGAGTCTTAGTTTCATCTCTAGTGTTGCTCCACTACCAGCAGGCTTGGACAGTACCCCGATGGAGTCACATAGGAACACAAGCATGGCTCTGCTTCCAGCGAGCCTAGTCAGTACCCCAACAGAGTTACTTTCATCACCTCCCTGCACAGGAAGCCTTTCTCTTCTTTCGCCTTATTCATTTTGAATTTTGAATTTTTTGACTTTTCATTTTTTTTTTTCACTGTGCATAGCACTTATTAATTTTAGAGGCAGAAGAGGGATCCCGACTTATTGAGCGTAGAAGAAGTTGTTCCAGTAGAGAAGTAGTTTGTTGTATCTTTGAAGTTCTTGTTAAGGTTTTCCCCCTCACCTTACTCTACGTCACTAAGTAGACAAGGGTTAACTCAAAACCAATCGACTAGAGAAGGTGACACTATTTGGTGTGCAAGCGTTGTGTTTTCACCAAGGTTCACTTCAAACAGTATGTATTTTCCTTCGACATATCATGGACTAAAAGTAACAAGCTCATCATATAGAGGCAAGATGATAGATAACCAAGTAGTGATAGTTGTACAAGCCCTCTTACACTTTACCCAGCTCGTTTCATGAGTAACACATGGTTTCATGCAAACTAACCTACGAACGGAGCAAGCAAACAAACTAACAATCAACAAAGTAAAGAAAGGGCAGAAGCAAAAATGAAAATGAAGAAAGTAAAAAAACAAGAAAACAAAGCATGTAAGAAAACAAGCATACAAGAAAACAACTGGAAGCAAGCACTACTCCTACTCCAACACTAATAGTGCATGGGCCTGATCACGTGAAGTGAGACTTCCAATGCAGCCGTCGGCACATTGGTAGACCCATGTTGGTGAAGGCTTGGTCCACGAGCAACCCGGTTGTGCGGACCAGCATACAAGAAAGACATAACAGTGAAGAAAACCACACTTCGTGTTTCAAAGTGCCCACGGGAGATATGTGAGTGCATGTGCATGGCTGACAATCCGTGGATTTATCATGGTGTTGTGTGACACTACATGCAACTTTGAAGCAAAAGCACACTCTTGACTAAGACATGCAAGCAAATGAAAGAAACAAATATAACTTGTGTCGCGAATGAGTTCTTGCAATGTAAGTCTCCTCTAATGCATGATAAATGGGATTGTGCAGCTCGAGTGGAGGAAGTGTGATCTATGTGTGAGATGGATCTTTAATGCATACAGACGATTGATGAGGAGCCTTGGGTGATTGAACAGTTTCATGATCAAAAGTGAGACTAACCCCAAGAGAGCAAGGACCTAACATAACCATCAACTCAGGTTGAAGTGCCTTGACAGTCTTGGGTCTCTCACCTTCATCATCAGGTAGATCATCATAAACTGGTGGCTTTGAAATATCAACTACAATATATTCATGATCGTGATAAAAAATGGAAGCAAATGGATCACTACCGCCACGATCAGAAAAATCAATGAATTATTTGGCATCCTCATGATCAAATGAATCAAACAAAGGGGTAGATGAAAAGCAAATGAACTCATCATCTTTTTTTCCAGAAAAGACAGATGAAGGATCAAGTGGATCTTCAATGAATAACTTATCCTCTCCATTATCGAATGATAAACTAGCATCCAGTGAGTCCTGCGTGTGATCAACAATGGGTGCATCCGTGGATGAAGACACACATGAAAAATCATGGATGGTAGGTTCACCAAAGAAGCTAGGAAAGAATGGAGGGGATACGGAAAGGAGTCATCCTTCACTGAGTGTTTATGTTCAAGCTCCCACTCATGCTCTTCATGAATGATAGCACATGTTGGTTGTGCAACACCAACTCTGTCAGTGGGTTGTTCCTCGTTCACAACAAGTGAAGAGTCTGGAATGGATGAACACAAGACAGCATCATCCGGAGGAACACCTAAGTGCGAAGACGGAGGTCGAAGAAAAGAATGCATATGGGAACTCGAAGGACTCACAACCAACTCTGCGTGAAAATTGAGTGGAGTGATGTTGGGAGGGTGTGAAGGATGAACAGATGTGTGAACATGATCCTCAGCATCACTGGGCAATGGTGGAACTGTTGAATGAGAGGGAGGCGGACAATCTGTTGAGATAGTGCCTGCTCCCACATGGGATTGCGCAGTTCCATCAATGAAGAAGGTTGAGCGAGGCTTGACATCAATATATCTCTTAGCATGGAAAAATTTCTTAAGATAGTACTTGAACTAGTCCTAGAGATAAGAAAACTTCATTTGGCTCCTCGGAGCTTGAAGATGCAAGTCGTGGAAGCACTGTCAAAAATCAATAACGGATTCATGCAGAGCCCTCCATTGATGTAACAGTTTCTGGTCAAGATGGTCTAGATCAAAATGATAGAACGTGTCTTCATTAAGATCACAGAAGTTCTCAAATGAGTGCATGGTGTCAGCCGGTAGGCTGAGCACCCAACGAAATGAAGATTCGCGAAGTGTGTATGAAAGCAGCAAACCGACCTGTTCGTTAGTAAACTCATCTTCCTCATAAATCATGGAAAGAAAGTTATGTAAGTGCTCATGCCAGTCCACTTCGCCTTCACCATCATACGTGTGAGTGGACAAGAGATTAAAAATCTTTCCCGAGATGGAAACATCTTCACGATTCAAAAAACACCTCGGGGGAAGAAGAATGCAAGACTCCATGGAAGATATGAAAAGGTTCAAAACTGGATGAGAGGTCTCTGCTTGTCATCAGGCCCTCCTTCTAGCACTAGAAATGTTGACGGTGCTGGACCTGCCAACATGTCAAGGGGATCTCCCCGGTAAGAATTCCCAATTAGACCTCAGATCGTTTGATGTAGGAGTCCCAGCAATGGGTTGTAACGTAATGCCTTAACTGCGATGTTGCACAGAGGCAAGTAAGATAACTCTATCAGTAGCAAGGGTGTGACTGATGCAGAGAGTCAAGGAATTTGTATGAAAGGTTCCAACACTTTGAAGGGAGAGGAAGGTGAAGGTGAGTTCCAAGTTGAAAGGGATCAGTCCCAACTCAACTAGGAACACACCACACAAAGTACATGCACACCTTTCGGTAGAGCAGTCCAGTTGGATGTGACAGTCACAACAATAAGGTAAGATAACACGAACAACACTCACGAATCAGTCCGAGATGAGTGTGACGGTTGATATAGAAAGGTTTGTCTGATGTTCAGCAGAGTTGTTGAAACGGACGGTGACAACATTAACAAAATATGCAACACATTAACAACAAGTTTCATATAATTGCATACAAATTAGTTCATATACAAGTACGTAAGTTAAACAACATATATCATCAAGGCAACCGGAACAGTCCAACTACAATAACAACATATGCATGAAAATGTGATGGCTCTTATTATTAAAGAAGTGTAAGTCACAATCATACAATACACCATGTAAACCTGCTAGCCCCAACAGTGGAACGTTATAGCCACATCCACCCAAAGAGATGTATTAGCTCTGTGTAGTGGAGAAGCCAAGGCACGTTACAATACTATCCAAGCCTTCTTCAAGATAGTCTTAGTAGAAGCTTGGCTAACCAAAAGCCCATACAATGAGTTATGAGGGACTATTTATAGAAAAGGGTGGGGTGACCCTTGACATTCCCCTTTGTGACAGTTCAACTACCCTCATGACCCTTCACCTACTCTATGATTGTTACATCCAACCATTGACACTTGAATTACACTTGACATGACTCAACATTACAATGCACATGTACTCATGTGAGACAACATGGCTTGACCAAGCCTTGCAAGACATCAATGACACTCGGTCTGCTGAGATGAGACCAACTCTTTGACATGCTTGTGATAGCGAAGGTGGTGAGCTAATGCCAAGATTGGTCATCCGTGATGGTGTGCATGCACCTCATGGTGACATATTGCTGAAGCGAACTCTTACCTCCATTGCAACCGGTGTATTGATTCGGCCCCTTCATCCAACTCATCTATGAACATGCGCATGGTCTTCTTGGGTGCGGTTGAACTGGCAACACACTGATGCGTCCGTGTTGATCTTCAAGTGTGTGTTGGTGGTATGTTCAGCTCTAGTTGGACTTGCTTCTTATCTTTGCCTTGGTGAGTGTGTTGAATGGGTTGGATTGCATGCATGCACACAATGACATGCACGCTGCTAAATCACTTGTATGTGATCACCAACACTACTCACCATGTCTACTCCGTGTTAGTGGCTGGGATGGATCTTTAACTTTTACAGGTGCAATTTCATCCGCAAGTGCACGATGTGCCCACTAATGTTCATGTTCCTGCTACAACTCATTCGTCTATCTATGCAGCTTTATGTTCTTCCTGAGTTGTTGCTTCATCACATGCAACTCCTTCTTTGTTCTATCTTCTGCCTTCGTGCAACCTTCATGTCGCACCATCAGTTCATAGCCGGAGTCTCTAAAGTTGCTTTCATAATTGATGGACCTACTTGAGCTTGCAACCTTGTTCTGCCTCCATGTTGTCAACAACCCTCTTCTTGCATTCGTTGCATTTGGTATGTTGTCTTTAGTTGTTGTTCATGACATTGCTCGTTGTGATGTTGTTGTTGTCATATCTTAATGTCCTTGTCTACGAACAACTTGATGTCTTCATGGGTAGGCAAGTCCATGGATACTTGATCAACTACATCCCTAAGTGTGCTCTGAATAATGTCTTCATCTCTGCTCTCCTAGAAACCATTATACCTGTACTGCTGAGAGGCAGATAAACACCTGCGATACCTGGAGACATGGCAACACTCATGGCAAGAAATCTGTCAGTTGAAACCCAAAATGAACATGAGAACTGACTTGTATCATACCTGGGTGAATGATCATGAAGGTCGCGCAATTTCGGCTGGGAGGTCGAGAGATCGACTACCAAGACTACACAAGGCACAGTCTGGGTTACTAGGAGACTAACTAGCTGTTAGAACTACGCAATGCATAGTCCAGTCTGGTTGCTGATTGTTGGGATTGCACAATGTGAATTCCAGTTGGGAAGGACCACTGACCCAGGGACAGATTTGTGCAATTTATTGGGCCAAGTAGCCACTGTCCTCCAGAAATGTGCACAATAGTCCTGGAGGCCAGTGCTGGGCAGGAATGCCTAAATCTGGAGAGGAAGGTGAGCCTTCCTTTCCCAAATTTCATAATGTAGCCTTGGTGAAGGCAGAGATCGTGCCAAGGTTGGCCCAACTCGCCGACGGGCAACTAAAATCAAGTAAGTCAGTGAATGCATGGCGACACTAAGTGATAGCAGAACTGATTAACAATGCATGCAAAACATGAATGAAAGATTCAACAAACAGATCAACATGCATGTGGGTGAGGTAGTTCGCCAGTTGGGCGAGCGTCCGTGAAAAATAGTTTCATGCATGCAATAGCAGTGAGATAGCAACGAAAACTAAAACAGAGCTAGGACAAGCTACTATACATGTAAATGACAAAAAGTGTTCAAAGAAACCAAGCAAATGATACTTCCACAAGATAAAACGCAAAAAGCAACAGAAATGCAACACAAGGCATGGGAAGCAGGCTTACCCCAAAACATCTGAGCTGAATGTGCCAACTTCTCCTAGATGTGACGTGGGATGTCAGAGCTACAAGGTTGATTGAGGAATGAGCTTTGTAGTGTCCCATTAATGAATTTTGATAACATCGAGGTTGTGACGCGCATGCCACAAATCTAGGGGAAGTGACACTTGGTGGGAGGTTTCTGAATTTCTCCTTGCATGTAACCTCCAACTGCTAAACATCGATCCTTGAAACAAGGCATGCCTTTGCATGTTGCCTTGGGAGAAGCAACCCATGCATGCAAGTTTTTTTTGCTCAATCCCAGAGGGAACCAATCAACTCTGCTACACATGCAAGAGACTGCTTGACTATTGGAGAAAAATGTGCATTTCTGGCTGGGAGGTGGGTTGGCTACCCAGAAGATTTGCACAATTTCTGGGTAGAGCAGCTGACTGCTGCCCAGATTTTCACAAATCCTAGGCTAAACAGCCTGTTGCTGAGAAAATTTTCACAAATCCTTCTGGGAAGGTTGGCTGGTAGGATTGCGCAATCCTAGAGCTCAACAGGTTGTCGGAGAGGATTGTGTAATTTCTGGAGGGAAGGTTGGTTTCCCTCTAGAAATGCGCAATTTTCAAGGGGAAGTTGCTCAGCCTGCAGCTTGACCAAGTCTGGGTGAATAGCCTGTGAAGGGAAAAGATCAAATTGTGATCAATAGGCTGCCTTTGAGCAAGAAAGACACTGAAGCTTGAGGACTTGACAAAGCAGGGCAAGCTGCTATGAATGTTGATAGGGAGGCTCCAAAATAAGCTAAGGCCAAATTTTGGAGGGAGGTGTTACAAATCCATTTGGGCACATCAAATCCCAACATCCAAATCAGTGTTTTAGGGCTCATCAAACCCCAATTTCAGTTGCTTCATGCCCTAAACAAGTCACCCCTTTGAATGCCTCCTTCCCAGACAGTTTCATGACTTGAAAACATCCAGAAATAGCCTCTAGAGGGACCAGCATAGGTAATCCCTTATGAAGGTGCGCTGCAAAGTAGTTGAGTCCACTGCCAGGGTGCTCTGCAGAGCACTTAGGCTTCCTTTCACCTGCACTGGGTGAGAATGAGCGAAATTCACATAGGGTTTGGGGAATATTCTTATCTTTTGGAGTCATCTAGAAGGTTCCCTCACTTATAAACTCCTATGAGCTCGAAAATGGATGAGGAATGAGTTAAGGTGCATCCTATCCTCTCATCCCTTCCTCTTTGGAACTAATTCTAAGTATGGAAGGCCATTCAATGCCACCATTTATGACAAAACCTCCTTCATCTTCCTATAAATTGACCACTTATCTAAGTGATTAGCGGTTGGATTATGTTGAATTGTAAGGAGATAATGCTGCTATGAGATTTGGCTTTGAAGCAAGTATTGTAATGCTACAAGTTTGTCATGATTTTGATGTGATGTGGATGGGATCAAGCTGGAGGAATGGCTTTGAATCAGACACCAATGGTTGTAATTCCTTCTTCTATCTAATAAATTGTTTGAACCTTTTTCCCATATGTTTTTATTGTTTCATAATGCTTATATGTGTGAAATGTATCTGATTCCTTTCATTTATGTTCAATAGATCATATGATTTGATCGATTCTTTGTTTTCTATTGTGTTTACTGGGTACTTCTCAAGCAAATTAAGTATGGGAAGGAGCAACAAGATCGATACAATGGATATGAGAGGAAATTGGAACTACAAGTAAGTCTTCTATCTTCTCATATTATCTATTGCTTATAGGAAAAGTCTAAAACACTTTAAACTATTATTCTAGATACAGCTACTTATCTAGGGAATTAGTATTTATTCGTAGATACCAAATTCTCCAAAACAAATTGGTGACCATACTGGGGAAGAATCCTCTTTCCTAGTAGCTTATCCACCTCCTAAGACATCCTTGTAGACCTTATTTGTGTTCATAGATTGTAATCCAGCTCTTTACATTGAAAAATTGGTCAAAACTGTGTCAAATTGCCTTTTAAAATGGCTTACTGTCACTAGCGCAGGCTTGTGAGGGACATAGTGCACTGCAGAGCACCCCTGGCTTAGGTACAGTGCTCTAAAGCACACTGTCTCCCACTCTGGGTTGTGTTGATCCTCCTAGGATCAGTTTCCCACCTTTAGAAAGTGTTTTTGCCAAATTTTCTCTGTTTATTTGTTTTCTGATTGATTAATGAATGTTATGTCTCAGAAAATGAGTTTTTATCTCCTGGTCTAGCCCAAATTTGATTGAATTGATTAATGTTTCTTAATGTTTTCTTTGTCATTATCGATCAATAGTCAAAGTTAGGATATAATTAATTAATCTTCATTTGAAAGAAAGTGTCATAAAGTCTTCTCTTCCTTCGAATTAGAACTGTCGTAAAAGTCTTCGTTCTTATGAAGGATTGATTGACTGTATGTGCATATCTCCTTTTGTTCATATTCACATTAAGGAAATCGAAAATAAATACATGCATGTTGCATTGAAAAATTTTGTGTGTGTTCATAGGAATAGTGTAGGGAAATTGCATTTAGATTGTGCTCTTTGCTCTTTGATCAAAAGAAATTTGATTGCTCTATCCCTAAGTAGCTAGGATTTTCATCGTTAAATTGAATGAAAAGAATGCTTATCATGATAGTTGCATTCCTAGGAATTTCAGAATACATCACGTGGTGAACTTGAAAGGTAAATTCTAAAGAAGATCAACTTAAAATTTATCTGAATTTACCTAATGGAGCATTGTCATTAACGAAAACATTTAGAGGTCTAGGCTAGAGACGTGTTCCGGCGTCGTAAAACAAAGCAGTTGCCACTAACTTGTCTACAATACATCCCGAGTGCGATACCTCATTCCACGTACGTGAGTATATCATAGCTCATCCATGTACCTTCGGGTATATAAGGCGGTGTTACAGTATGTAAAGTATATGGGAATGCTCTCACTGTGCGGTTTTGCATTAGACAGTGCTTATACGGATTGGGCCTCCACGTACTTTCGGGTATATATGGGAGGACAAAACTAGGTTGTTATCCATCCTTAGGTAACCGATTCAACCGCCTTGTACACTGTGATACACCGAACACAACATTCGGGGAGATTGCCTGCCCATACTTCTCGGTTCATCGGGAGGTATTCTGCAGTTCACAGTTGCTTGGTAAACCTTTTGCCCAGATTATACCTATTTTGTTTTGTTATGTTACTTTTATTAAAATAAAATTAATTGACCATGGATAACATCCTCCACGCTCGCTCCTTAGTTGATCTTAGGTTGAAACATATGGTGACAAATCTGGAGTCCACCAATCAAGGAATTCCTTTTGATGGGAATCCTAGTCCTTTTCCTCCTTTCGGAAATATTGGTGCTCCCTATATGGCTACATTGCCCCTTCTGGGATTTACCATTGGCTTGCCAGTATGGTTGTTTTCAACCTCCTTGGTTCAAAATATCGTGATTTCTCCGCAATCAAGTACTCCTCCAACTGGAAAAAATCAACCTCCAATTGATCCTAAAGTTGACCCTTTGCCTTCTTCCTCAGTTGTTTCTTCCTCCCCTTCTCCCTCTTCACCTCGTGAAAGTATTGGTACTAGTAACCAGGTGGATAAGAAGAAGAAGAAAGGGAAGAAGAAGAAGAAGAAGAAGCAAATTCAGTAGAGGGGCAACTAAGCAACCATTGCTTTGAATGCAACATCTGATGAGAAACCACCCGTCAAGCCTCACAAAGTTCAATATCCATGCAAACTTTGTGCAGGAGACCATATTCTTCGAAATTGTCCTGATATTCCTCAGATCTTAGAAGAATGATCTTCCCGTTCACATCATCCTGTGTCATCAACTTCTGGAGATCATGCTGGTGACACACCATCAACTAGTGGTAGTAAAGTTCATGGAAAAAAGGATAAAGCTAAGTTTCCCTGTAGGTTATGTGAAGAGAATCACCCCATTCACCTTTGTCCCTATCTGGATGAAGCCAAAAAAGTGTTGGATAAATGTCCTACTTCACCGCAACGACTTCCATCCGGTTACAGGAAATTATCCCTTAATTCTTCACTAGTTGATGAATTGACTGACCAAAATCGATCGTCGGTCAAACCCACTCCCTCTGAAAGTGAATCCAATGAGTCTATACCCGACCCAAATCAATAGGTCGTGGCAACAGTTGACCCAGTTTCACCTTCAGTTAATCGTACCTTTCCAAAAGAGAGTGAATATGATACCACTCGGGTTATTTTTGTTTCTACAGATTCCAATGAGCTTGGGGGCAATCCTCCTATTCCATTAAGACAAGAGGAAAATCCTCCCATTCTAGTAACTCAAGGGGGTAATTCTCTTGTTTCTACCGTACCCCCTCCAAGTAGTCTAGTCACTTCCTTTGATTGAAATCTCGACTGGCAAGATTTCATCTTCCTTCTTATGTGCCTTTCTAGATCATAGTACAGGTTTGTAATATGACTGTATCGGCACTATTATAGATGAAGGTGCATCTATGAGTATCCTTTCCTCAACTGCTCGGCAAGCACTCAATTCACCACCACTTGTGCCTGTTACCCAGAATCTGTTGGCTTTTAATAGAGGAACCAATCAACCATTAGGGATCCTCCCTTAGTTGCCTATTACTTTGGGAGGAAAAATTGTTTATCTGAACGTGATGGTAGTCCCAGGACCTTTAGATTACAATTTACTTCTTGGGTGCAACTATGTTTATGACATGGGAGCTATTGTTTCAACACTCTTTCGAGTGATGTTTCCCGCATGAAGGCAGAATTATCACCGTTGACCAGCTTTCATTTCCCGATCCAAATATGGCTCCGAGTCAACCATCTTCCCTAAATGGTCCTTTTGTACCAATGGTATCATCCTCGCCACAGGTTAATTATGTGGCAACCATGCCTACATCAATGAATGATCAATTCCATGATGTTGTACATTATGTACTAGGGGCATTGGAACCAGATCTCTCCTTCCAAAGCATTGTTCTCCCATCAGATGAGAACCTCTTGGAAGTCATGACCTCCTATCATGGGTCATGAAGAAACAGATCCATGAGGATATTTCCTTGTCTTGTGTCAACCTCGTTAAAAAATGAAACAAGGAGTATGAGGATAGTTCTTTTACTGTGTCAACCTCATTAAAAAATGAAACAAGGGTCTATGAGGATAGTTCATGGTCTTGTGTCAACCTTGTTAAAAAATGAAACAAAGGGTATGAGCATAGTTCCTTGTCTTGTGTCAAGCTCATTAAAAAATGAAACAAGGTATATGAGGATAGTTCTTTTATTGTGTCAACCTCATTAAAAAATGAAATAACCCCCATGAGGACAGTTCCTTGCCTTGTGTCAACCTCGTTAGAAAATAAACAAGGAATATGAGGATAGTTCTTTTACTGTGTCAACCTCATTAAAAAATGAAACAGGCCCCATGAGGATTGTTCTTTTACTGTGTCACCCTCGTTAAAAAATGAAACAGGTATATGAGGATAGTTCTTTTACAGTGTCAACCTCATTAAAAAATGAAACATGCCCATGAGGATAGTTCCTGGTCTTATGTCAACCTCGTTAAAAAATGAAACAAAGGGCAGGAGGATAGTTCCTTGTCTTGTGTCAATCTCGTTAAAAAATGAAACCAAGGATATGAGCATAGTTCCTTGTCTTTTGTCAAGCTCATAAAAAAATGAAACAAGGAATCTGAGTAGAGTTCCTTGTCATGTATCAAGGTCATTAAAAAATGAAACAAGGTCCCCTGAAGCAAAGTTCCAATTCGAGTCTTTGATTAGATCTCGTAAAATGCCAGTCGAGTCTTTCACTTGATCTTGTATAAGAACCTTCATTCCATCCACCTGATAGCCACAAGTAGTCTACTTAGGTGAATGTAATGAAGCTTCGGGGGCATGCACCTAGTGGTAAAGTTAAGTTTCCCTGTAGGTTATGTGAAGGGAATCACCCCATTCACCTTTTTCCCTATCTGGACAAAGCAAAAAAGTTGTTGGATAACCATCCTACTTCGTCGCAGCAACTTCCATCTAGTTACAGGAGACTCTCCCTTTCATCATGCTGGGGGCATGTAAACCAATTCCAAACCTAGTTTTTCATTTCAAGCTTATGTAAACATGAAACTGAATTCAAGCATAGTTCTTCGTTTTAAGCTTGTGTAAAAATGAAACTAGTTCCAAGCATAGCTTTTCGTTTCAAGCTTGTGTAAACATGAAATTGAATCCAAGCATAGTTCCCTATGGTTCAAGCTTGTCTAAAAATGAATCCATTTCCATTTTAACCCTTGTGATTTCCATTCTATCAACCTCTTTCATCAGATGAGCCTTGGTTGTTTTCATCCCATCACCTCCATCCCTTTGGCCAATCATACGCTTTCACTTGGTTGTTTTACCCTTTTTGAGGAACAATTGCAATGAGTCATCTTATTAGCCAGCCTCTTCACATTAATCAACATGTTTTGAGAAGTTCCAACATCACTGGAACCAGTTGCTACCCTAGACACCAGTCATTCCTCAAAGTGGAGTCCTCTTTAAGCTCTTTTTAGACTCTCGAAATATGAAAATATTGTCAAGCGCTTGTCCTTTCCAGCTCGTTAATGGATTGGAAATGATATCTCTCTTGTTTTATTTTATGCTTTTTCAGGCTTGAAATATTAATTTATGAAAAAGAACTTGTGGAGTTTTCTTTTTGTACCTTTTCAAACTCTCTAAACATGAAAAGGACCGAGTAATCTTTGTTGTTAAACTCGTTAAAACATCAAATATCGACAAACTTGTCCATCTAGACAAGACCGATTTTCACCTTCGCTAGACTCGTTAAAACATCAAATAGTGATGGATTCGCCTGAAGGGTGAAATTATACAACAAGCATATGTTATCCTCCTCAAGCTTGATAAAAATAAATAGGTACTAGCCAGCAATGACTAGGGAAAATGGGAAAATGGAAAAACCACTTTATGGTAGCAGGTCGCTCTTGAACATGACACTTTCACTCCATCACCGTGACTATTTGGGTTGGGTTATTAGCTTGATGGTTATCACACCATTGGTCTATCATACCATCCATAATTTTGTTTTGGGTCAATGCTACCAATTTATTTTAGTGTCACCTACATGTTCAAGAGAAGTCATCCAGTCAAAATTCATCCTTTTGCAATACCATAAACCTTCATTTTCATGATCGCCATTCCTGAACCTTGTGTCTTCAATCAAATTCCATATCCAAAATCACTACACTTGTTTTGTGTCATTGATGTGGGATACATCAAGGCCCTCCTGCGACGAGTTGCTTCTTGTCGACATCAGATCATTATCCAAGAAGTTGACTTAGAAACACCCATTCAGTACCTTGAAGTTTACATGCATCAATGGCAGGTTTCTCACTTCCAGCGATAGGCATACATCAATGACCTTCGACCGAAAGACTTTGTATGGTGTTCAACATCAAATCATCCATTCACACCATGTAGAATGTACTGCAGTACCTTGAGGATCATTATCATTATCGGTGATTTCTCTCGCATCTGTTAATGGCTTACATCATTGGCTGGTAATCAGATGGTGTCTTCCCATGTTCGACTTTAGATCACATATTCACACGGTTAGACTCGTACTTGAGTGAACGATTGAACGAGATAGAAGATCTTGGATCTAGTTTCATCCATTCGGGCCTCGATTTCAGGAGTACTAAATCATATGTACAATGGCTTTACATTAATGGTCATTCCAATCATGGGTCTATATCTGTAGATGACTATTTACATGTAACGAAAGTTTATAAGTTGAGCATGGGTATGCCTTCCCTCAGAAATTCATGTAAAATCAAATATCATGATATATGTATTGTAATTGATGCAGGTCACCTTCCACTTTGATACCTCCTCATCACATCGTAAAGCATTTCATTCGACATTGGCATTTTTCCAACTTCATGCTTTAGTGGGCAGCTATTACAGATCCATTTGGGCACATCAAATCCCAACATCCAAATCAGTGTTTTAAGGCTCATCAAATCATAATTTTAGTTGCTTCATGCCCTAAACAAGTCACCCCTTTAAATGCCTCCTTCCTAGACAGTTTCATGACTTGAAGACATCCAGAAATAACCTCTAGAGGGACTAGCGCAGGTAAGCCCTTATGAAGGTGCGCTGCAGGGCAATTGATTCCACTACCAGGGTGCTCGACAGAGAATTTAGGCTTCCTTTCACCTGTGCTGGGCGAGAATGAGCGAAATTCAAATAGGCTTTGGGGAATATTCTTATCTTTTGGAGTCATCTAGAAGGTTCCCTCACTTATCAACTCCTATGAGCTAGAAAATGGATGAGGAATAAGTTAAGGTGCATCCTATCCTCTCATCCCTTCCTCCATGGAACTAATTCTAAGTATGGAAGGCCATTCAATGCCAACATTTATGACAAAACCTCCTTCATATTCCTATAAATTGACCACTCGTCTAAGTGATCAGGGGTTGGATTATGTTGAATTGTAAGGATATAATGTTGCTATGAGATTTGGCTTTGAAGCAAGTATTGTAATGCTACAAGTTTGTCATGATTTTGATGTGATGTGGATGGGCTCCAAGCTGGAGGAATGGCTTTGAATCAAACACCAATGGTTGTAATTCATTCTTCTATCTAATAAAGTGTTTGAACCTTTTTCCCATGTGTTTGTGTTGTTTCATAATTCTTATATGTGTGCATTGTATCTGATTCCTTTCACTTATATTCAATAGATAGTATGCTTTGATCAGTTCTTTGTTTTTTGTTGTGTTTACATGGTACTTCTCAAGCGGATTAAGTACGGGAAGGAGCAACAAGATCGATACAAGGGAGATGAGAGGAAAGCGGAACTAAAAGTAGGTCTTTTATATTCTCATCTTATCTATTGCTTATAGGAAAAGTCTAAAACACTTTAAAATGTTGTTCTAGATACAACTACTTATCTAGGGAATTAGTATTTATCTGTAGATACCAAATTATCCAAAACAGGTGGTTGTAGCTGCTACAACATAGTGCTATGCCAACGACTCTGAGATTTGGCCACTTTTTCAAGCCCAGAGCCTAGGTCACTGCAAATAATTGAACCATCTCTTCAAATTAGTAAAATAATATGGAAATGACAGTATTAAAGCAAATACTTGTTCAATACCTTGACTGGACCCTACTAGCCATGACAAAAATTTTGTCAAACACTTAGTAAATATGCAATCTACAGGTGAAGTAACAGATCTGAGCATAGGGGTCCCATACTTATCTGAGATTCGCTATGAAGCATTGTCTCCTTATCACATTAGCTTCCATTTCATCCATTAGGTCATATATACATTGATCATTCAATAACAAGTAAGAACATGATGAGAGCCATACATAGTTGTTGTCATACATAACCAGAATAATAGGGACATAAGTACCAATGAAATCACAACCACATAAACCACATATAATCCATCATAATACTCATAGAGATACAAGGAGAAATACCCTTTCATTAATGATGCAAAATCCAAACCTGGGATGGGACTTCCACATTCCACTTTATCATAGAATGGTTGAGCCAAATCTCTCTTCATCCATTCACCCTCGTGTCATATTCCGAGCATGAATGTGGGATATCATATAAAACATCAATCAAAAACCATCTAGGGCTTCCTGAGGCCATCCACCTCAACCCATCAAAAAGTGATTCCACCTCATGGTCGGACATCACAAAACCATCATCGGATCGATCTCTATCCGAGCCATCCAGGGCTCTAGAGTGTTTGTTCCAACCCTGCTTCCAGGAGTAGTAACTCAACCCACGATTGTTGTCGGGCTCTAGAGCATTTGTCTAACCAAGGCTCCAGGACTAGTAACTCAACCCACAATTGTTGTTGAGCTCTAGAGAGTTTGTCCAACCAAGGTTCCAGGACTAGTAACTCAACCCACCAAGGGCTCTAGACAATTTCTCCAACCAAGGCTATGAGAGTAGTAACTCAACCCAAGCCATTACAAGGCTTCTAGAGTGTTTGTCCAACCAAGGCTCCAGGAACTAATAACTCAACCCAAGCTAAGGAACATGAGAACCAACCAAAACAAAACAATGAAAATAAACCCATAATATCGATCACTATCTAGGCAATGGAAAGGTTAGGAAAATCCACTATCAATCCGGGAAATCCTCCATGCCAGTGATAGATCATAACCAAGAAACCACATGCATGTGCCATGCATGCCAAAACTAGTGAAGGAAACAGACATGCAACTCGATACCTGCAAGAAAATCTGGTGTTGTTGTTGATCTTGATGCCTTCTTGTGCTTTCCTGCTCTTCCTTTGCCTTCTTTCTCCAAGAATCCAAGTATGCCACACCCACCAAAAGTGCTCCAATAAAATGTTAAATATCCAAGAGTATGAGAGAGAGAATAGAATAGAGCTCCAAAACTAAACTAACCAAGCTTGCCAATTGATCCTCATAATCTTTTTTATCAATGAGGCCTCTATTTTCTTCATTTTTCGTTATTTTCCTCCACACATGAAACCTGTGACCTTTCACCTTCCTTTTCTCCAAATTTCCATTATTTTCATAAATAAATGCCAGTTAATGCCTCATGCCTTTCCAAAACCTTAGCCATTGCCTTTGTCAATTCCCTTAGCCATAATAAACCGAATCAACACCCACTAGGATGTTTCTCCCACCATTCAACTTAGAATATGTGTCCCATAACTATGTCCTTATATTTAATATTTACATGGATTTTTAACCACGTTTGTTACAGAACCCTCCCCCTTGGGGGAACACTGTCCTTTGTGTTCAATGGCACCTATAACCAATAAGACTGTTGAAAACAAATGATATTTCCCATGGAGCTTTATAACACAGCTCTTTGCATTATTTACAATGACCATATGCTAAAACATGAAAAAAATACCGTTTACTGGAGGTTTATAACATAGCTCATTATGGTATTTACGATAACCACATATACACATACACATTTGCTTCAACCATCAAATAACCATACATCCTATGGAGCTTTATAAATCCAGCTCGATACAGTATTTGCAATAATATACACATATACACATTTTCTCAACCAACAAATAAAAAAATATGATGCCTACATCTACAACTAGGGAATCCAAAGGCTCACACCCCCACCCTGAAGTAATACCAGGATTCACCTCCTTCCCATGAAGTCCAAAATTCACTGCCACAGTCAAACTACATCCAATGTCCAGTGTTATATTCCTGCGCCACTTGTGCTCTTAGTGAATAGTTATCGACTCATTGTTCCAGGGCATACTTCCAATGTGCATCTGATTTCATCTGGAAATGCTAATGACTAAAACAAATCCATCCCTCATCTTCCCTTCTCTGCTATACAGTCCCTCGAAAAAACCGGTCAACCCCTTCCGTGCAATCACTCACCTTCCAAGTTCTACTGGCACCCCCATCTCGGGCAGTCCATCCCTCGGAAAGGCTTCCTCACATCAAAAGATACAAAAACCAACGCATATCCCTACCTCAAAACCATCATACCGATCATAGCATGCTCATGGAAATCAATGGACACTATTGTGTACTAGTGTCCCACAATGGCCCTGTTCCTGAATGCTTTACTAGCGTACTGTTGCATTTTCCAATTCCTTTTGTTGCTGCAAATTTTTGCAGTCGATTTCAATCACCCAACTGGGAATTTCATGCATTCTTGTACCAAGAACATAACTTCCATTAGATTTAAAATAAACCGAAATAAATTCACATCATACCTCATTGGTCACTCGTCAATAAGGTACATTTGCAATCATGTTTGTTTCCTGTCACAACAAGTCAAACTAGCATATTTGACCAAATCAACATGTATAAAAATATCTCATCAGGTTAGCTCAAAACATAACCATAATAGATCAAAATCATAAATCACATGTAACCATCATAAACCAAAATCATAATTCACACGTAATCATCGTATACCAGAATCATAAATCACATGCATAATAAAACTGAAATAATATACCAATATGTATCCTTTAATCGATCATACTTCTACCTTTGTCCTTATTTCGTACGCACACTAGATCGGTTGCCATACCCGTTAAGCACCCAGTGCCTTCTCCTCAACCAGGTGCGCATATACATAGTGTGCATCACACACATACGACCACACATGACATACAACTCCATGCAATACATGCACCTACACCTAACACATAACACATACACCTACACCCAGTGCATACAATACAATACATACGCCTACAATTTTTGCATAACATAATACATACACCTACACCTAGTGTACAATACAAGATAATACATCTATACCTTATGTACAACACCACATAATACATTCACCTACAAAATGAACATACCTAGTACTACATGCCCTCAACACAACATGTATGACATGCACACAATACAACACGTGCACCAATACCATATGTACAACATGTACGCAGTACCACTTGTACACCGCACCACCTACACAACATGTGAACAACATCACATCTACATGGTTCCACCTACACAATGTGTACACAATACCACATGTACACCACACCACTTTTACAATGTGCACACAATAACACATGTACATAGTACCACACGCACGACATGTATGCGACACCACATGTACATAGTGCCACATGCACGACATGTATATAGCACCACCTACACACAACGCCACTTGTACAACATGTACACATCACCACATGCACACAGCATCACTTATCCAATCATGCACACAATATGTGCATAGCACTTCATATCGAACATGTACATAGCATCATTTGTACACAACACTACATATCCAACATGCGCAGAGCACCATATGCACACAACACTATCTGTACCACCTTGTACATAATCATTTCATAACAACATGTACACACACTGTAAACATACAACATTGCATGCACACAAACATATGCACAACAATAGTACCTCGCATCCAAAAGCACACTGTCTCTACCAAGAAACTTTGCTTCTAGTGTATCCATGCTTGTTCCAACATGTCGCATACCACACTGCTTTCATTTCATTGATACATCCCTTAGCGTTAACCATCATAACATAAACATAGGCAATAACAATTCATATCCATATGATATTGACCTTATATATTTGTCATGACTACTCTCCCCAATTGATTCCTAGAAGACCAGGAACCTCTTCATGTCATTTGCCTGCATAAGCAATCATTCCTCCACCGGAACGATTCATGATGACCCTGCTGGACAGTGACATATATACATAGAAACATACATACATAAATATAAACATCAGCATAAAACAATCATGATCCATGATGACCCTGTCAGATAACAACGTGTAGGAATTTATAAGGTAAGTTCCTCAGACAGAACACCAAAGGACACTGCTCACAAACATATCACAGATCAATACACTAGTATTGTTGACGTGGTTAAAACCCTTAAAGAGTGAAACAATTCACCACTTGAGCCAACACGGCCACTCCAAGCAATTTATTAATAAAAGAATGAAAATTTACATAAGCTTCTCTCATGAATGGTTAACCTACAAATGACCCTCCATGCTCTTTAAATAGAGATCATGGACCAATCGGGTGTTAAGCCACAGATCAAGTATCGGTAATACCGAGGAGAGAATGAACCATCGAATCACTTCATGTCTAGAACATATCGTGACTGTTGGATTGTGAGTTACAAAATTAC
Organism: Pinus tabuliformis; assembly: GCA_031772625.1. Lineage (NCBI taxonomy): Eukaryota > Viridiplantae > Streptophyta > Pinopsida > Pinales > Pinaceae > Pinus > Pinus tabuliformis. The sequence continues at coordinate 12,688,269 of CM062809.1, read as the reverse complement.
ATAGTAAAGAAACACACTTTACCTAACTCTACACTAGACCAAGTTATACTTAACTATTTCCTATGTGTCAGAATATCCTAACATCCCCCCTAAGAACAACTTGGGATAGGATTGAATGATGTAAAAATATGACACAATAGGAGAAGGAAGGAGGCACCAGAGCCTATCCCCCCTTAGTGACAACTTCCTAAACTCCAACCATAAATTGAAGTTTAGTAAACTTCATCTCTGTGAGAGCCTTTGTAAATATGTTTGCAACTTGATCATCTGATGAACAATATTACACTTCAAGAACATGGTCATGAATGAGATTTCTGATAAAGTGCATGTGTAGTTCAATGTGTTTGTTGCGCTGATGTTGGATTGGATCTTTGCATAGTTGAATGGCACTTTGATTATCACACCAAAGTGTAGTCGGATGATGTTACTGAAAGCCAAACTCTGACAGGATCTGATGAAGCCACAGGGCCTCCTTACTAGCTTCTATGGCACCATGATATTCTGCTTCTGCTGAAGAAAGAGAAATGGCACTTTGTTTCCTGCAAGCCCATGTAACAGGTCATGAACCAAGAGTGAACACATAACCTGTAGTAGACTTCCGATCATCAGGGTCACCAGCCCAATCAGAATCAGTGAAACCAACCAATAGAGGAGATGCTTCTGCACTGTAATGAATCCCAAACTAAACTATACCTCGAACATAATGAAGTATTCCTTTAGCTACTTTCCAATGACTTTCATGTGGGTTTTGCATAAACCGAGCAATAAGACCAATAGAAAAGGAAAGGTTAGGATGAGTATGGATCAGATACAAAAGTTTCCCTACAAGTTGACGGTATAAGGTAGCATTAACTTCAGGGGAAGTACAAGTGACTAAAAGTTTGGCTCCAGACTGAAAGGGAGAAGGGGCTAGCTTACAGTCTTCCATGTGAAAATGGCGTAGAAGATCATAGGCATACTTGGACTGGGAAAGGGAAATACCTTCCTTGGATTACAAGACTTGAAGACCAAGAAAATAATGCAAGTGTCCTAAGTATGTCATTTCAAACTTCTTTTTAAGGCTGGACTTCACATGGTTTATAAGATTGGGATCACTACCAGTATGCTAATGATTACATACATACATATATGCATATAATCATTAGCATAAAGCAATCATGATCACAACATAAATACTAGATATCAAAGCAAAGGTTAAGAGAACTTCCTTTATTCATGTTGTCTAGTCAATTTAATGTCTTAAATTGCTCTACATAAATTATCAATCCGGGTATTGTAAACTGATGAAGTGTGGTGCACCATATGTGCTTAGTTAACCTTTTTCTTACTTCATTGTTTTATAGTTTATGTTGTTTTAGGGGTTTTGTTCTTGTTGGTTTCCTAAAGTGTCTAATGCAAATGGAAATCCTATTCTAAGGTCTTAATAATACTTTTAAAGGACAAGTATGGATAGAGATTTCAAGACAAGGCCTATGTCCCTAATGGTAACTTCCAAAACTGAGCACTTCAAAAGATCTTAAAACATGTTATTGATGGAATTAGTACTTAAACAAAAGTGTAAATATGCAGCTACTTCAATCAAAATAGAATGCAACAACCAATCAATGAGCTAGTGACTATGAAACCCAGTATCCTTGCTGTTGTATAAAAAAGAAAACTGAACTTAAAGCAATTCAAAAACTGTAAGCAAAGTAAACTAAATCATATTACATCAACCCATATTCTGACCCCTCACCTTTCGACTCGCTCTGGCTATAGGAGGCAATCATAAACAAATTGAGTAATCTGATATCTAAATTGCATAAAATGAAACTAAGATCAAACTATGCATTCATACTTCAATCCCTCACCTTTCGACTCGCTCTGGCTATAGGAGGTAACCGAAAATGACATGAGTAATCTAATCACTAACTTGCAAAAAAGTAAACTAAATCATATTACATCAAATAATATTCTTATTCCTCACTATTTGAGTCGCTTGGCTATAGGAAGGTAAGCATAAACAAATGGAGTAATATGATATCTAAATTGCATGAAATGAAATTGCATAAAATGAAACTAAATCTTACTACATCAAATAATATTCTGATTCCTCACTATTTGAGTCGCTTGGCTATAGGAAGGTAATCATAAACAAATGGAGTAATATGATATCTAAATTTGCATGAAAGTAAATGAGCAAAACAAATCTGAAAGAAATAACAATGCTGGAATTAGAACTCAGAAAATAAATCAGCAAAAGGACAAGATGATTCCATCATGTCATTAGTCATTAAAAAGCTATGTGCATTACTAATCTACAATCAACCGGTTGAACACACTTGCATGAATTAAAATTGCATGAATGAAAAATCTAATCTATCAAACTTGAAAGCAATCAAATGACATAATGAAATCAAAGCAAATTTTACAAAATGAAATCTACTCTACCTTACATTCTAATGTGCTCCATGACATCTACTTCACATCTCCTTCCATGTTGAGAACATCAAAGCTTTATTCAAATTCTTCAAAATTACAAAGTACAACAAAGTTCTCCAAAGCTTTCAAAAGCCATCAAGGAAGAACTACAAACTCCAAGCTAAAGAACTCACAAGCTAAAAGACTAACAAGCTCCAAACTCTAAGCTAACAAATGAAAGAGAGATATCTCCTATTTATACAAAAAGATGAGAAGCCATCTCATTAATGAGAGTCCATGAATCTCTCCCTCTACCTCTAGAGTCCTAATCCAAATAGGAACTGATAAGAAACATGTCTTCTTAGAGTTACAAAACAATTAGGAGGTGTGACACATATCCTCATGATCCCATGATTCTTTCCACTCAAATTCGAATTTGGCCTTAGAGTGCCACATAAGGGTCTTCTAGAAGCCTCCTTTCAACCTACACATGTCAACAATCTCAACCCATTTGTTAGGTATAAGCATATGCACATTATTTTCTAATTTTTAACCACAAATTCACTTAAAAGGCTTAGAATTAATAAAGATTGGAAAAACATAAATGTGGCCCAATGATAATGAAAGTGGGATGAATGTGGTGACATAGTAGTAAAATGGAGGTGAAATGGAGGTGATATAATGGACATAATAGTGAAAGTGTATTGGAAATGAATGACATTTTCAAGACTCAACACATGCACACCATTGAGAACCACCGTTCCAAAATTAGACAAGCCATCTAACATCTCAAGTCCATTTACTTTACCTTTTTGGTTACATTTCTCATGTGCATACTACCACCGTCTGTTTACCACAATGGACCCAACCAGTCCAACCGACTATCATAGTCTTACCTTCCACTATGCTTATTCATGCACAAAGCTTCATCTGAGTTCTTCCATTACCTGTTGGGTGCCACACAACTCTCCCCAAGCTCCATCAACATTCCTCTTCCCCAACCAATTCCAAAGACACTCAAAACATAAAAGGAAAGACAAGAAACAACCAAGAAGGAAACCATGAAACTAATAAGGACACCACAACCTAAGTGGCATGGCCATGCACAAGACGCAAACAAAACTGTAATCAAACACAACAAAGTACCAAAATACCAAAAGCACAAGACTAACAACAAACACCATGACTCAATCTTCATGGTTCCCAAGGAAAGCTCAACCCGAGCCATCTTCAAGATTTCGTGGCAATCTCTTTACCATGCAATCCCATGCATCATACTTCAATAAACACATAATTTCAGTGCATAAATAAACATAACAATACACTGGTTAACTTACCTTCGTGTGCCAAGCACATTGCTTGCAACTGAACACATCCACGCCATTTGACAGATCCTCCTACAACTAGAGACTATCTAATATACCTGTCAAGTACATGTTCATGACTATAGCACATATCCACATAATGTCAGACAAAATCAAGGTTAAGAAGACTCCATGTATGCAAGGCACTCATTCGTTTGGAATTAGGGTTTCCAAACATAGCCAAAGAAATTCTTGTCCAATTCCTTTCTTTTACCATTTTTACCTTGTTGCAATTGAGGCTTACTATGTATTGTCACATCACCCAACTGTTAGTTATATAAACACATCAAGTGTTACCTTGTCATGCTAATACCTAACATGTTACCTTGCAATTGCTCACACATGTCAACAACATGTCCCAAATATCAAGACAATCATATCTATCAATTTGAAATCAAACTTTACCAACTCATAGTCCTTAGACACAATGCTACAATTGTCACCTACTATACTCTAGTACATATCAACTATCTCAACACATATGTCTTAGTACAATCCTCTTAAAACAAGATCATTTCAGTAAGAAACCTTATAAACACATACTCATATTATGCAATTCATCTAACATTCAACCAACTTTCAAACATACCATGTTAAATAAATCTACTAGGCGACATAATAGACACCAAACACTCAAACACCAATTAGATTACATAATCAAACATTCAAACATTAAATAGATGACATAAGAGAGCTCATGCCTTAATGTATCTCAGGGGAGGATATCTTGTATGCACAATCAATCTAGTTAGCAAGATTTAACTTTACAACATGTCAACTCAAACATAAATAAGATCATGATATTCATAGCACTAACTAACTAAGATTTTCACATCATAAACTCATAATCCTTTATCATTTACGCATAGAAATCACATATGTATGATCAGTCTAGATTAGTAACACACAATGCAACACAATAAGTCGACTCATACTTGAATGTTGTAACCTTAACCATCTGCATAGACAAATCCAATTTAGCATGATACATATGACATCAAGATCTTAATGAAATAACCCTAATCATCAAGTTACTAGCATATAACAACCATAAGCTATATATCATGCTCATCAACAACATATAACCTAATCATCAAGCTAATTGTCATATAACAACAACAAGTTAACCTATAACATACTCATTAACAACATATAACATAATCATCAAGTTATATAATATAAAACAACAATAGCAATGCATACAACTACAGGTTACTATCATTCTTAACTATCTAACACATGTGCATATAACTACACTAATCAACTAACATCTATCATGAATGTAACCATAACATCAAAAGACATCTACATAAACCTAATGTATATAAACCTAATGCATATGACAATCCTTAACTTACATACCTGCATGCCAAACATACAATACCTGTATGATGATATACTCTTATCTAAAGTCTAATGTTGCAACCTTATTATGGTGATCTATATCTCTTGCTCTATCTCAGCCAACATATTAGCATCATAACAACCAATAGCACCATGATGACCTAAATTGCATACCATGACTTCACAAGGCATTTTTGACCTACTATTCATGCATAACTATAACCAAGACCATACATGCATAACAACTTCATAATCAACCATACACGCATTAAGACATACTTCACGACAACACCTTCAACCTTCACATGGAGACATCACTACAACCATGATCAATACCATGCAAATGCAACAAGCACATGGACTACATGCACAAGGAACACATATGCAACCAACGTGAAAGCATGCTCAACACACAGTCTAAGGAGAGTGCAACATGGCTCCGATACCACTCTGTAACACTCTCCTCCCACATCTACCCAAGAAACTAGCCAACCAGGGTAAACATGTGACGAGAGACTACTATGATATGATTCAACCTCCTAGAAGACCTTAAGGAAATGGAATCGACAAAAACACAACACACAAGCCTCCCTCAAGTGCTTCAGGACCCCCAAGAACTAATCCACCACTCTAGGTGCCCAAACCCTGAGTTAACCTAGCATTTAGATGAATTAAACACAAATTTGCTCCCATGACATTCATGCGATTGTAACCCTACAGTGGCTCTCACAGGCTTTCCTTCCAGTGACTAGATACCCAATTTGTTAGTGTTATTCCATCGACTTCATTATTTGAGCCACTTTTTCAGGCCCAGAGCCTAGGTCACTGCCAGGAATTGAGCCATCTCTTTAAATCAATAAAAACATGGAAATGAAAATACTAAAGAAAATACTTGTTCAATACCTTGACTGGACCCTACTATCCATCACAGACATTTTGTCAAACACTTAGTAAATATGCAAACTACAGGTGTAAGTAATAGATCTAAGCCTAGGCGTCTCATACTTATATGAGATTCGCTATGAAGAATTTCCTCCTTATCACATTAGTTGCCATTTCATCTATTAGGTCATAAATACATTGATCATTCAATAACAAGTAATAACATGATGAAATCCATACATAGTTGTTGTCATATACAACAGCATAATAGGGACATAAATACCAGTGAAATCACACCCACATAAACCATATATAATCCATCATAGTTCTCATAGAGATACAAGGAGAAATAACCTTCCATTAATGATGCAAAATCCAAACCCGAGATGGGACTTCCACGTTCCACCTGCTCGTAGAATGGCTAAGCAAATCTCTCTTCAGACATTCATCCCCATGCCATATTCCAAGCATGAATGTGGGATCTCATAGAACACATTAATCAAAAACCATCCAAGGCTTCTAGAGGCCATCCACCTCAACCCATCAAATAGTCGAATATCATGGTCGAACATCACAAAACCATCATCGGATCGGTCTCTATCCCAGCCATCCAAGGCTATAGAGTGCTTTTTCCAACCCAGCTTCTAGGACTAGTAACTCAACCCACGGTTGCTATCACGCTCTAGAGCGTTTTTCCAACCAAGGCTCCAGGACTAGTAACTCAACCCACAACTACTGGCGGACTCCTGAGCATTTGTCCAACCAAGGCTCCAAGGCTAGTAACTCAACCCACCAAGAGCTCTAGAGTGTTTTTCCAACCAAGGCTCCAGGACTAGTAACTCAACCCAAGTTGTTTCAAGTCTCTAGATCATTTTTCTAGCCAAGACTATGGGACTAGTAACTCAACCCAAGCCGTTACAGGGCTTCTGGAGTGTTTTTCCAACCAAGGCTCCAAGAACTAATAACTCAACCCAAGCTAAGGAACATGAGAACCAACCAAAACAAAACAATGAAAATAAACCTACAATCTCCATGGTTATCTAGGAAATGGTAAGGCTAGGAAAATCCACTGTCAATCCAAGAAATCCTCCATGCCAGTGACAGATCATAACCAAGAAACCACATGCATGCCAAAACTAGTGAACGAAACATACATGCAACTTGGTACCTGCAAGAAAATATGATTTAGTTGTTGATCTTGATGACTTATTGTGCTTTCCTACTCTTCCTTTTCCTTCTTACTCCAAGAATCCAAGTATGCCACACCCACCAAGAGTGCTCCTAGAAAACTCTAAGTATCGAAGAGTATGAGAGAGATAATAGAAGAGAGCTCCAAAACTGAACTAACAAATCTTGCCAACTGATCCTCATAAGCCTTTTTATCAATGAGGCCTCTATTTTCTTCATTTTCCATTATTTTCCTTCATTTTCCTCCTCACATGCAACCTATGACATTTCACCTTCCTTTTCTACAAATTCCCATTATTTTCATAAATAAATGCCAATTAATGCCTCACGCCTTTACAAAACCTTATCCATTTCCTTTGCCAATTCACTTAGCCATAATAAACCGAATCAACACCCACTAGATTGTTTCTCCCACTATTCAGCTTTGAATACGTGTCCCATCACCGTGGCCTTATATTTTATATTTACCTGGATTTTTAACTAGGGTTGTTACATATTTGAGGATATGGTAGGCCACCTCATCCCAAGGGTATGGAAGATGTGAAATTTACATGAACTACAACAACTGAAAATTATCCTCCTAACTTATGCAATCTATATTGTCTTTTATTAATTATTAATGACAAATATTGAATAATTCACACTGCAATTCGTCACAAATAAAAACACTGCAGAAAATAAAATATTGGAACTAAGATACAATCACACACACACACACACAATAATTATGACACCATTATTTTTGGACAATTTTCCATGGAAAAACCCCGAAGGGAAAACCAGTGCAACAGATGAGGGTTTTATTATTATTAATCTTCATCTATTTAAGAGTAAAACATACTATTTGCCTCTCACTAGCAAAGCTCCAGAAAATATTGATCTCCACTGACAAAATAAATTGGAGATTCAAAATATCCTCTAAAACTCGATCTTACCTCCTCTAGAAAACTTGCACTCCCTCTGGTTATTTTCACTGACTTCCAGAATGCACACTTCCTACTTCTGGAAAATTGCACATCCTCTGTGACTCCTTCCCTGCAACTCAAATTTCATGTTGGCTTAAAGGGGCCTAACCTAGGTTCGGAGTTATTCACGCCAACCAACAAAACCCTAACTGATGGCCCTTTCGGCAACAACCTACGTAGCGCAGGCTGCAATCTCACCCGAAGCAGTATTAGGGGATGCTAGAACCAGTTTTCTACATCTAGAGGTTTGTGTGATGGTTTCCTAAGATTCTTAGGGTTTAGATCTACCTCCGTGTACATATATTCCCTCCGACTATCAACCACTGCAAATCTATCAAAATTACATTCAGATCTTCACGAAGGTACTTAATTATACTTATCATGCAGAAAGATTACATATCTACCAGTTTCGTGCAGTAAATGTGCATTCAGAAGCCCATATGGCCTAGATTTGTCGTCGCGCAGATCTACCCTTTCCGAGCAGCTAACTGAAGCATATCTATCTAACCACTTCCTGGTCTTCGCGAAGGTGGTTAATTATATTTATTATGCATAGATATTACAGATATACCCATTCCGCACAATAAATAAGCATTAATTCAAATAAAACGGATCCTAGAGAGAAGATACATAAACTTAAACAGAAGTAAATAACAAGGCACAGATGCATCATAATTGCTTCCCAAACAGTGATTATTATGAATAAGCATTCAACTACAGACTTCTCCTCCCTACGCACTCAGCTGTAGGGGCCTCCGCACTCAGCTTGCGAACTTACCAAGGTCTCCGTGCACTCAGCTGCATGAGCCTTCCCCTTTTGCCTAAGTATAGGAAACAGACTTTTCCTGCCTTAGCACCTTTCCCTTACAATGATTCTTCACAAAAATTTACTTTCTTAGACTTGGTATGACTCAACTATATATAGCCTTTTCATTACAATACCATGGCCCGCGGACTATGAGTGACTCTGAAAACCATCTTATCGCCTACCCATACAAGGGAATAATTCCCCTTTGACTCTTACTTAGCATCGCGCTCCACTTCCACATTTCACGAATAATTTACATTCTTTAATAAAAACTATTACAAAAATTGACTTAATTGACAAGAATTGACCCCAGGGACCCCATCCCAATAGGCCCCCAACACAAATATGGCGACTCGCCCTCGAGTCACTGAGATGGATTCTCCACTTTATTACGGAGGTCATTGAACTCTAGCTTCAACACTTCAAGATCTTTTATGCTCTGTATTGCAGCCTGCTACACTTCTTTGACCAACTTCTCTATAGTTGGCCCCTCCATCGCAAGGCGCATGGTCCTTTGTGGCTGTTGGAAATTCTTCAGCTTCTCTTGGATATCTAGAGTAATCTGGCTCACTTCCTCTGTCCATGGTTGAATCCAAACCTTCAAAACTGCTTCTTTGTGTTGCAACTCCTCAACCTGTGCCTGCAGTAGCTTCCCTTCTTGTAAGTGTGTGAAGCATTGGATTGGCGCCAAAGTGCACACAATCGCCCTAATCTCATCAACTTTCTCTTGTGCCTCTCTGATCTCTGTACCCAATCACTGCAGGTTTGAGTCCTCCCACAAAGTGGTCCATAGCTCCATTACATTTTCAAAAAAACCATTGCAGCCTAATACTGCATTATACAAGGTAGACATGTGTTCTCTGATGGTTGCGTCGCGCTGCTCCCTAACCTCTGGCAGAGTATTCATTGCAGTTTCAATTGCAGTCCCGAGATCCTCATCTGAAAGTCAAAAGTAACTTAGCCTACCTCATCCTGTATCACTTGGTCTGTAATAGAGCGAATAAAGTATCCGCACGACTTCTTAACTGGTTAAAACTCACTTCTCATTTTATCTGCAAGCTCCTTCTCCTTTCTTTTGCCTCCAAACTCATTAGCTAGATCGGCCCCATAATTCTATGGATTAGCATGTCTATTATGGGGATGGGTTCGCCTAACCACAAACACCCATCATGCACCAGCGCAAGTAATTGGCGCACACATACAATATTGATAACTGACCTGTTAAAGTGTGGCACACATAGCATATGTAGCAATCTGGCCTGCTCAACCCCTTTTACCCATTTCATTGGTTCTAGCTTTGTGACCCCAGTCTCTTCATAGTAAATCTTGGTCATGTACTTATTGGTGGCCAAATGCGGAAATTTCTCATGATCAGCTAGATCCCAATCCTCCATTTTTAACACAGGGCTACATGTTAAGAGAGCGCCTTCAAATACCACTTCTTCCGAAAATAGCGTCATAGAGATCATGAATTTCGTGTTATCAAGATCCTTTCGAACCTTCGCTTTACATTTTTGCAGAGGGATATACTTCGGAAGCCTAGTGAGAGGCTCTCCCTCATCAGCATCTAGCTCTTAAACTCCTTCGCGAAGTTCTTCTTCGTCCAAATCTAAGGGTTCATGGGGTTGCTTGGACTTATCCATTTTTCCTTTCTACCTAACTTCTGTCAGAATCTTCCTCGGTGACTACCTCACCGGCACAGCTTGGGGTTTCTTCTGCTTTTCCTTAGTAGAAGATGGCTTCAGCCTAGGATACCTCGGTGTCATATGCACAAATGGTGTAGATTCCATTGATGCAACTTCTGGGGCTTCCACTTGAGAGACAGCGGCTTCAGAACTTACAGGTTCGACAGACATAGTTTCAAGGATAATCTTTTGTTTCCACTCAGTGTTGAAAATAGCAACAAGAAATGCTAAAAATAGCATTGCTATAGATAGCATTTTAGGATATATTCCAATTTTAATTTGTCCTTGAATTAAAATTGATAATTAAAATTAGAATTTAGTGTCACCAGTTGTTTGAAAAATAATTAATTAATTCATCTCGAGTTAATTAGTTGGTGAAAATCAAACATGAAGTCTTTATGAAGACATGCAACAGTTATCCCTTTGACTGAGGAAGTTATCCCTTAATTAAGGAGATAAGAATGAGTTGTAATTAGTTAGCTCAATTAACTGAGTTAAGTCCAGTTAAATTAGTTCCAAACAGTTTGTGGAACTAATTGTGAGTTCACTCAGTTAATGCATACATGCATGCAACTAGTGTTCTCCTTATAACTAAATATTCTCTCATAAATAACTCATGCATGTCATTTTAGACAAAGACCCAGTTGAGATTAAAGGCAGCGACAGTGTACTATCAGTTGCTATAATATTCCCATCTGAATATCTCTTGCATGCAAAAGGAATTCATTCCTTGTGGATTGCGCAGTTACTACAGAGGTCAGAGTAGTGTGTGAGGTGAGAATCACATAGGTGGCAGCTGGAGGACCCAGGAGAAACTGTGCAAGGAAATAGGAGGCTTGGATGACTGAAGGAAGGCATATGTGTTGTCTATTCTATCTATGAGAAGTAGTGAGGGATTGTACTGAGAGTTGGATAGCTTGAGAGCTAAAGCTTTGTGTAATCCTGAGATATTTCCACTTGTATGATAATACAGATAGCGGGTTTTTAGCTGAGGCTTTCCCCAGAGTATTCTTATGTGTTTCATGTGTGATTGAATCTTCTTCTCTGTTATATGTGTTCTATTTAATCTTGCTCAAAATCGATTAAGCTTCCACAAGTTTTATTGTAGAAGTAGATTAAGTATTTTGCTTTAGTACATTGCATAATCAGTTTAATCTATAGTGAGAATTTCTACATGGTATCAGAGCAAAGGTGATCAAAACAGAGAATAGTATACAAAGAAGGGAGAAGTTCGAAGTTTGAAGTTCTTGATTGTAGGTACAAAATCGAATTCTTATCACATCTCAAAGTTCACCAATGGTGTTCAATGGCTTGAGACTCAAGCCCTGGATGGAAGCTCAAATTACATAGCATGGAAGGATAGCATGGAAGCGATATTAGAGGACAATGGTTTGAAGGACTTCATTGATCAAGAAGTCCCCAAGCCAGCAGCAGCTAATGCCCAAGAATTGGCGGAATGGAAGAAATGTGTGGCGAGAGCGAGGAGGATCCTTCTGGAGGGAGTTCGAGACCATATTGTCTCGAGTCTTCATGGGAAGGAGACTTCGTGTTCAATGTGGAAGACATTGAAGGCTCTATATCAGAATAGCAGTGACCAGAGGAAGCTGGCGCTGAAAGACAAGCTTTGGAAAATCAAGTGTGAAAAGGGCGACACGATCTCGACATATTTGAACAAGCTCACCGCCTACAGAGATGAGCTTGGAAGTGTAGGAATCACAACATCTGATGATGATATGGTGAGTCTTGTTCTCCTTAGTCTTCCTAAGAGCTGGCATAGCTACCAAGACTCAGTGAATGGAAGAGAGAAACTACCAAATTGGGAACGACTGTGGTTGGATCTGATGCAAGAGGAGATGAGGAGAAGCACAAGAGATGGTTCTTCATCTAAGCATGATGATGAAGAAAATCTAGCCTTAGCGAGTAAAGCGAGGAAAGGGAAAGGGAAGGCTTCTAATTCCAAATTGAGTTCTTCCCATGGTGGGAAGAAGATTGGAAAATCTAAAGTGAGATGCTTCAATTGTCATGAGGTGGGCCATTATGCAACTAATTGTCCATTGAAGAAATCCAAGAAGGGATCCTCGAAAGGATCAGATGGTGAGGCACTGGCCTCACAGTTAGAATTGGATTTTACCCTCATCGCATGCATGGTTTCATTGATGGTGGGTTGTGTTTTGTACCTAGACAATGGAGCCTCATTCCACATGACCGGTAATAAACTCTTATAGATAGAATTTCAGGATATATTCCAATTTTAATTTGTCCTTGAATTAAATTTGAGAATTAAAATTCGAATTTAGTGTCACCAGTTGTTTGAAAAATAATTAATTAATTCATCTTGAGTTAATTAGTTGGTGAAAATCAAACATGAAGTCTTTATGAAGACATGCAACAGTTATCCCTTTGATTGAGGAAGTTATCCCTTAATTAAGGAGATAAGGATGAGTTGTAATTAGTTAGCTCAGTTAACTGAGCTAAGTCCAGTTAAATTAGTTCCAAACATTTTGTGGAACTAATTGTGAGTTCAGTCAGTTAATGCATGCATGCATGCAACTAGTGTTCTCGAGATAACTGAATATTCTCTCATAAATAACTCATGCATGTTAGTTCAGACAAAGACCCAGTTGAGATTAAAGGCAGGGATAGTGTACTATCAGTTGCTAGAATATTCCCATGTGAATATCTCTTGCATATAGAAGGAATTCATTCCTTGTGGATTGTGCAGTTACTACAGAGGTCAGAGTAGTGTGTGAGATGAGAATCACACAGGTGGCAGCTGGAGGACCCAGGAGAAACTGTGCAAGGAAATAGGAGGCTTGGAGGACTAAAGGAAGGCATATGTGTTGTCTATTATGTCTATGAGCAGTAGTGAGGGATTGTACTGAGAGCTGGATAGCTTGAGAGCTAAAGCTTTGTGTAATCCTAAGATATTTCCACTTGTATGATAATACAGATAGCAGGGTTTTTAGCTGTGGCTTTCCCCAAAGTATTCTTCTGTGTTCCATGTGTGATTGAATCTTCTTCTCTATTATTTTGATCTTGCTCAAAATCGATTAAGCTTCCGCAAGTTTGATTGTAGAAGTAGATTAAGTATTTTGCTTTAGTGCATTGCATAATCAGTTTAATCTACAATGAGAATTTCTATACTCAGGCAGCCTCGCAAATGTTGGGCTTGAAAACAAATCCTCCCAAATATGTTGATTCATAGAGTGAAAACAAGAGGGCTCATATGCGATTTTTCGAAGGAAACGTTTTCTACGGTAGACCAACATGCCAGATTTATATGCGATTTCAAATTCAAATCCAATCATTCCCTCCATTTTCTTATCATAACTGCATCTTTGGCAGCACATCTCCAAATATTTTCACCATAAGTTCACCTACCCACTCCTCCTAATGGGATTTTCGTTATCCAATCATGAACAGTGTCTTAAATGGCTACTTTTGGACCCAGATGCGCAACACCAACTTCCATGGCATAGCTCATCCATCACAGCTTCTTCTGTCACAGCTTCTTTTGTTCTACCCCTTGCATCCATTGTGCAACCCCCTTACTTTTCTTTCCTTTTCTTTGGTCAATGTAGTTTACAGTCCCTCTCTCCCTTGCAGCTTCCTGGATCACTAAGATTGTCCTGCTACCATGTAGTCATTGCGCAGGGGTAGGATCCCCTATATGCAACTTCAACCAACTTCCATTCACCCTTCCAGGGAACAATTCACCATTCAGCTACGCGAGCTGAACTGCGCTAGCATATTTAATTTCCTTGATAATATACTAGCCTAACTAGTGCATTTGGAACTTGCCAAGAAACTTTGTGAACTTGTTATCATAGAGAAAAACCAAATTGTTCACCTTGAAAGTGTGCATCTTAATATGCCTATCATGTCAGGCCTTCTCATATTCCTTTTTCACTTGCTGGTGAAATCCTACAAGAAACAGGTCTTCTTCCAACTCCATCAACTACGCGAGACATTCCTCCAAGGTCTCATGATCCGCCATCTCTATCAACGTCGCAATGCGTAGGCTAGGCAAAATATATTCCATGGGCATCACTATCTCGATCCCATAGACCAACCTAAAAGGAATTTGGCCTGTCAACTTCTTACATGTCGTCCTATATGCCTATAGGACCATCGGTATGCATACATACCAATCGTTTCTCTTCGCATTATAAACCTTTGTCAATGCATTCTTCAGAATCTTATTGAACGCTTCCATTGTACCATTGGCTTGGGGATGATAAGGCGTACTTTTTTTATGGTAAACCTGGAATTCTTCGAGCATCGCACTTATTTTTTCATTTAGGAAATGCATACCCCTATCACTCATCAATATCTTAGGGCACCCAAATCGCGTTAAGACATATTCAAACAGGAATTTCACAGTTGTAGCACTAGTACAATCCTTCACCGGCTGCACTTTTACCCATCTGGTTAAGTACTCCATCGAATAATGATGTATCGCGTGCCTACATTCCTTCCTGGTGGTTGTATCGGACCTATAAATTCAATTTCCCATTTGTCAAATACTTGTAATGAAACCTGAGGGTTTAAGGGCAATTCATCTCTTCGCAAAGGCTTTCCCATCCTTTGACAAGCATCGCATGCTTTACAAAATGCCTTAGCATCTCTATGCATTGTTGGCCACCATAACCCTGTGCGTAAAATATTCTGCGCGGTGACTCTACCTACATATTGTCCTCCTGCCACTCCTCCATGTGCTTCAGTGAGGATACTAGCGCGCTCAAACTATGTAACATATCGGTGCAATATTTCATCTATTTCCATCTTATACAAATGTTCTACTATAATAGAAAAATCAATTGCACAAACCACTAATTCCTTTTTCTATTGATTAGAATATAGTTTTGGGTCTATACCCATCGTCAAAAGCTGAATGATATCGGCGAAGTGGTCGTCCGCAATGTGCACAGCAAAGATTTGTGCATCCAGCAATCCTTCTTCCAAATTGGTTGGTTCTTCACATGTCTTGATTCAGCTTAGGTGATCTGGTCCTACGTTCAATCGTCCACGCTGCACTATTACTTCAAATTCATATTCCTGGAACAACAATAACCACCTACAGATCTTCCCTGCCAACATGGGCTTGTTGACAAGGTACTTGAGAGCAGAGTGATCTGTCTACATTTTGAAATGTGCACCCAACAAATAATGTCAAAACTTTTGCACCACGTAGACCATTGCCAGCCCTTCCCGCTCTATAGTGGAATAGTTATTTTCAGCTTTTGACAATTTCCTACTTGTAAAGGCTATTGGATGATCAATATCACCTTCTCCTGGTTGGGTCAATACCCCACCCAGTGCAATACATGAGGCATCTACATGCACATCGAAGTCTTTCTTCCAATCCGGAAATAATAAGATGGGTGCTATCACCATCTTGTCCTTTAACACATCAAGACTCTGTTTCCACTCCTCATCCCAACAAAAAGTCGCATCCTTCTTTAATATTTTCTCCATCGACACAATTATCTGGGCATAAGACTTGATAAACTTCCTATAGTAGCCTATATGGCCCAGCATTGCGCGCAGATGCTTAACATTCTTGGGAGTTTCTAAATTCACAATCATTGTTATCTTCACAAGGTCCACCATCAATCCCTGCTTACATACTACATGGCCTAGAAAAATTCAAAAGGCACACAGAATAGACATTTCTTCAAGTTCAGTGCGATCTGGTATCTGTGACATGTATCCAGCATGAGGAGCATACTTGCAACATGGCGCTTCACCAATCCGAACATAGTCTAGTCATCAAAATATACCTCCAAGAATTTATGAATAAGCTCCTTAAATGTCGTGATTACTACCCTGGAGAAGATCGCAGGCACATTCTTCAGCCAGAATGGCATTATTTTATATTGAAAGCAACCCCACTCTGTTGCGAAGCTTGTCTTGTTGTGATCCTCCAGCATGATATTTATTTGATTGTATCTTGAAAATCCATCAGTGAATGAATATGCCTCTTGGCCTCCAACATTCTTCAAGACTTCATCTATAAATGGTGTTGAAAACGGATCATGAACGCATGCATCATTAATATTTTTAAGATCTACACATATCCTAATTTCGCCTTCTTGTTTCTTTTCTTGGACAACCATTGGACTCACCCAATCAGATTCTTCTACTGGCTCAATAATTCTAGCCTCCAACATTTTGTCCAGTTCTTTACGCACCTTTTCTTTATACTTCGGATTGAGCCGATAAGGTCTCTTCTTTATGGGCTTTGCGTCAAGTTTCAAAGTAATTTTCATTACGCCCAAATCTCCTACAATACCCTTCAAATCCGAGAACTTCGTTGGGAATAGATCCTGGTATTCACGCAACAGTTCGGCCACCTTATCAACTATATCTTCATCCCAATAGTCTCCTATCTTCGCGAACTTAGGCTCTGCATCAAATCCAATATTTACTTTTCGAGTTTTTAGCGGCTCTATTACATCAAGGTTTTCTGTCTTAGGTCCTTCAACCTCACGTTGACCTTCAGTTTCTGGATTATTAATATTCCGTGGATCCTCCTCTCTTCTTCGGCCATCACATTGTAACACTCTAGTGCATAGCGCAGTTGGGTATTCCAATCCGGCTGAGTCCATTATGCGAGCTCCTTAGGAATTCTGAAGATAGCAGCTTTTGTCTCCTGGAGTGCTTCATCCATGCACTCAAACTTGTCCTCAAAACTAAAGGTTAATAAGAAACTCTCCCGCAGAATATCCCATCCATTCATTCCATGGAGCAACTTTGTTTCTAGGTACCAATTCATAGGGATAGTGTCTAAGGTATGGCAGAAAACATGTACCCACTCTGGTTGAGGTTCTTCACCCCAATATTTAGTCCACCACGCCAGGTGTTCACACAGGTCATCCTTCCCACTGTACTTCTTAGTCATCCCATCGAAATCCCATGAGGATTCATTTACCATTTGTTATATCTCCTTAAACTCTATAACGGACTGCACCTGAGACTTAGGATTCTTAAACTCACTTTTCAACGCTTGTTGAGTCTCTGCCAACGTCGCGCTAGGTTTGTATTGATAGTACTTGATATACTAAGTCAGCGTCCTATCCTGTAGCACTATGACAAGTTGTGCTTTCTCTAGATTATCATCAGTGATCTGCTACATTGTCCACACAGCATTTGCAACAAACCGAAAGTTCTTGGGGTCTTCACTCCCTACCCCTTTAAACATCAGTATCTTCATTGTGTTTTCCATGTTGAATGGTGGAGGTGGAGGTGAAGGTTTAGGTGTATGCGGTGGTGGTGGAGGTGGACGTGGAGTGGACGGATGAGGTATCTGCGAGATACCCTTACTTACCAATTGCAGTGCACTTCGTGGTGTATTCAGAATAGTTCCTTCATAGTCGCTTGAAGAGGATCCCAATAGCAGACTATATTCAGAGCCCGATTCTTCGTTCCTTCTGAAGGATTTTCCTCTTCACATAGTCCCGAACATCAAGGTAACGACATAACCCATTTTTCACTCAACAACATCTTAATCCAAGTTTTCAGAGATTTAAAATACTTACCGCATGGTCCCTTGAAAAGCCTACGCTCTGCTTCACTATAGCTTATGGGTGTATCAATCGCGAGCTCAGTGACGAATCCTCCTATGATACGATCAATCCAATGATCAACAACCCGTGTGGTGTTATTTTCTGAATCTTCCAAACAACTCACCAACTCTAGCATCCACGCAATAGGACCGTCAAGTCTCCACGTACCCTGACTGTCCGCCAATATAGACAGCCACTCGTGCAATTCGCAAGGGAAGAAACAGAAAAAGTTTTCGGTTTCATATGAGTATAGGTATCTATTCAACCATTTTTCTTTGGATAACTGTAGATTTCAATTCTCCTGAGCTGTGAATGTGTTTTCCTTCTAATCAAGCCACTTCTCAATTTCTTTCTTAGTAGGAAACCACTTATTCGATATCACACATTCCTTATATTGATCCTAGTTCCGGCAACAGAACCATTTGTTGGCTTAAGGGGGCTTGACCTAAGTTTGGAGTTATTCACATCAACCAAAAAACCCTTACTGTTGGCCTTTTCGGCAACAACCTACGTAGCGCAGGCTGCAATCTCACCCGAAGTAGTATTGGGGGATGCTAGAACTAGGTTTCTGCATCCAGAGGCCTATGTGATGGTTTCCTAAGGTTCTTAGGGTTTAGATCTACCTTCGCGCAGATATATTCTCTCCGACTGTGAACTACTGCAAATCTATCAAAATGACCTTCAGATCTTCGCGAAGGTACTTAATTGTACTTATCATGCAGAAAGATTACATATCTACCAGTTCCATGCAATAAATGTGTATTATGAATCCCTTATGGCCTAGATATGTCGTCATGCAAATCTACTCTTTCTGAAAAGTTAACTACAATAGATCTATCTAATGAATTCTCGATCTTCGTGAAGGTGGTTAATTATATCTATTATGCATAGATATTACAGGTCTACCCATTTCGCACAGTAAATAAGAATTAATTCACATTAAATAGATCCCAGAGCGAAGATACATAAACTTAAACGAATGTAAATAAAAAGGCACAGATGCATCAAAATTGCTTCCCAAACACTCTTTATTATGAATAAGCATTCAATTACAGACTTCTCCTCCCTGCGCACTCAACTGCAAGGGCCCACACACTCAGCTTGTGAACTTACCAAGGTCTTCATGCACTCAGCTGTAGGAGCCTTCCCCTTTTTCCTAAGTATAGGAAACAGACTTTTCCTACCTTAGCACCTTGCCCTTACAATGATTATTCACAAAAAGTTACTTTCTTGGACTCGCTATGACTCAACTATATATATCCTTTTCATTATAATACCATAGCCCACGGACCATGGGCGAGTCTCAAAACCATCCTATCGCCTACCCATACAAGGGACTAATGCCCCTTTGACTCTTACTTAGCTTCACACTATGCTTCCACATTTCACGGAGACTTTACATTCTTTAACAAAAACTATTACAAAAATTGACCCCAGGGACCCCATCCCAACATTTCCTTAGTAGTTGCTAGACCCACTCGCTCTGCCTTCGGGAAATAGTTTCAACATTGGCACACTGAAACAATGTTTATCTTGCAACTCGCATTGGGTAAACTGGATAACTCGCACTAGCTGATTTAGACTCCTTCTCTGCAGATAAATCGAACTCCTTCCTACCTCTGCAAACTAGAAATATATGGAAATTTTCTCTTGAAAAATTCCTCCCAAATATTTTTTGAAACCGCACTACTCAGTGTCTCCCTAGCTTCAAATGTGCCCTTATTGAATCACTGCAATTGGGTAAGTTGAACTGATTGAAAACCTTATGTCTTCACTATGTCTCTCCGACCCCATCGACCTTGCTCTTATAATTTCTTGTCGATCAATCAATGGCCATGATCACATCTAAATCAATGGCTAAGATCATCTTGACTCTGTCAAATAAATTTTCCGGAAGACTCTAGAGTAAAATCTATTTCCCGCAATTAACTTGATTTAATAACCATTTTTCCTAAGTTAGACTAAGGAAATATTTAATTATTGGCTAACTAATCTAATTTAGGTGTTTCTAGCTTTTCTCGCAAAACCTTCTCTGGGTTTTGGATATCTCATTTTCCTTAGCCCCTTAGACACCATAAACACTAGAACACATGTTTCTCGCTACCAAAAAATAA
The DNA here is from genome assembly GCA_031772625.1 of Pinus tabuliformis. Lineage (NCBI taxonomy): Eukaryota > Viridiplantae > Streptophyta > Pinopsida > Pinales > Pinaceae > Pinus > Pinus tabuliformis. The sequence continues at coordinate 12,667,951 of CM062809.1, read as the reverse complement.
CATTGCCTCTTAGCGAGGAATGTTTTCTCCATTACTCCCATCTCATCCCTGAAATAGACAAACTTTGCCTTACACAAGGCCTTTGTGATAATATCTGCAACCTGAGAATCTGTGGAAAGATTTTGTAGCCAAACTAATCTACAATATTGGTGTCTGACTTTGTGATTGGAAAATATTCCACTAGTTGTCGTAAATTAGAAACTCTCTGATAAATTTATTCCTTTACTCCTACTAGTTGTTCTTCCATCTAGAAGCAACTTGGCCCCTCCAAATCAATCCAACCTCCCTCTAAGATCCTGAACCAACTCTTCAACTATGCTCTAGCAATTTCTTATGTCCTATCCTACAAACTCGTAATGTGGGAAATAACCACGACCTTAACTAGAAAATCAAGCCATGAAACTAAGAACTGCTTCTCCTCTGAAAATTAATCTGACTAGCAAAGTACCTCGTTGGCCCAGAAACTCCCTCTACCTTAGTCAACTCACTCTACTGAAGAGACTACATCCTCCCTAGAGTAACTCACACTCTTATTCTGTAGATAAAAAATTGATCTCCCTCTACCACTGACAAACTCGAAATCTATGTGAATAAAAACCTCCAACTATCATTGTCCACCAAGCTATCATTGTGTTACTCTAATTCACCTACTACATGTTGTAGTTGAACCAATATATGCTTCCAAATTTACTACTATGATCTTGTTGGGAATAATACTAAGAAGGGGGGGTGAATCAGTATTTATCAAATCAGTAACTTTTTCTTTTCATACTCAAATTTATATACGCTACTTCAATGAAGGGAACTCGCGTGTGCACGCAATTGTCTTTAAGGCAACCAGTGTATATCCAGTGGACTTATGATTCAGTTAATTCATCATATGTTGATCTTTAATCAGTGCATCAGTACTTTATTAACCATTTAAGCAATAACCGTGTGCAATAATAACAAAATAAACCATCACACATAAGCAACACACATGAACACCAAGATTTAAGGTGGAAACCCAATGCAAGACAAAAACCACCTACTACTGTCATCTTTGTCTTCTTTTAATATAAGAAAAACATGTTTACAATATTGTGCTGGTGCAAACTCATACCAATACGCAGGCACCCACCTACAGAAGGCTACAACCTTCTCTCGTTCTCCAGCTTCTACTAGAAGGGAGATACAACCCCCTAGCTCTTGTACTAGCCGTTATGTTTATTAGTATGTAGGTGCCAGCCTACAGAAGGCTCCAACCTTCACTCATTCTCTAGCTACTGCTGGAAGGGAGCTCCAACCCCTTGGGTCTTGTACTGGCCGATATGTTTACCAGTGCATAGGCCTTGGCCTACAGAAATCTATGACCTTCTCTTTTCCTCCAGGGACCACGTTTCATAAATTTTCAGACTGGATACTCCTAGTACATAACAACACAATCTGAAGGCCACATTTCATCAATTTTTCATACTAGACCCATTAGGAACATTGAAGCTCAAAATCAATCATCACTACAATATAACCAATCACTGAAAACCCATCATCACTGAAGCAAATCACAATCAAACAATCTGAACATTCAAAACACTGTCACCAGAACATAGTCATCAAAACACGAAGCAGAACCTAGAACGTTGCATCGACAGCCAGAATCAACTGCAACTTCAAACCTCATATCTCATAATGTATACGCTACTTCGAAGTACCAAACCAGTGTGTATACGCACCTTCACCAAGGTGAACCAACGTGTAGATCTGCAAACACTAACTTAAAACTTCACAGCTATTCCAGACTTCAGTCATACCCAGATCATAACATTTACAGAATAAAACATGCATTAGTATTCAGATCTAGACTATCCATGCTCAAACCACATAATGATAGTTCATTTCAGGTCTTATGATCCTAATCCATCATCCATCATTGTTACACAACATTTTTTCATTGTCACTGTACTCCATGTTCCTTGATCCTGGAGGACCTCTACAGTGAACCCTACATCCTTCCCCTTCATGAAGAAACTCCAATTGTGTCCCTCTTCATGAGCAGAACAATTCCCCTTTGCATCATTTCCCAAAAATCTTATGTTTTTCCCAGTTTACAAGATCGGTGCTAATGGCCCATGTTCTCCTCACACCGATATGCTGGGATTATAACTGTCCCTACCACCGACCAAAGCGACTAAGCGTTGTTCCAGTCACGCTAATCCTCTTTTGGAAAGTTTTTTAAATAAGGAGCCAAAGCTTCCAGCTCTAGAAGCTTCGTAACAGAAGTCTGGTAAATGGTTGGGCCAGATGGAGTCAAGGATGTTAGTTTGGGCTCCTTTCCCCTATTAGGATGGAACTACCTCAAGAGATAAGACCTTCTCCCATGAGAAGAGGAACCATCTCCCTTCCATCCATGCTATATAAACCTCCCTTTTTCCCAAGCACAAGCTAGTGTTGGTGTGCTAGTGCTAATTAATTTTGGAGTAATCAACAAGTTATTCATAGTTGTAGCTCTCTAGTTGTGTGTAAGGGAGAAGTTTGAATTTGGTTTAGTGTGAAGACTAAAGGGAAGAGCCTTAAAACTACCATTGTTGAGGCCATGGTGGAATGCTAACGGAATTGTGTGGGAACCCAGATTTGTTGGAGGAGAACAGCAACGTCAAGACAACGGTTGTAATCCCTTCTTGATTTAATATATATGCAACTATCGATTGATTTCCTATATAATATCTCATCTCACATGTTAATGGCTTAATGTTTCTTGACTTGTTAAGTAGGTTGAATTAGAATTTGTCTATTATCACAGTTGTTGTTTGCTGTTGTTTACTTGTTTCAAGTGTTCGAAGAAGGAAACAGGAGATAGCTGGAGCGAAAAAGCAAGGTCATCACCAAATGGGATAAGCATACTAAGAGGTAGGCCCTCTTAATTGGTTCTAACCTAAGGAAATCTTCCATAGAATGTCTTGTTTGTGGCTAGACCCACTATTGGGCTAAAGGAATTGTTTGTGTCCGCACTTAGAATTTTACTTCACCACCAATTGGCGACTCTACTGGGGACCCAATCCTTCTGTTTGTTTGCTTGGAATTTCATGGTTTTGTGTGAACTTTTATAGTTTCACCATTTCCCTTTAGTTATGTCTGCTTTTCTTTGTTTACTGCTCTAGGGTTGAAATTCACAGTAGCAAGTCGGTCTCAACTTTTGAAATTTTTTATTTTTTTCTATGCATCCTCGCTCAGCGCACTTATTTCGCTGACTGTCATGCCAATCAGCGCGATATGCTGAGAAATAGTCACACCAACCCCCTTCTAGCACTTTTTGTCAGTTAGGCAGTCACGCTGATGCATGTAAGTGAAGATTAGGGTTCACCGCAGATCTTGGCTAGTGTGTCTTGCTCTCTTGATTTCTGACTTGTAAGTTGTTTAGACCATCTTCTCCCTGACTGGAAAGTTGCATTTCATTTGGTTTATATGCTTGTTGATTTTCCTTCTTTTCGCTTGATTTCTTGGGTCATTGGATGGTTTGTGGCCCTAGGGTGTCTAGGTTGTCATCCATTCAATTGATGGTGAACTCAGTGAGTCAAGTTGTTGGTGCATTTACTCCTTGCATTTCGTTTATAGTCCTTTTATGGCTTTGGTCTCCATTACACAAGTTTGAAAAGTTTCATTTGCTTGTCTAAACGTCTTTTTTCCAGCATAGATCACATTACTTGTCTTGTTTTTGGTAGAGTCATTGCGTCATTAGTTTGAAAGGGATTCTCTTTTTGTGTTTTTCATTTGCTTGAGAATCGATTGTCTTGAAACTTTTTCATTTAAGTTTTTTATGAGAAATCCATTTTGTCATTTCATGAAAAGTACATAATTCTAGTTTGTTGCATCAATATGTTACGTTAGTTAGCATCATTGAAGACTAGGATTGCATTGGCATTTGAAAAGAAAAATAATTATCTTTACTTTTGAAAGGAATGTTGGAGTGTACTTGTTAGGAAATTAGGAATTGGAATGAATTTTTCATTAGTCTATTTTCTCGAAAAGTGAAGTAGTGAAAAATCATTTTTCTTTCGGTTGCTTGGTTGTCTGAATTTGATTGTGCTTTCTACCCTCTCTAGTGTAGACAATTCATCTAATTGAAAGGGTCTTGTCTCATTTAGCTACATTTAGGGCTTTTCGAGTCACATCGCTAAGGCCTGGAAAATGAGACATAATTCAAGATAAACTTTAAAATGAACTCAATTAACCTAAGGCACATTTGAAACCTAACGATCACATCTAAAAGTTCTAGGTTGGACACGTGTTTCGGCATCTTTAAACCTAGCAGTTGTCATTAGCTTCGGCACTAGACAGTGCTAGTACAGACTTGTGCTCCCCTTACCGTCGAGTACATAAAGGGAGACCCCTCTAGGTTGTAATCCTTTATCCATAGGAATTCGAGTTTGCCACCTTGAAAACGTGATACACCAAACACAGCATTCGGGAAGACTGCCTGCTCGTACTTCGCGGTTCACCGAGAGGTATTATGCAGTTCACAGTTTCTTGGTAATCCTTTTTACCTAGATCATCCGAAGTAGTCATTTGATCTTTTTGACTCGTTAAACTTAAAAAATCATTCAAGCACTTGTTATTTCGAGCTCGTTTCCAATCAAAAGTGATAAAGTCATATTTTCTTCTTTCTCAACTCTTAAAACATGAAAGAGCGCCATTTTATTTATGCGTCTTAAAAAATTGTTGCCCACGATATTACAACATCCTGTTAGTATTTTCTAGACCAAATCTTGAGTTTTCCCTAAGGTACATTTTAAAGCCTTGAAATTTATCTCTATTTTCCTGTTAACTAAGACAAGGTCATCGTGGTTGAACCATCTAGTTCACCTAGTTCCCCTTCCTCTCCTCCGTCTAAAAGATTGTCTGAGGAACCTTTTCCTGAATTACTAGAGTCACTCGAGGACCAAGCTGTTGAACTCGGAATCGTTCTGAGAATTCAACCTTTGTCATCTCGTCCTCCACCTACTTTAGATACTGGGTCACCTTCTGATATTGGCCCAGAATCTCCGAACAATCCCGTCAAGACTCTTCAGAGTTTTCCGACTACTGAAGGTCAGCTTGGACTGGTTATATATCCTTTGAATCCTTTGTTCGACCCTGTTGTGATATCACCGCAATGTCTATACATTCCGTACAATCAGTCGAGTGTTCCTTTGGAATTATCCCCTCATACATCATCAGTTGTTCATCGTCATTTGTTCCCAGCTATGGAACCTGAAGGCGAAGCTCCAGTTATCTCTCCGGATCAATCGAAAGTTTCTACTCCACACACTACTGAAGAGGAAGAACACCAATTTCCTCCTAAAGGTTTCCCCTTCACGGGGAGCATTCCCATCAGTGTGTATCGGGATTTTCCACCTAATTATGTGACTTTAGCATAGTTGGTCTCAGGTACACCTAGTGCCTCATCACTTTATCACAACCCTGTTTGGGCATCTGGCGCCATGCCTACTACAGGTCCGTTCATTCTGAACTTGACCTCCCAATAGGCGATGCTTTCTATCGTTACCTCAATCCCGGTGCAACCCACCGTTCCAAACCCTCTTGTCTCGTCTGTTCCAGTCGCTTGTCCAATTCAACTGACGGTCTCGAGGCACGTTGTTGTTAGTTCTTCGATCCCTCTTGTAAGTGGACAAACTATACCGCCACCTAGGGGGCAGAATCTGAGTGTTTCTATGGTGTTGAGCACAACCAATGTGAGTAGCTCATAGGCTCACATGGTTGGGATGAACCAGCCTTCTTCTGGTGTTATACAAAACCCTGATGGTCCTGCTGGATCGAGCAATGTCTAGTACCAATAGGTCCAAACTCTCATTGGTCTGTCTGGGTCAGCAATTTCCAGCATCAGCAGCCTTATGAGGCTCAATTTCAGTACCAAGCTTCTTATGTTCCATATGGTTCTCAAGTAATGGTCAATCCGCCTTACATCCTTCAACCTAGACAGTATGTTCAGCCTGGTCCATCCACTTTTTCGCGTGGCTACAGCCAAATACAGTTCGGAAATTTTCCGAGAAATGTTCAAGTACCCTTGCAGCAGCAAGGCCAGCCTCTACAGCAACAAGGGAAAACTTTGTGGCAGCAAGGGCCATCTGCACAACAGCAGGGGAAAATAATACCGCAGTAAGGACAACTGCAACAACCGCAGGGGCAATCCTTGCAACAGTTGCAGCAAACCATGCAGCATTAAATGCAGTATGCTCCACAACCCTCCTAGCCTATGTCTTCGTAGGGCTAACCTCTGCAACCACGGGGACAGCCTTTGCGACCACAAGGTCAATCCTTGTAGCAGCAGAGCCAACCCGGGCAGTAGCAATCCTTATATACATATCAACAGGGTCAACCCTTGCAGGGACAAGGTCAAGGTCAAGTCCTGCAGCAACAGGCCCAAAATCCTAATGTCCAAGGGTAATAGGTTCAGAATCCCTTTGTCCAAGGGTAGCAGGTCAAAAATCCCTATGTCCAAGGACAGCGAGTGCAGAATCCTTATGTCCAAGGACAGCAGGTCCAAAATCCTCTTGTTTAGGGGTAGCAGGTCCAAAACCCATATGTTCAGGGACAATAGGTGCAATATCCATATGTCCAAGGTCAACAGGCTCAATAACCTTTTAACCTGTATGTTTCTTATCAACAACCTATGGCAGGATAGTTCCAAGGCGTTCAAGGTCAAAATCCTCCCTATGGCTAAGGTAACCTACAGTGGGGGCAAAATCAAATGCCATATGGCCAAAACCCTCCACTATGGGGACAAAATCCTTACCAACAGGGATGGGCTCCTCCGGTTGGACCCACTTATCGACCTCCAATGCCTTTCAATACTCAATTGTCGTTCTTGGCTACACTAGAGTTTCCAGATGTGTCTCGACTCACGAATGATCCAATTCTTCATTCGCCATACTGGCCTCCAGTTCCGTCCAAGATCCCAAGCAATTGTCCTAAGTTTGATGGGAAAGCAAAAGAAGATCCTCAAGCCCATGTGATGACATATCACCTCTGGTGCTCTTCAAATTCCTACATTGATGATTCTATTCGTCTTCGTCTTTTCCAACGAACCCTTATAGGTGCTACAGCCAAGTGGTACATCGAGCTCCCTCAAAGTACTTACCATGACTTCAACTCTTTAGCCATGGCTTTCCTCACGCATTTCCAATTGCCGGTTTGCTATGAAACTGACACCTTTTTGCTTACATCTATCAAGCAAGATACTACGATGCACATCTCTGATCACATCCATGAATGGAGACGTAGACGTCGCCTGATTAAATTCGAGATTGTTGATCAGTTGCTCCCTGAATGGTTTACCAAGTCATTCGTCACTCCAATTGCTCGTGATATAGGTATGGGTGGATGTGTTACCGAAGAACAAGCCATTTCTCGTGCCCAGTACTTAGATCTCATTTATTCTCAGTCTGGCACTTTGTATGAATTATTACCCGATGCTCCACAGCCATCATCTAGTCCAACAGCATCGAAGTCACAGGCTACACCTCTTGTTGATGGAGTAATTGGTTAAGTGTCCCAGACCCTTGCCAAATCTTCTTCCAAATAGAATTTGGTCTCAAACACTACTTCCAATAGTCCCTCCTAGAATCCTCCTGGCCCTGGTAAAACCTCAGAGGCCCATCCTGTTCTGTCTACCACAGCAGAAAAATCCTCGAAAGGTAAGAAGAAAGGCAAAGGCAAGGGTAAATCCAATGCCCCAAAACAGGGTCCTCCTAAGTCATCTGCTGGTGATTCTTCACAACAGAAACCTAAGTATTCGTGCATCATTTGTGAGGAGGATCACTATACTAAGGATTGTCCCCGATGGTCCGAAGTTAGTCGTTTGCTCAAAGGGACCCCAATTGTCCTAAAAGAGCTATTTCTGTCTCAACAGACTCAAATGGTAGACCAGCCTCAATCATCTGCTTCCTCAAGATCTCAAGTGTTCATGATGAGTACGCCTATTAATGTGGCTATTAGATCAAAATATTATCAAACTCCTGCTCTAATAGTCGAGAAAGAGAAAGAGGCCACCCCTTCTTCTTCTGCACCGAGTTCTAGCCCTCTTCATATCGAGCGCCCTAACCCTGATTCCACCATTCGACCACCTTCTCGAGGTGTGCTAAGGAAGTCCTCATACAATCCCAATGCTCAAGCCGCTCAGCACTATAATATTGTTGACGATTTGGCTCAGGTGCCATCCGCTATGTCTGCTCTTGAGGTACTCCAAAGATTTATGTCTCAGCGGAAACCATTATTATCAACCATTGGAGGTATTGATCCTACCAATTCCAATTTGATATGTTTTGATCAAGAGAACCACGTTCCGCGCCTGCCTCATCATATTGCCTTTCTCATTCAGGTAATCATCAATGAGAAAACCATTCATAGGACCGTCATCGATGAAGGTGCTTCTACCTGCATTATGTCAGCTACTTGCTAGAAGGAAATTGGTTCTCCTACTTTGAACCAATCACCCAACACTTTGGAAGCTTTCAACGGGTGCAATTCGTGACCCTTCGGTGTCTTACCCAACCTTGCCATTACTTTGGAGGCAAGACAATACACATCGAGGTGGAGGTTGTTGATGCTACTCTCAATTATAATCTTCTACTTGGATGGAGCTGGACCCATGCCATGCATGTTGTAGCCTCCTCCCTATTCTGCGTGATTCGTTTTCCCCATCAAGGGAAGATCATCACAATCAACCAACTGTCCTTCTTTTCCTCTTCCTCCTCGAATGGCAATGTTCTGTATGTTAAGCACATTAGTGCTTCTTATGAGAATGTGGGGGCAGGAATTTTTAAAGATTCTACCTTGATGGGAAATTTTCCACTCCCACCTCCTCATGTTGCCTCTGTCAATATGATCTCAGTCAAATCTGATCCTTGGGTCATACCTTCACCAGATATTGTTGATACCTGCGGCGAGGTTATGCCACTTAGTCCCGCCTAAAGCAATTATGTGGAAATTGTTAGCCTCAGGTTCTGTATCCTTTGATTTTCCTATTTCGAGGACATCTCTCAATACGTATTCTCAATCCCCATGGCTTGGTGCTTTGAAATCTCCTGATCCCTTAGCCGAGACTTTTCTTGTTGATGAGAGTATCATGGAAGTAATGTCTCTGGAGGAACCACTTTGGAACGATGCTCATCAAGGTTCCTCGTTCCTGCCTAGCCTAGTGATCATGTCTATGTGTCTTACAAAGTTATCTTCTCCGCTGCCTATTGATGTATCAGTTTCTCCTGACATTGTCAAGATCTTTCAATTGAGGGCGCCTTTATCTCTTTATAAATTCAGGTTTCTTCTCCCTCCCCGAGTTTTCACCAAATTCCCATTATTACAATGGGGTTGTCATCTGACTCGTAACCCTCCCTCGCCCAGGGGGCATGGGGGAAAAGCCTTATACCAATTCTACTCTATTATTTGTCTAAGTCCATGCTTACTCATCATGACAACGGTAAAACTCTAGTGTTCATCTATGTTGATTGCTTACCCGAGTCCGAGCATGGACTCTCTCAAAAAGTACTATGCTTAGGTCATCTTACATGGTTACTTGTGTACATTAGTGTGTCATTCATTTTTGTGAAGTGTGGTTTGGTGTGTTATTTTTCAAATATCTTTCATGTTTATTATGTATTTCCCTGCTTTGCAGATGTCTATGACTCCTCACATCAGTTTCTCTTGTCGTAGTACCCGGAATATATCCTCCGTGGCATGGCCCATTTATGACCCTCATGGTAATTTGATTGATCTTCAAGGTATTTGTTTAGGTCATACAACTAATAACATTGTGGAATATAGCGCAGTTATCGAGTTTATTAGAAGCCATTGCTCTTGACATTCGGGAATTGGTTGTCAACCTGGATTCACAGCTTGTTGTCCTTCAACTCAACGGGAAATATTTCGTCAGAAACCCTCAGATATTGAGAATGTATCTACGTATTCATCTACTGGAAAGAAATTTTGATTACATTACATATCATCATATTCCTAGACACATGAATACACTAATAGATGCATTAGCTAATTATGTGTTGGATAGACATTTACGAAACATGTGAAAAGCCAAAACAAATCATTTGTACCATAGTAAGCAAGAAAATACAACATATATATATATATGGCGATAATGTTTGATACATCAAAACCCCAAAAAATAATATGTGTGTTCAAATAACATTTGCGGCTCGCAGGCCTCATATATCTGTGGCACGCAGGCCTCAAAAATGTAAATGTTGGACCTAGGAGCTAATCAGCATGGTGATCATGGTAACATGAAACTGCTCGTGCTACACGAGTCAGCAATCGACGAATCCGATCTGATACCCCCACCGTATGCCTCTAGTATTGGCGTGGGATGTCTCCCACCCAGGCATACTCTGGTATACCATAAGTCAACCCCTCAAGGTTCCTTGCGATCTCCTCCTCGTTGTCACTTCCCTCCTGATAAGGAGCGACATCAAACTAGTGAGCGACGCACCTGGCTATCGGGGACATCCCGACAGATGCTCTGGTCCAACATCTACATTGATAAAGAAAAATGTTGTAAACACATATATATATCAAAAAAAAATTCAAAATTGATTTTTTACCTTCATCATTGAAATCCTCCCCAGCTAGAAGCAGCATATCCGAATCTCCGTGGAAGTTGGTACCATTGTACGGCCAATCCTCCACTACAATCAGTTGTCATCATAACCATGAGAAGAAGGTGGGCCTATAGGACATATGCTGGCCCCCAGTGATCATAGGCATCAAACAACTCCAACGGACCACCCATGGGTCTCGTGGCATTGGCGAATCTACCTCAGTCAGCTGGTACTGGAATAGTGGAACCCGCTCCAAGAAGAAGGTCACTAGTACAGATCCGAAGCAAAATTGCTTCAGATTCCCTACCTTAGCTTTTGATAGCTGGTATGTTGATCTTCATGGCTTCTTCCCAATTGAAGATCCTCGATGTTGTAGAGTCGATAGCATATAGAAATTTCAACTTGTTAGTTTCGTGTTCTACTTGGGACCAAGCCACTCTATTGATAGTCAACAATACCACCCTCAGTGTGAGATCTCGCACAATGGCAATCTCAATCTTGCCGCTCTTGGATTTTAGGGCTTTTGGCCAATGTTTGGAAAGCAGCATGGATATGTTGGCCCCAATCGGCCGTGACCCATATAGGTTGACTGGTTCCCCTCTCCAGGACAGTCCTATGATGAAGTAGATGTCTAAAGTTTCCAACTCCAGCTCCTGGTCACCCATGATAAATATTTCCCGATTTATGTCCCAGAGACTAATCAAGTATCAGAGCAGCTCAGGTTGAGCCTGCATCCTGTAGAAATTTCACTGTAGATCACATGATAATGCAATATACTAAAGCAAAATACTTGATCTACTTCTACAAACAAACTTGCGGAAGCTTAATTGATTTTGAGCAAGATCAAATAGAACACATATAACAGAGAATGAGAAATCAATCACTTATGAACACAAAAGAATACTCTAAGGAAAGCCTCAGTTAAAAACCCCAAACTCTATATTATCATATAAGTGGAAATATCTCAGGATTACACAAAGCTTTAGCTCACAAGCTATCCAACTCTCAGTACAATCCCTCACTGCTGCTCATAGACAGAATAGGCAACACATATGCCTTCCTTCAATCCTCCAAGCCTCTTATTTCCTTGCGCAATTTCTCTTGGGTCCTCTAGTTGTATCCTGTGTTATTCTCACCTCACACACTGCTCTAACCTCTGAAATAATTGTGCAATACTAAAGGAGATAATTCCTTCTGCATGGATGAGTTTCCTTTATAGGAAAATTCCTCCAACTGATAGTACAATGTCCCTGTCTTTAATCTCAACTGGGTCTTTCTCTGAACTAACATGCATGAGTTATTTATGAGAGAATATTCAGTTATCTGGAGAACAATAGTTGCATGCATGCATACATTAACTGACTGAACTCACAATCAGTTCCATAAACTATTGGAACTAATCTAATCGGACTTAACTCAGTTAACTGAGCTAATTAATTACAACTCAAATACAACTCATCCTTATCTCCTTAATTAAGGGATAACTTCCTCAATCAAAGGGATAGTTGTTGCGTGTCTTCACAAAGACTTCATGTTTGATTTTCTTCAACTAATTAACTCAACATGAATTAATTAATTATTTTACAAACTGCTGTTGAGATCAAATTCGAATTTTAATTCAAGGACTAATTAAAATTGGAATATATCCTAAAATGTTATTTGTAGCAATGCTATTTTTAGCATTTCTATTTTATCATTCCTTATTGTTATTTTCGACACTAGTACATGAAATTCTAAATATAGCATTTCTATTTTTAGCATTTCTTGTTGCTATTTTCAATACTCCCTCTCAACAAGAAAGGCATTCAACTCGAACCCGATCCTGAACCTTTGGAATGTTCTGCATGCAACACTTCTCCCTAGTGTTGTTGCTCCAGCAACTCTAGAAACAAAAAATATCCAACCTGAATCAGAATGATGCCTCTGTCATCAAAGTCTCTGACTATTATTGCCTCTGTTGACTGAAAACTCTGCACCTTTGTGCTCTTCAGTATCTAACTTCTCTAGCCTCTGTCACTTTGATCTCAGACTACATCAATCACACTAATTCCTCCTGCTACATCCATGCTACTGCTGGTCCTGTCTCCCAGCACTACATCTGCACTGCACCTCCTCTCATCATGTTGCATTGTGCTGCCCACTACTGCACTGCAACTCAGTTACTGAGAAGTAAGAAGTAAGTAACTGACCTCCCTGTTGGGCTAGAAACATCCTCGATGCTGAAGCTTCCTTTGCCACTCCATCCACATCTATCTCTACCCACTTAGCCAGTCCTACTACTCCTCATCGGGTCTCCCGTAGCAAGGTCTAATCAAAGAGGTTGGGTACCTCAAGGATCCTGCCCCTATTTCAGCCTTCTTGGGACTATCACTTCACTTCGCCCCACCTCACACCTAGATGTATGGATGCATGTGATCCCTCTGCCCACTTGGCTCGAAATTTCCCCCTAATGGAGGTCTCTGCATGAGTGGATGCCTCCAATCGATCTCCTCTCAGCATCTCCAATTGTGGCTCCTCCACAATTGTCTGAGACTTCTTCTGGGACTACATGTTGAGAGATAATTAACTCTCTCTCTCAACCACAAAGTATCTAACCTTTGCCTTGCTCCTCAAGGCTTTGCATGCATCTTGTACCTCAAGTGCATACAGGTTCTTGGCTAGCACACCAATCTCTTTCATCTTTCCCGCCGTCACAAAATTTTCTAGAAAAAGGGCTGACTTTAAATCAGTGATATCTCCCTCATCCAAACTTCAATTCAACCATTTTTTTTTGAATTTGGGTATTTTTTCCCAAGGAATCTAGATATGCTATTTGATTCTGAAAATTTTTCAGAAAAAATTTCATATCTGCTCTGAAAACTCGCGGCCCAATTTTTTTTTACTTCGAATTTTCTTCTTCGTATACTGTTCACTGCTTCGATCACCTTTGCTCTGATAAATTTTTCCTACAAAACCTTGCTCCGATACCATGTAGAAATTTCACAGTAGATCACCTGATAATGCAATATAATAAAGCAAAATACTTGATCTACTTCTACAAACAAACTTGCAGAAGCTTAATTGATTTTGAGCAAGATCAAATAGAACACATATAACAGAAAATGAGAAATCAATCACACATGAAACAGAAGAATACTCTGGGGAAAGCCTCAGCTAAAAACCTCGATCTATGTATTATCATACAAGTGGAAATATCTCAGGATTACACAAAGCTTTAGCTCACAAGCTATCCAGCTCTCAGTACAATCCCTCGCTGCTGCTCATAGACAGAATAGACAATACATATGAATTCCTTTAGTCCTCCAAGCCTCCTATTTCCTTGCGCAGTTTCTCCTGGGTCCTCTAGCTGTATCCTGTGTGATTCTCACCTCACACACTACTCTGACCTCTGAAATAATTGTGCAATCCTGAAGGAGATAATTCCTTCTGCATGGATGAGTTTCCTTTATAGGAAAATTCCTCCAACTGATAGTACAATGTCCCTGTCTTTAATCTCAACTAGGTCTTTCTCTGAACTGACATGCATGAGTTATTTATGAGAAAATATTCAATTATCTGGAGAACACTAGTTGCATGCATGCATGCATTAACTAACTGAACTCACAATCAGTTCCACAAACTGTTGGAGCTAATCTAACTGGACTTAACTCAGTTAAACTGAGCTAACTAATTACAACTCATCCTTATCTCCTTAATTAAGGGATAACTTCCTCAATCAAAGGGATAATTGTTGCATGTCTTCACAAAGACTTCATGTTTGATTTTCTCCAACTAATTAACTCAATATGAATTAATTAATTATTTTACAAACCGCTGTTGAAATCAAATGCGAATTTTAATTCAGGGACTAATTAAAATTGGAATATATCCTGAAAAGCTATTTATAGCAATGCTATTTTTAGCATTTCTATTTTATCATCCCTTGTTGCTATTTTCAACACTAGTACCTGAAATGTTATTTATAGTAATGTTATTTATAGCATTCCTATTTTTAACATTTCTTGTCGCTATTTTCAACACATCCCTGGTGTGAGTAAGAGCTTAAGGAGCCCACAGTTTGGATCATTCATTGCCTGAGTGTCCACATCTTTGTGTTCATGTTATTTACAGACTACCATTTTCGATGATTATTTCCTGCAAAAACCATGTATTCGAGTCGATAATCATTTTTGGCAACTAAAATTTGGATTCAAATGGTCGATTTAAGAGAAAATATGGTTTTTTCTTTATTCACGGCGTCGGTGCACTTGTTTTAAAAACGGTTGCACCGAAGGCGTGGTTGGTCGTTTTAGTAACCCTCAACCAGTGTGATTCCGTGCCCGAAAGTTGCGCCAACCGAGGGTGAAATTTTTTTGCCAAAACCTCCCTCAAAAATCCAAAAAATGGATAAAAACAGGAATAAACAATATGGAAATGGAGCTTAGGGACTTGGCTCTTTCCTACAACTGGCGGCTCAGCGAATGACCTCCTAGATATCCCACAAACTGCTCCGAAAAAATTAGGGAAAAGGTGGGTAAAAAGTTTTTCCCAACAAGGTAAAATGGTAAATGGTAAAAAATATTTACTTTTCCCTTCTTTTATTCAGTTTTTCATGAAATATTAGGGGCTTTAAGTATTTTTGACCTATTTTTCCTCATGAATTGGATAATGCACTTTACCTTTTTGCGTAGCAATAGGTGACGAATGTTCGATGATGGTGCTAAGTCACGTTTCACCTCTTTTCTCGACTCGTAAAACTCAAATGAAAAGATTTCTAAGTATTTTTCCCTTTTGACTCGTAAAAGAGAATAAAATGGGGGGTCCGCTTTCAAGCTCTTTTCCGACCCTTCAAAAACGAAAAGATTGTCAAGCTCTTGTCGTTTAGAACTCATTAACGGATGTGAAACATCGTGCGCCCAGTATACATTTAACCCTTTTTCGGGATCGGATGCACTATTTAGGAAAAAGGTACTCCTTGACTGAAATGGTCAAGCGTTTCTCTCAAGTATCGTTTTCTACCTGATCGGGCTCGAGAGACACAAATGTAAGAAAAGGGACCATGTGGAGTTTTCTTTTCCGTGTCTTTTTCAAACTCTCTAAACATGAAAAAGATACCAAGTTTCACCTTTGTCGGACTCATTAAAATATTAAATTATAACGGATTCGTCACCATGACGAACATGAGCTTCTCCTTCCTAGGTCTCGTTAAACTTACTAGGTTGGATTCATCTGAAGGATGGACTTATAATGAAAGCATATGTTATCCCCTTCAAGCTTGCAATTAAAAAATAATTGGGGTACTGCTAGAAATGGTGGGAGAAAATTTGGAAATCCAATCAGTTGTGTCGGCAGCTCACTCTTGAACATGACACTTTCTGCTTCATGTTGGGTTAGGATATCCTCCTTTTTATCGTTGACCTTCTTGGGTTGGGTCATTTATTTTTTCCTTCCATTTGATCTCTGCCATGTCATCATGACCACCGATCCTATGGATCCAAAAGCTACCAAACTTCCAGTCATGTCGCCAATATGTTCAAGAGTTGTCCTTCTGCAGTTACACTTACCCCTAATTCTGTGTATCATGCAAAATCATTTTGCATCCCTTTGTCTCGTGTAGATGATGTGGGATACATTATGGCCCTCCTTCGACACGGTCGCTTCCTGTCAACTTCAACTCATTATCCAAGAAGTTGACCGAGAGACTCCCTTCTAGTACCTTATATCTTGCTTGCCCTAATGGCAAGTTCTTCACACTCAACGACAAGTTCACATCATTGGCTTTCAATCGGGTGATTTCACAGGAGTTTGACTTCAGTCCCTTTATTCACATTCCACGAATTGTGCTAATAGTACCTTAAGGACCATTGTCATTATTGGTGGTTTCTCTCATGCTTGTTAACAGTTCACATCATCGGCTGGTAATCAAGCGATTTTCTAGCAAGTTCGACATCAACACATATATTCACATGTTAGAATTTGTACTTTGATCAGGTCGTGTTGGAGCGCAAGACACTAGGCTCAGCTTACATAAGTCCAGGTTTCAAGGCGGTGTGACGTGATTGTACTAATATGCATGTCTCTCTCAGATGGATGGTTGCGACCATACCATGAGTTGTCATATGTGATCCTTCTCATTATTGGATGGTTGTGACCATACCTTGGTTTCGATATGATCCTCTTTATCGAATGGTTGCACCCATGCCTGGATCCATTTACATGATCATTCTCTGAATGGCTACGTCCATACTGTTATCACTGAAAATATTTCAAAGGAAAAGGAGAGCAGAAATCTTCATCAAATTCAAGCAAGGCAGCTCCTCAATTAAGCAAGGTATTTTCTTCCAAGTTGTTTTGTCTAAAGAAATTTCAAAGGAGAAAATGTCAAAAGAAAGGAAAATATCATCATCAGTACAACCATCACCAATGTACAAGAATGACAGAAACAAGGCAGCCAGCAGTCAAGAAGAAAGACAGAGCTTTGAGAAGGATAAGGAGAAATTTTGAAACTAGCTATGAATCCACGTTTTCGTAGCGCAGACAGTGTAAAAATCCTGTTTTGCGCTACGAAATCAGTGTTTTCGCAGCGCGCTGCGAAACCCCTGTAGCAGCCTGTTTCAGCTGAAGAAACTTTGTTTTCTGCTTTTACTACTCAATTTCTAAAAGCTTTCCTGAGCAGCTGAGAACTTAATTTTTCAAAATGAAAGAGGCTTTTCTTCCTAACATTCTGCACTACAAAAACCTCTTTCCGTTTCTTCAAATTCGTTCTGAGGTGGGAGTAATTTATGGTTAAACTTGCGCTACGAAACTGCAGAAAGTCAAGCTTTGTCTACTAGTTTTAGTAGTGTTTTTCAAAATCCGTTTCTGGTCACATGAAAGGCTATCTTGGAATTCTGAAGGAGGTTTCTCTTCATAACATGTCCAGCTACAATAACCTATCTCACTTTATTCGTATGTGTTTTCAGTTAGGAGATAAGAAGCTTTCATTGAGACCCTAATTTCAGAAAACGGATTTTTCCCTGTTTGCCACGTGTTTTTCAAGGACATGTTCTGGACAACTGGAGAAATATTTTAAAAAACCAGGAGAGGTTTTTGTTCTAGACATCATGGGCTACAAAAACCTCCTTCAGTTTCGTAAAATGTGTCATGGATGAAGAGATAAAGGCTCTGCAATTTTCAAGGATCTAACCCTAAAAACAGGGAAACATGTTCCCTAAATTCTAGGGTTTCTCATCAGCAGTTGGGTGACCACGTGGGAGGCTTCATCAAATTCGACCTCATGGAGTATTAGGTGTCAAAGAATGCTTTAAATGTTTAGATAAGTTTGTTGTAATCATAATAAGGAGTTACACTCCTAGTTGTATTAGGTCTCTAGGACTACTAGTTAGGTGTCAAATACATTTAATGGTTTGTTTTATGGTTAGAATAGGTGTCACTGATGGAAAATTCGAATTCTCTTGAGGAGGGATGATGGAATCCTAATTGTAAATGCTTTATATAGAGCAAGAGGTCGAATTAGCAAGGGGTTGGAGACTTTTTGGCTCAATTGCTGCTCTATGTGTAGACTGTGTATATTTTTAACCTAATGCAGAATTTCTACTTAGACAACTCAAGATTCATGAAGAGTTCTTGTATGTTCTTGTTTTGATGGCATCTTCCAATACTTACATTGCAGTGAGGTTTACTTATGATACTCAGAATTCATCAATGATGCTCTGACTTCCTTCATAGATAAACTAATTGTGTTTCACTGTTTTATATTTGCATTTCTGCACTTGAACTCTATAATGCCTTGACTTCCATGCTAGGTAGAATGTTTTGGCTTCACTACTCAGGATTCAAAGAGGGTTTTTAATGTCCTATTGTCTCATGGCTTTCCTCTTTCACTTACTTGCAGTGGTATGAATACATGTTACTTAGAATTCATCAATGATGCTCTAACTTCCTTCATGTATTTATAAACTGTGTTTCCTTGCATTGTATCTTTGTTTTGTTGATGTATAAAAACTCTCTATGCCCTGACTTCATGTTAAAGCTGATCTTGCTGTGGTACTGAACATACTTTGACTCCATAGCCCAATGGTAGCCAACCTTCATCTTTCAACCTATAAACATATACAATCACAAACTATAGAGTTAGCCATCTATCTTATTCTTTAATCAAAATCTTTAACCCTTTGAGAGAGCCCTCTCAGGCTGAGGAGGCTAAGCCTCAGCCAAAAGTTTGGTTTGAAATAGTTACTCAAAGTCTTCCTGATCAACAGCCTATCAGGGGCATGATTTTGTGATAACATTTTGGTGCGTCTGCCGGGAGCCTGAAGTCTATTCATTCCCGAAATCAATGGTTGAACTTCTGAAGGTAGCAGGAGCTCAGACATCTTTGAGGCTGCAAAACTACCTTGGCGACTCCACACATTGAATAAGAAATTGTAAGGTGACTCCACTGCTAGAAGATCAGTAGCTTGATGAAGTTTCAAAATGAGTTCCACTGCAAGAATGAATACCAGGTATGCTCCTATGAATCGGTCTCATATCCCTGGTTTTCCAAATCCTATGCCAAAGGTTGATTGGTTAGAGGATCTTCCGATATTCAAAGATGAAAAGAAAGACAATGCTGCTCTTCATTTGGTTAGGTTTCATATGCATGTACGCAGTCTTAAGGTTCACTTTCCTGAGGATTGTCTCATGAGGATGTTTATGGCCACTTTAGAAGGAAAAGCATGGTCTTGGTATAAAAGTTTGGAAAATGGTTCATTATCTTCTCTTGCTGATTTCCATGATGTCTTCTATGACATGTATAAGGAGTGTCATCCTTCCTTATTGTTGCTCAAAGATTGTTGTAGACATTCTTTAAGTCTTATTCAGTACTTGGAGGATTGTTATGATGATGATGAATTTATGGATGAAGAAATTTTAGAGGCTCTTCATAACAATGCATTTCAGCACCAAGAAGAAAGTACAACATCTCATGAAATGCAGCATGAAGATCAGCAGGGGTTTACTTATGAAAATCATATTACATCCTCTGAGATTGATGTAGAGATGCAGCGGACTTCTCAGTCTTTGGATCATTATCAAAATGAACATGATTACAAACACCAAGAAGAAATGTTGGAAGAAACTTTTTATGACCCTCAGGCAGAGGAAAAGATTGTTCATTTTTGTAATTTCTTGCAACAACTTACACCAAAGAATGATGATAATAATGAGGAAAATTTCATTGTTTGTTGGAATGATTCAGAAAAGCAGTTGGATAGCTTGTCAAATAGCAAATTGGATAGCACATCAAAGGGGTTTTGTGTGGCTAAGGATCAGTTGTCTAAAGAGATCGAATGTTATGATGATTATCAAACTAACCATGTGTTTTTTGACCCTATAGCTGACTACATGGAAAAGATTTACTGTTCAGGCTTCCAATTATATGTTCATCTTGAAGAACAGTTGCACCTCATGCTTCCTTGGTTATTTCAGTATCTGGTTTATTTATGCTTCAAGCACAGTAAGGAGATCCAAGTTTCAGATCAGATTGATGATTGGATTTATTGGAAGTTTCATGTTCCTTGAGCTACAAGTGGAGCTTGCAGCTGATAGGGTAGGTAGGTAGGAAAGTGCAAATAAGCTCAAGGTTGTCTGAGCATTTTTTCAGTAGTGGTAGATTTCTTTTTCCCACAGTCATCATCAAGCTTAAGCCCGAGGTGAAGGCTCAAGAAGCTGAAAGAAGATGTTTGTCAAATAAATTTTACAAGGCACTGGAACTGCAGGTTCTTAGTGTACCACAAGGGCACACTATCCCAAGTGGAGCCACTGTTATCACTGAAAATATTTCAAAGGAAAAGGAGAGCAGAAATCTTCATCAAATTCAAGCAAGGCAGCTCCTCAATTAAGCAAGGTATTTTCTTCCAAGTTGTTTTGTCTAAAGAAATTTCAAAGGAGAAAATGTCAAAAGAAAGGAAAATATCATCATCAGTACAACCATCACCAATGTACAAGAATGACAGAAACAAGGCAGCCAGCAGTCAAGAAGAAAGACAGAGCTTTGAGAAGGATAAGGAGAAATTTTGAAACTAGCTACGAATCCACGTTTTCGTAGCGCAGACAGTGTAAAAATCCTGTTTTGCGCTACGAAATCAGTGTTTTCGCAGCGCGCTGCGAAACCCCTGTAGCAGCCTGTTTCAGCTGAAGAAACTCTGTTTTCTGCTTTTACTACTCAATTTCTAAAAGCTTTCCTGAGCAGCTGAGAACTTAATTTTTCAAACTGAAAGAGGCTTTTCTTCCTAACATTCTGTACTACAAAAACCTCTTTCCGTTTCTTCAAATTCGTTCTGAGGTGGGAGTAATTTATGGTTAAACTTGCGCTACGAAACTGCAGAAAGTCAAGCTTTGTCTACTGGTTTTAGTAGTGTTTTTCAAAATCAGTTTCTGGTCACATGAAAGGCTATCTTGGAATTCTGAAGGAGGTTTCTCTTCATAACATGTCCAGCTACAATAACCTATCTCACTTTATTCGTATGTTTTTTCAGTTAGGAGATAAGAAGCTTTCATTGAGACCCTAATTTCAGAAAACGGATTTTTCCCTGTTTGCCACGTGTTTTTCAAGGACAGGTTCTGGACAGCTGGAGAAATATTTTAAAAAACCAGGAGAGGTTTTTGTTCTAGACATCATGGGATACAAAAACCTCCTTCAGTTTCGTAAAATGTGTCATGGATGAAGAGATAAAGGCTCTGCAATTTTCAAGGATCTAACCCTAAAAACAGGGAAACATGTTCCCTAAATTCTAGGGTTTCTCATCAGCAGTTGGGTGACCACGTGGGAGGCTTCATCAAATTCGACCTCATGGAGTATTAGGTGTCAAAGAATGCTTTAAATGTTTAGATAATTTTGTTGTAATCATAATAAGGAGTTACACTCCTAGTTGTATTAGGTCTCTAGGACTACTAGTTAGGTGTCAAATACATTTAATGGTTTGTTTTATGGTTAGAATAGGTGTCACTGATGGCAAATTCGAATTCTCTTGAGGAGGGATGATGGAATCCTAATTTTAAATGCTTTATATAGAGCAAGAGGTCGAATTAGCAAGGGTTTGGAGACTTTTTGGCTCAATTGCTGCTCTATGTGCAGACTGTGTATATTTTTAACCTAATGCATAATTTCTACTTAGACAACTCAAGATTCATGAAGAGTTCTTGTATGTTCTTGTTTCGATGGCATCTTCCAATACTTACATTGCAGTGAGGTTTACTTATGATACTCAGAATTCATCAATGATGCTCTGACTTCCTTCATAGATAAACTAATTGTGTTTCACTGTTTTATATTTGCATTTCTGCACTTGAACTCTATAATGCCTTGACTTCCATGCTAGGTAGAATGTTTTGGCTTCACTACTCAGGATTCAAAGAGGGTTTTTAATGTCCTATTGTCTCATGGCTTTCCTCTTTCACTTACTTGCAGTGGTATGAATACATGTTACTTAGAATTCATCAATGATGTTCTAACTTCCTTCATGTATTTATAAACTGTGTTTCCTTGCATTGTATCTTTGTTTTGTTGATGTATAAAAACTCTCTATGCCCTGACTTCATGTTAAAGCTGATCTTGCTGTGGTACTGAACATACTTTGACTCCATAGCCCAATGGTAGCCAACCTTCATCTTTCAACCTATAAACATATACAATCACAAACTATAGAGTTAGCCATCTATCTTATTCTTTAATCAAAATCTTTAACCCTTTGAGAGAGCCCTCTCAGGCTGAGGAGGCTAAGCCTCAGCCAAAAGTTTGGTTTGAAATAGTTACTCAAAGTCTTCCTGATCAACAGCCTATCAGGGGCATGATTTTGTGATAACATTTTGGTGCGTCTGCCGGGAGCCTGAAGTCTATTCATTCCCGAAATCAATGGTTGAACTTCTGAAGGTAGCAGGAGCTCAGACATCTTTGAGGCTGCAAAACTACCTTGGCGACTCCACACATTGAATAAGAAATTGTAAGGTGACTCCACTGCTAGAAGATCAGTAGCTTGATGAAGTTTCAAAATGAGTTCCACTGCAAGAATGAATACCAGGTATGCTCCTATGAATCGGTCTCATATCCCTGGTTTTCCAAATCCTATGCCAAAGGTTGATTGGTTAGAGGATCTTCCGATATTCAAAGATGAAAAGAAAGACAATGCTGCTCTTCATTTGGTTAGGTTTCATATGCATGTACGCAGTCTTAAGGTTCACTTTCCTGAGGATTGTCTCATGAGGATGTTTATGGCCACTTTAGAAGGAAAAGCATGGTCTTGGTATAAAAGTTTGGAAAATGGTTCATTATCTTCTCTTGCTGATTTCCATGATGTCTTCTATGACATGTATAAGGAGTGTCATCCTTCCTTATTGTTGCTCAAAGATTGTTGTAGACATTCTTTAAGTCTTATTCAGTACTTGGAGGATTGTTATGATGATGATGAATTTATGGATGAAGAAATTTTAGAGGCTCTTCATAACAATGCATTTCAGCACCAAGAAGAAAGTACAACATCTCATGAAATGCAGCATGAAGATCAGCAGGGGTTTACTTATGAAAATCATATTACATCCTCTGAGATTGATGTAGAGATGCAGCGGACTTCTCAGTCTTTGGATCATTATCAAAATGAACATGATTACAAACACCAAGAAGAAATGTTGGAAGAAACTTTTTATGACCCTCAGGCAGAGGAAAAGATTGTTCATTTTTGTAATTTCTTGCAACAACTTACACCAAAGAATGATGATAATAATGAGGAAAATTTCATTGTTTGTTGGAATGATTCAGAAAAGCAGTTGGATAGCTTGTCAAATAGCAAATTGGATAGCACATCAAAGGGGTTTTGTGTGGCTAAGGATCAGTTGTCTAAAGAGATCGAATGTTATGATGATTATCAAACTAACCATGTGTTTTTTGACCCTATAGCTGACTACATGGAAAAGATTTACTGTTCAGGCTTCCAATTATATGTTCATCTTGAAGAACAGTTGCACCTCATGCTTCCTTGGTTATTTCAGTATCTGGTTTATTTATGCTTCAAGCACAGTAAGGAGATCCAAGTTTCAGATCAGATTGATGACTGGATTTATTGGAAGTTTCATGTTCCTTGAGCTACAAGTGGAGCTTGCAGCTGATAGGGTAGGTAGGTAGGAAAGTGCAAATAAGCTCAAGGTTGTCTGAGCATTTTTTCAGTAGTGGTAGATTTCTTTTTCCCACAGTCATCATCAAGCTTAAGCCCGAGGTGAAGGCTCAAGAAGCTGAAAGAAGATGTTTGTCAAATAAATTTTACAAGGCACTGGAACTGCAGGTTCTTAGTGTACCACAAGGGCACACTATCCCAAGTGGAGCCACTGTTATCACTGAAAATATTTCAAAGGAAAAGGAGAGCAGAAATCTTCATCAAATTCAAGCAAGGCAGCTCCTCAATTAAGCAAGGTATTTTCTTCCAAGTTGTTTTGTCTAAAGAAATTTCAAAGGAGAAAATGTCAAAAGAAAGGAAAATATCATCATCAGTACAACCATCACCAATGTACAAGAATGACAGAAACAAGGCAGCCAGCAGTCAAGAAGAAAGACAGAGCTTTGAGGAGGATAAGGAGAAATTTTGAAACTAGCTACGAATCCACGTTTTCGTAGCGCAGACAGTGTAAAAATCCTGTTTTGCGCTACGAAATCAGTGTTTTCGCAGCGCGCTGCGAAACCCCTGTAGCAGCCTGTTTCAGCTGAAGAAACTCTGTTTTCTGCTTTTACTACTCAATTTCTAAAAGCTTTCCTGAGCAGCTGAGAACTTAATTTTTCAAACTGAAAGAGGCTTTTCTTCCTAACATTCTGTACTACAAAAACCTCTTTCCGTTTCTTCAAATTCGTTCTGAGGTGGGAGTAATTTATGGTTAAACTTGCGCTACGAAACTGCAGAAAGTCAAGCTTTGTCTACTAGTTTTAGTAGTGTTTTTCAAAATCAGTTTCTGGTCACATGAAAGGCTATCTTGGAATTCTGAAGGAGGTTTCTCTTCATAACATGTCCAGCTACAATAACCTATCTCACTTTATTCGTATGTTTTTTCAGTTAGGAGATAAGAAGCTTTCATTGAGACCCTAATTTCAGAAAACGGATTTTTCCCTGTTTGCCACGTGTTTTTCAAGGACAGGTTCTGGACAGCTGGAGAAATATTTTAAAAAACCAGGAGAGGTTTTTGTTCTAGACATCATGGAATACAAAAACCTCCTTCAGTTTCGTAAAATGTGTCATGGATGAAGAGATAAAGGCTCTGCAATTTTCAAGGATCTAACCCTAAAAACAGGGAAACATGTTCCCTAAATTCTAGGGTTTCTCATCAGCAGTTGGGTGACCACGTGGGAGGCTTCATCAAATTCGACCTCATGGAGTATTAGGTGTCAAAGAATGCTTTAAATGTTTAGATGATTTTGTTGTAATCATAATAAGGAGTTACACTCCTAGTTGTATTAGGTCTCTAGGACTACTAGTTAGGTGTCAAATACATTTAATGGTTTGTTTTATGGTTAGAATAGGTGTCACTGATGGCAAATTCGAATTCTCTTGAGGAGGGATGATGGAATCCTAATTTTAAATGCTTTATATAGAGCAAGAGGTCGAATTAGCAAGGGTTTGGAGACTTTTTGGCTCAATTGCTGCTCTATGTGCAGACTGTGTATATTTTTAACCTAATGCATAATTTCTACTTAGACAACTCAAGATTCATGAAGAGTTCTTGTATGTTCTTGTTTCGATGGCATCTTCCAATACTTACATTGCAGTGAGGTTTACTTATGATACTCAGAATTCATCAATGATGCTCTGACTTCCTTCATAGATAAACTAATTGTGTTTCACTGTTTTATATTTGCATTTCTGCACTTGAACTCTATAATGCCTTGACTTCCATGCTAGGTAGAATGTTTTGGCTTCACTACTCAGGATTCAAAGAGGGTTTTTAATGTCCTATTGTCTCATGGCTTTCCTCTTTCACTTACTTGCAGTGGTATGAATACATGTTACTTAGAATTCATCAATGATGCTCTAACTTCCTTCATGTATTTATAAACTGTGTTTCCTTGCATTGTATCTTTGTTTTGTTGATGTATAAAAACTCTCTATGCCCTGACTTCATGTTAAAGCTGATCTTGCTGTGGTACTGAACATACTTTGACTCCATAGCCCAATGGTAGCCAACCTTCATCTTTCAACCTATAAACATATACAATCACAAACTATAGAGTTAGCCATCTATCTTATTCTTTAATCAAAATCTTTAACCCTTTGAGAGAGCCCTCTCAGGCTGAGGAGGCTAAGCCTCAGCCAAAAGTTTGGTTTGAAATAGTTACTCAAAGTCTTCCTGATCAACAGCCTATCAGGGGCATGATTTTGTGATAACACATACCACGACTTATGTATCATTTGATAGAGTTTCAGTTATGTATATGTATTTGTACTTTCTTGCAGGTTTTCTAATGACAGACTTCAGTTCCCCCCACTGATTCATAAAGCATTTCACCCCACTCTAGTTCAGCCTTCACGCTTTAGGGGGCATATATTACACAGCATTTTGTCATTGTCCCTGTACTCCCCGTTCCTTGATCCTGGAGGACCTCTACAATGAACCCTACATGCTTCCCCTTCATGAAGAAACTCCCATTGTGTCCCTCTTCATGAGCAGAACAATTCCCCTTTACATCATTTCCAAAAAATCTTATGTTTTTCCTAGTTTACAAGACCGGCGCTAATGGCCCATGTTCTCCTCGCACCGATATGAAGGGATTATAACTATCCCTAGCACCGACTGGAGCGACTGAGCCTTGTTCCAGTCACATCGATCCTCTTTTGGAAAATTTTTTAAATAAGGAGCCGAAGTTTCGAGCTCTAGAAGCTTCGTAATGGAAGTCTAGTAAATGGTTGGGCCAGATGGAGTCAAAGATGTCAGTTTGGGATCCTTTCCCCTATTAGGATGGAACTACCTCAAGAGATAAGACCTTCTCCCATGAGAATAGGAACCATCTCCCTTCCATCCATGCTATATAAACCTCCCTTTTTCCCAAGCACAAGTTAGTGTTGGTGTGCTAGCGCTAATTAAGTTTGGAGTAATTAGCAAGTTATTCATAGTTGTAGCTCTCTAGTTGTGTGTGAGGGAGAAGTGTGAATTTGGTTTAGTGTGAAGACTAAAGGGAAGAGCCTTAAAACTACCATTGTTGAGGCCATTGTGGAATGCTAACGGAATTGTGTGGGAACCCGGATTTGTCGGAGGAGAACAGCAACGTCAAGACAACGGTTGTAATCTCTTCTTGATTTAATATATATGAAAATATCGATTGATTTCCTACATAATATGTCATATCACATGTTTATGGCTTAATGTTTCTTAACTTGTTAAGTAGGTTGAATTACAATTTGTCTATTATCACGGTTGTTGTTTGTTGTTGTTTACTTGTTTCAGGCGTTTGAAGAAGGAAACGGGAGATAGCTGGAGCAAAAAAGCAAGATCATCACCAAACTAGATAAGCGTACTAAGAGGTAGGCCCTCTTAATTGGTTCTAACCTAAGGAAATATTCCATATAATGTCTTGTTTGTGGCTAGACCCGCTATCGGGCTAGATGAATTGTTTGTGTTTGCACTTAAAATTTTACTTCACCACAATCATCAACCACTTAGGTGAATCCTTAGTTCAGATCAAGCAAAGCACCAGAAACCCATAACATACATATTTTCTTTTGATCTAACTCTTCATAATATATTCATTACTTGCACACCTAGCCCTTTGATCTTATCCTCCTTATATACTTAGATCCTTTGTCAATACCTCAGACCAAAAAATTGGACCAATACCTCGGACCAAATACCTCGGACCAAAAACCTTGGACCAAAACCTCGGATCAATACCTCAGACCAATACCTCAGACCAAAAACCTTGGACCAAAATCTCATATCAATACCTCAGACCAATACCTCGAACCAAAAACCTCGGACCAATACCTCAAACCAAAACCTTGATTTTCCATCCCATACGCACTTTTCCTTCTGTAAAAGTGTGTGCATACGTATACGCTCCTTCTGTTCTATGAGACCACGTGTATACGCTACTTGGACAAAGTGAACCAGTGTATACTTCTTAAACCATTCTCTTTCTTCCATCTCTGGAGTATGATCTATAATCCTTTGTTGTTAACCTATTACACTGTGAACTTTCATCTATGTGAGTTTCCATCAAGGACAACACTTGTATCATAATGCCAACAATCTCCCCCTTTGGACTTGATGGCAACAACAACACCAAGACACTCTCCCCCTTTGACATCAAGGGCAAAGGGTGGACCAAGATATTCTCCCCCTTTGATATACATTATGTTGTCCATGCTCCCCCTAAGTACATGCAGAGTCTGCAGAGATATGATTCAAAAGAATAACATGACTCTATAACTCAACTAAGTGAGTATGACTTCCCTAAAACTAATGACTCATACATACGTCAATCACCCAACTAAGTGGGGATACACCAAGTTTGACTCATCCACCCAACCAAGTGGGGATATACCAGATGTTTATACATGACCGAAATAGCAATTATTACATCATCCTTCCCATGCATAGTGGGGTTACAAATTAGGTCTTTACATGACCTTTACATCAAATGATATGCATGACATTTATAAAAAGGACCAATGATCTAAACAAGACCATGATAGTCATCGGCAACTACCATATATGATCTGCACCATAAGTATCTGTGAGCAGCATCAACATCATCAACCTGTATATGCCCCTCATCAAAAGAGTCACCTGAATCAAAAAACTATGTGGATCAAGTAATATAAGTATCATCATGTACTAAGGTCTTCTAATATAATGCCAACAATGCATTATTAGAAATATATGCTCCCCCTGAACTTGTGCGAACTGTTCACTGTTAGATCTAATCATTGCAAATATCAATAAGAATCATCAAGGCATCATCATCAATCAGATATACATCAAGTCATCAAAAACTTATGAGGATCAAAAGAATTTCTAAATAACATCCACATACTATAGGCATCAATCATCTAGACATAAAAGATAATTGATAATTGTCTGAACCATATCAAATCACTTTTATGAGTCTTTCCCACTGCTTTTTATTCAAAAACACCATATACGTGACTGTGCAACTTCTAACTCGCATATATACATGACTTGTCTTCATGGTAACTAGATATGAGAATTTGAATTTTGAAGTTTCACACTTTCAACTCCCCCTGAGTCTGTTATGTCTGTATACTGTGGTATGCCACATCTTTCTGACTGTACTTCCTTCTTCTTCCATACCTTGGAGTGTGATGATGTTTTCTCCTTTTGGTATGTTGGCCGAAATTTTCTCTGCATTCTTTTGCTATATGCCCAAACTTGTTACAAGCATAACATCTTATATGTTTCATATTCTCTCTATAGCAGTCAATGGATTTGTGACCAAATATATTGCAAGAAAAATAGTATCCCTTAAAGTACCTGGAAGCTGATGATCTTTCTATGTGATGGTTATTAGCTTGAACCATTCTACTTCTGCATCTTGCTGCAACATGTCCAAAATTATGACATATAAAACATTCAACATTATTCATCAGAGGAAAGAATCGATTAACACTTCCATGGTTAGGAGTAAATGATTTTCTTTGAAGACTTTCTTTCCTTGGTTGTTGATGGGGTTGACCTCTTATCTCATTGTTGAGAATTTCATATTTTGCACTAGAGTTCCTTGCTTCAGTTTGTGAGCTAGATTCACCTTTAACAGTTTCATGAAAACCAAGACCAAATTTGATGGCAGGAGACCTTTGACTACTAAGAATATCATCCAAAATCTTAATACTATCTTGAAATTATAAAATTTTATCATTTTCTTCTAATTTACCTTTTAGGATATTTACCTCAACTTGATATTTCTCTTCCTTTTCAAGATACTACTTCTTCATGATTTCTTCATCTTTTCTTCCTTCTTCCACTTGTTGCCTTAATTCGAGAACTTCATTTTCTTGTTCTTCAAATTCTTAGAGTAGTTCTTCATTCTGCTTATTTGAATTTTTGAGATCTTCTTTTAGAGAAACGGCCACAACTTCAAGGCCTTCACAGTAGCTAGTTCTTCCTATAAGTTCCTTGGTTGTTGTGTCCTTTTCATTCACTTCATCCTGCAACCTTTGACTTTGATCTTCCTTTTCTTTGTACTTCTTATTTATTTTGTTTCCTTCCTCCAACTAGGATTTTACCCTGGTAACTTCTTCTTTGTAGGCACATTCCCTTTTATCCATTAGATCTTTTTGATATCTAATTGTGTTTGTTAGCTTTTTAAATTCTGCCTCCATTTGATTTCATTTTCTTTCACCCATAAGAACAAATTCAGTTGTTTCGCTGTCACTTTCATTATCTTCAAATGAACAAAGAAATGTATCACCAGAGGACAACAAATTTGTACCTGATAGTTCTTTTTATTTTTAATCTTCATTATGAGGTGATTCTGAATCTGAAGAGTTGCTTCCACATAATGGTCGATCGTCTTTCCCACTGTCACCGTTCCTTTGAGATGTCTTCTTCTTTGGAGGTGATTTCTTCTTTTGCTTCTTTCCCATTGATACTACGGATCTCCTTCAAGCGATAAAGCTTCTGCTAAAGGACCTGGTCTGATACCAATTGTTGGGAATAATACTGGGGGGGGGGGGGGTGAATCAATAACTTTTTCTTTTCATACTCAAATTTATATACGCTACTTCAATTAAGGTAACCAGTGTATATCCAGTGAACTTATGATTCAGTTAATTCATCATATGTTGATCTTTAATCAGTGCATCAGTACTTTATTAACCATTTAAATGGTAACCATGTGTGATAACAATAGAATAAACCATCACACATGAACACCAAGATTTGCAGTGGAAACCCAATGCGGAACAAAAACCACCTGAAGTTGTTGTCTCTGTCTTCTTTTAATATAAGAAAAACTTGTTTACAATTTTGTACTGGTGTAAACTCATACCAGTACGCAGGCACCCACCTGCAGAAGTCTACAACCTTCTCTCATTCTCCAGCTTCTACTGGAAGGGAGCTATAACCCCCTAGCTCTTGTACTAGCCAATATGTTTACTAGTATGTAGGCCTCGGCCTACAGAAGGCTCCAACCTTCACTCGTTCTCTGGTTGCTACTGGAAGGGAGCTCCAACCCCCTGGCTCTTGTACTAGCCGATATGTTTAACAGTACATAGGCGTCGGCCTACAGAAGGCTACGACCTTCTCTCTTCCTCTAGGGACCATGTTTCATAAATTTTTAGACTGGGTACTCCTAGTACATAACAACACAATCTGAAGGCCACGTTTCATCAAATTTTCATATTGGACCCATCAGGAATATTGAAGCTCAAAATAAATCATCACTACAATACAACCAATCACTGAAAACCCATCATCAGTGAAGCAAATCATAATCAATCAATCTGAACATTCAGAACACACTCATCAAAACACAGAGCAGAACCCAGAACTCTGCATCAACAGCCAGAACCAACTACAACTTCAAACCTAATATCTCATAATGTATACGCTACTTCGAAGTACCGAAACGACATGTATACACGCCTTCACCAAGGTGAACCAACGTGTAGATCTGCAAACACTAACTTAAAACTTCATAGTTATTCCAAACTTCAGCCATACCCATATCATAACATTTACAAAATAAAACATGCGTTAGTATTTAGATCTAGACTATCCATGATCAAACCACATAATTATAGTTCATTTCAGGTCTTATGATCATGATCCATCATCCATCATCAACCACTTAGGTACATCCTTAGTTCAGATCAAGCAAAGCACCAGAAACCCATAACATGCATATTTTCTTTTATTCTAACTCTTCATAAGATATTCATTACTTGCACACTTAGCCCTTTGATCTTCTCCTCCTTATATACTTAGATCCTTTGTCAATACCTCAAACCAAAAACTTGGACCAATACCTTGGACCAAATACCTCGGACCAAAAACCTTGGACCAAAACCTCGGATCAATAGCTCAGACCAATACCTTAAGGAGAGATTCGTTTCTATACATCTTTTAAAAACATTACACAAGTTGAAGAGAGCTTCTTGAAAAGCATCTCCATAAGGTGTGAAGTAATCCATATACATATCTATTAAGTCATGTGTCATATTAGAGAAAATACTCAATACTACACTTGGGAAGGTGGCAAGGAAAGTACACAAGCCAAATGGAAGGACCCTATGGGCAAAGTTGTGAAATTTTCCTTAAATTGCAGCAACTGGAAATTTATTCTTCTAACATATTAATTTTGCATTTTATTTTCTATGGAAAACAATGAATAAATCACACTGCAATTCTTCATAAATAAAAACACTACAGAAAATAAAATGTTAGAAACAGTGTAATATAGAGTGCACACACAATAAAATTTGACTCACTTATTTTTGGACAATTGTCCCAGGAAAGACCCAATGTGGGAAAACTAATGCAACAGATGAGGGTTTTATTCTTATTCTTGAGCAGCAAATCTAAGTACAATAAAATGGATGCCAAATTGGAAATCCTCTTCGAGAGAAATACTGGAAAAATTATTGATGGAATTTTTCTCTTCCTCCATAAGCAATCCTGCAATAAAATGAGCCTTAGAACGCACTCCAGAAAACCCTTGCGTAAGCCTCTGCACAGCCTCTACACAAGCTAACTTGCACTACCCAGAATTTGCCTTTGATGATGACATCTTGCCTATTACTTCCTTTGGAAATGATTTGCCTGGCCTCCTGATGAAAATCCCAACCTCTAGAAACTAAATTGATTTCCTCTATGGTTGAATCAAATTTCCTCTTTAAGGCTCTGTGTAACAACCCCTAGTTGATTTTCCATGTAAATGAAATAAGACCAAGTTCATGGGACACGTATTCCAAGTTGAATGGAGGGAAAAAACATTGTAGTGGGCATCCCTTGAGGTTTATTAATGGCTATGGCAAAGGAAAAGAGGCAATAATTGGCATTTAATTAAGGAAATAAAGGAAAATAGGAGAAAAGGAAGATGAAGAGACACAAATATGAATACAAGGGAAACTAGAGAGAAATTAAAGGAAAATGAAATAAAAAGGAAAAAACTTGAAATCAATGATAAAAACGCACCTAAGAAATAGTTGACATCATTTTCTTTGCATTTGATCAGGTTTCGCGAAGGAGAGAGAACAAGCAAGGGAGAAAGCAAGCAAGGAAAGCAAGGGTGCACAAGAGGAAGTTTAGACAGCATCAAGTAAGGACAAAAATTAGTTGTGGATTTCAGGTAGCAGTGTGTATGTGAGATTTAGCATGTTGGGATTCAAATGCATGGTGCATGCATTAGTTTATTGCTTATGTTTATTGTCATTGGCATGGAATTTTCCTAGATTGACAGTGGTTTTAGCCTTGCCTTGCCATTTCCTAGATAACCATGATAAATTGGGTTCTCTATTTGGATTTATGATTGGTTCTCAGGTTCCCTATGGCCGTGGTTTGGGATAAAAGCTTTGGGGCCCTGGATAGCTTGGTTTCCCTTAAGGCTTTGGGTTGAGATGGGAGATCTCTCTAGCCCTATAACAACTTGGGTTTCCTGGAGGTTGTGGGTTGGGATAGAATCCTTAGAGCCCTAGACATCTTGGGAAGAGACCAATCTAGTTGTTATTAGTGATTTTTGGATTTGTTAGATTAAATCATTGTGGTTGAGGGTTGAGGTGGTTGGCCTCTGGAAGCCCTAGTTGGTTATGTATTGGTTTAACCCATATGATTCGACATTCATGCTTGGAATATGGCACGGGGGTGATTGCCTGAAACATAGATTTGATTTAGCCCAATCTATGGTCGGGCGGTACATGGAAGTCCTTGACTTGATTGGCATTTGCATATGTTAATATGAGTTACTTTCCTACTATGATTAATGATCACATGTACTGGTTATTATGTTGATCTTATGGTTGGTTTGTCATGGATATTATTCTAGCTATATGCTAGATTAGGCATGGTTATATGATGTGCTCTTGATATGTATCTTGTTCATGATTGGATAAGTTATTGAATGGTTAATGTATGCATGGGCTAACAAGTGTTGTTTCAGCTAGCTTGAGAGGGCATTAATCCTTCTTGATGATTCTCTTATGAAGTTAAGAAGATCATGATCAGATATGCATTCATGACTTGTAGCTTCTATGTTTACTACATGTTTGATGAAATGTCTAGTATGTGACTGACATGATTTGAGCAAGATCTAGCTCTAGTATTGATTGTTTAGACTTGTTATCACCTAAGACTTGACTCTAGAAAGTTTTGGGAAATTTTGGGCAGTGGCCTGTAGGCTAGCCCTCAAAAAGTGGCACAAATATCACCATCGCATGCACAGAGCTAGAAGATTCTGATTATAATTGCATGCAAGAAGGCTTATGGGTGTCGTTGGAGCCTTCCAACCACATGCACGTTGTGTCAAGGGTGCAGTTGGGAGGTAAAGCTTGTGAAAAGAAGTTCTATCTCAAGGATTGATCACTAGGGGTGGTTCTCAAACTCCTGAATGATCTAGTGTCCCTAAGGGGTGGCAGTAAGTGTTTTGATTAATAGGCTACACTTCCTTAACTGGAACTTAGAGGTCAGGTCATGTCATAGTAACTCTCAGCTCATGTTTACCTGGAGAGCTTGTAAAAGCGGGTAAATGTGGGAGGAGGTGTTATAGAGTGGTATCAGAATGAGGTTGTAGCACTAGACCTAGAGGTAAATGCATATTGTTATGATTGCATGCCAGTTATCTATGTGTTTACTATCCATGCATTGTTATGGTTATGGTTATGGTTATGATATTCATGTATGAATTGATATGCTTGTGATATTGTGTCGTACTAATTTGAAATAAATTGCGCAGATGTGATAGCTTCCCTTGAGATACACTAAGGTATGATTTTGATTATGTCTTCTGCTTGGTTTATCTAACATGGTATGATTGCAGGAAATAGAAGATTAGAGATGAAGAGCAGAGTGGTGGACTACAGTTCAAATGACTCCCCTTACAAGCCTGACGTGAAATCAGTGGAATGGGGAAGGTCGGTTAAGTAGCAAGGAGAAGAGCATTATCCTGATCTAGAAGATACACTTAGAAGTTGCAAGGTAGATAATAACAGGTTGATTGAGGCACAGGAAAGGCCTGCTAGAGCTCAGGAAAAGAAATCCAAAGTAACGCAGTGATTATTTAGAGCCTTTCATATTTGCAGAAGTATGGACAATTGGGAATCAATCATGGGGATATACAGAAAGAAAATATGCATGGTGCAGATGGAAGCAAGTCTCGGAAAGGGTACAGGATGGACATAGATGATACAGTGAGAGGTGGAAGATCCTTGGATACAACTTACAAGAGGGATAACAATCATGGAGTTTATTCTTGTTCCGATTCCAAGAGATGTTATGATGAAAGGGCCAAGGAGTTCTATGAACTAAAGATGGGTTCCAGGACAGATGATGAGTACACTAGCAAGTTCTTGGAGTTGTTGAGGTATGTGCCTTATCTCAAGGATGATAAAGTGAAGATTTGAAGGTTCATGAGTGCGTTTCCAATAGAATTTAAAGATCAGATTGAGTTTGATGAGCCTTGGTCACTGGAAGAATCCAACAAAAAGTTGAAGCATTGTTATGAGTAGTCAAAGCGCAAGCCTAAATTCAAGCATGACTAGAAGGGTAATGAGAATACTAAAGGGAAGTGGCCTAAGAGGCAAGGAAGACCTCAGGATGCAGGTGACAAGAAAAATGTGGCTCCGTATAAGAAATTCAATGCAGTGGAGAGATGACATGGGTCTCAGCCTATGGAGTAGCAGAATAAAGGCAATGGTAGAGAACCATTGTAGTGTTGGATTTGTGGTAGAGATCATCATGGAAAGGATTTCCCTTTGTATCATAGTGGTGCAATGGATGCATGGCAGGCCTCAGACCTATAGTGCTTAGGAAGCGTGGACAGTTGGGGATGTAGGGCAGATCATTCCCTAGATTTATACAAAATTAGATGACATGAAGGTGGATCATCAGGCATCCATTATTGATATGGAAGGTGGAATCAGAGGGAGAGTTCCAGCCAGAGCCACAATGCATTTTGTAGCAAAATAAGCTCATGCTCTTGAATCGAATAATAAAGTAGTTTAAAGGGCAATGGATGCACTTTGGGCCCGATGAAGCTACATGGAATATGGTTGATCAGATGCAGGCATGATAGTTAGTTTCCAGCTACAATTGGATTCATCAAGGGAATTGGAATCCCTTGAGAGATAATATGTGAAGGTGTTCAGTTGCAGGGTAGCGTGATGGGTACAACAAGGGAAGGTAATTGGTATATTGTTATATTTATTTATGTACTGACAATTGTGTGTGTTTATGGAAGTATGATGTAGGAATTGCATGGAAAAAGAGACTGCCATGAAATCTTGAAGAAGGCTTGGGTTAATATTTTCTTTGGAAGCAATGGGAACCATGGGTGTTGAGTCATGGTGTCTGTTGAAATTTTTGTGTTTTTGGTGTTTTTTTATTTGCTTGTGCTTGATTTTCAGTTTCGACTATGGCTAGTGCATGGCCATGCCACTTTGTTTGTGGTGTTGTATTATTGTTTGGTTTTCCTTGTTTTCTTTATCTTTCCTTCTTATTCTTGCCTTTTATGATTTGAGGGCCTTGGGAATTGGTTTGGGAAAGAGGAAAGTTAATGGAGCTTAGGGAGAGTTGAATGAAACGCAACAAATAATGTAAGACATGAATGATTTTGGTGCATGAATAAGGATAGTTGAAGGCAAGAATATGATAGTCGGTTGGGTTGGTTGGGTCCATTAAGACAAATGGATAGTGGCAGGATAGTCATGAAGAAGGTAACATGAAAGGTAAAGTAAATGGGCTTGAGGTAAGAGATGCCTTGGATATGTTGGGAACTGTTTTTCTCAATGTTGTGCATGCTTTACACAGATAAAAGGAGTTCTCTTAACCTTGACCTTATGAGAACTAGTAACTATGTTGTTGTGTAAATGTGGTACATGTTGTGTTATTTA
The DNA here is from genome assembly GCA_031772625.1 of Pinus tabuliformis. NCBI lineage: Eukaryota > Viridiplantae > Streptophyta > Pinopsida > Pinales > Pinaceae > Pinus > Pinus tabuliformis. The sequence goes on along the minus strand of CM062809.1, from coordinate 12,631,317 downwards.
CATGTTGTACATGTTGTGTTGTCTACATGTTGTGCATATGGTGTTGTGTAAATTTTGAACATGTTGTGTTTTGTATTTGTGGTACTATGTCATGTGTATTGTGTAGTTGGTGTATGGTATCATGTGTATTCATTGTGTTGTATTGTGTGTACGTATATGTGTTGTGTTGTACATTTTGTATGTGTATGTTTTGTGTTGTACATTTTGTATGTGTATGTGTTGTGAAAGGGATTGGTTCTCGGGATCCTTGGAGGTTGTGGATTGGGACAAGACCTTTAGAGCCCTATAATAGCTTGGGTTCCCAGGAAGTTGTGGTTTGGAGCCCTGTAACACTTAGGGTTCCCTAAAGGTTGTGGGTTGATATAGTAATTCCTAGATCCTTAGATAGCTTGGGAAGAGACCAATCTTGAGTTTTTGATATTGAGGGTAGAGGCAGTATAGTCTCTAGACACCCTTGTTGCTAGTATTGAGGGAGGAGGCAGTATAATATCTGGATTCCCTTGTTGCTTTGGACAAGAATAGAAGATAAGGCATTGGGTACTTACCGAGTTGGTAATTGATTCGGTGTTTGCATGTGGTGAAAGAGAAGAGAAGGCATTGGGTGCTTGTTAGGTTTGGGAAACCGATCCAATGTGTATATGAAAAGGAAAAAGAACAAAGGCAGAAGAAAAGAACCATTTGAAAGATAAGTATTAGTATTTTATTTTATTTTAGTTTTTAATTAGTCTATGATTCTAAATTATAATAGTTGAGTGTTGAGCTAACCGATTGTGATATGTTTATACATGATGATTTAATAAAAGGGCTAATTTGACTTGTTGTGGCAGGAAGTATATAAAGTTGCAGATGTCACCTCATTGATGAGTTACTAATGAGGTATGATTTGAATCTATTGCAATTCCTTTTCAGTCTAATGGCAAATATGTTCTTGGTATAGGAAAGCATGGAAATGCCTAGTTGGGTGTGTTAGCCCTCCATAAATTTCCCTAGGTTGAGGAGAGAAATCCCAGAGGTAAACACAAACCTCTTATAGGCTAAGGTCCAATCCCATAACCTTGGAGAGGGCTCTCTCGTTGGATCAACTATCAATCAAAGATTGATAAGGTGTGGATTTTAGACTGGTTATTAAGATTAGAAGGTATATGACATAAGATTTAATGAAAATTGTTGGGAGAGAAGGCCACTAAAGTATAAGATCATAGAAAATTAGGGAACACATGAGACATCTAGATAACAAAGGCAAGGTAGGTTCATATTCCAAGTCAATTTCGAATGTAGTATAGTGAAGAATGAGGGAAACATAAAAATATCTAGTCAAATGCAACAAAAGCATATGAATATGAATTCTGCTACATAACTAATGACCAAATATTCAGAAGAAACATGATAGAGCAATGAAGAATTCCATCATATATGAGATCCACAATTATCTTAAGCATCTAAGGATGAATTCAAGACAACAACTTCAGAAATGGATATCATATTAACATAAGGAAAACACAAACTTGAAACCACACACCACAGGAATATTTGAAAACAGAGGCACAAGCCTGCTCTGAGCTTTTTATTAAAATATTTACACACACAGGGCATGTTTCAATTCCAACCAACCAACCCTTTCTACATTGTCTTTCATGATCTTAAATAGACTTACATCATAAAGATATTCCATGACCAGATTCAATGTATGAGTTATCCATTTAGAATGGATCGAAACCCACAAAATCAGAACCCATTGTTTTTCATCAAAAATTAGACAAATCAATTCTAAATAGTGCCTCTATATTTTAGGAAAAACACAAAAAACTACTTTATTCATATATATTCATCCTATCTAAATGACAATATTATCTCAGAAAATCTTATCCTGACATCGAAACTTCTGACTGAAAATAGAAAAAGAAACAGCAGCTCCATTTGTGTTGCATAACAGCTCATGTTGGCATGCTTTCCTATGTGTTGTAGGACAACTGGATGATGACTGAGCACTGAGTAGACATATGAGTAGGCAATGGACCCTTCCATCCATTCTATGACAACTGGCAACCTCAAAATATCCATTCCACCTATGCACAACAGTTGCACAGTAGAATTTTGAATCTATGGTTGCACCATGTCTTCCCGCCCCAAACCAAACAAAATAGTGACAACCAATCATCTAAGGTTCTGTGATATACCAAAAACATCCAAAACTACAAGAATGTATGCATAATTCTCCTCATTCACAAACCAAATTCCAAAAATTATAGAATTTTGTCAATAGAAATTGTGAAAAAGGGTCTCCAAGCGACACCTGTAGCTCCCAAATGGTAACACCTATGTAAAAATTGATATTTTTTTTTTATATATAAACTTTTCTTGGATAGAAACCTCTCTCAGTTTCTTAATAATCTTCCCCATCTCCTTGAAAACGGTTCCCCAAAATCATGACTAAAATAGGAAATTACACAGTCCGAAAAATAGGCCTTAAAGATGCATTCTATTATCCTGATATATGACACCTGTGTAAAAATTGAAGGAGGTTATTTTTCTTTGTTCTGCTCTTAAGAAAAACCTCTTTCAGTTTTATGAAATTTAGCTCCATGTGGTCGAAAAAAGAATTTCAAAATGATGACTAAAACAGGGTATTTTGCGCAACGACCATGTTGGGTAGCACTTGTGCACAATGAATTTTCCACATTGAGTGCAACCTTGTTTCTTGTCAATTACTAACTGGGGATCAACCTATGGTATTCTAAATTGATGGTAGATCATCGCAAAACTAGCATGAAGGAATTGTGCATAATATTAAAGCGGCATTCCAATTTGAATTACCTCCTATCTTGTCCTGTAGCACAATGATGATTTGAACTGATGAGTTAGTGCTCTCCACCTGATTTGGCATGAGAATAAAAGCATGGGAAATCACATGCTATACATGAGGGTCAAGTCATATTATGAGTATGGGAAATGGTAGTGGTATTATGGGGAAATCGGTTGTAAAAATAGGGAAGCAAGGGTAGATAAGAATAGGGAATAAGATGTAGGATATTTTTAAGGACCATATCTCTTGACCATCAGAACTCTAACTGTAATAAACTCAATTGAATGATTTTGATAGACAGACGACTAACACATAACCCTTTCGACTTGATTGTACAAATATGTGTGACCATGACTCCCATCGACTTGACACTCTTTCATACTTTTGGTGAACCCTTTATTACATAAATTTGATGATGTCAGGGAGTGACCTTTGAGGCTATGACAACAACAATGGTTATAGGCTCGACTAATTCAAAAACTGAAAAGTAAAGGATATGGAAAATACATTTGACGATGAAAACTAATGACCCTAACAAGGTGGATGGAACTAGATGCAAGAATGATAGCAGCAATAGTAAAAGGAATTGGAACATGCAACAATGTGTTGATAAAGCATTCAGGAGCAGGGCCATTATGGGACATTGGTACCCAATAGTGTCCATTGATTTCCATGAGCATGTTATGACTTATATGATAGTTTTGAGGCAGGGATATGCCTTGGTTTTTGGACCATCCGATGAGAGGAAACCTTGCCAAGGGATGGACCCCTTGAGGTACTGGAAAGCAGAGAAGGGGATGTCAAGGAACTTGGAAGGTGAGTGACTGCATGGAAGGTGAGTGACTACACAGAAGGAGGTGACTGTATTTCCTGAGGGATTGGGAAGCAAAGAAGGGAAGGTCAGGGAATAAATTTGTTTGATAAATAGCATTGCTGATTGGAATCAAAAGCACATTGGGAGTGTGCCTAGGAACGATGAACCAGTAACTATTCATTGAGAGAACAAGTAGCGCAAGGATTCTGGCTTTGGACATTGCAGACAGACTTTGATCTTAGAAGTGTATTATAGACTTCCTAGGAAGGAGGTGAATCATGGTACTACTTTGAGGGTGGAGGTGTGAGCCTTTGGATTCCCTTGTCGTGGACGCGGGCATCGTATCCTTTTATTTGTTGGTTAAAGCAAATGTGCATATGTATATATGTTTATATTATTGTAAATACTGCATCAAGCAGTGTTTATAAAGCTCCATAAACAATATGTTTATTTGTTGGTTGAGCAGATGTGTTTGGTATATGTGTTTTGGTTATATGTATGTACATATGTGTATTATAAATATTGCAATGAGTTGTGTTATAAAGCTCCAATAAGCAGTATGATGGTCATGTTTTTAGCAGTTTGGTATGTTGTAAATACTGCATCGAGTTGTGTTATAAAGCTCCATTGGCAGTATGTTTTTCTGGTCATAAGTATAATAGAAGACCAAGGACAGTGTTCCCCCAAGGGGGAGGGATTTGTGACATGCGGTATAAATGCAAGATTTACACCAACATTTAATTTGTCAATCCGGGTAATTAAACTTAGAGGCATAGCAGAATATGACCTTAGGGATTTGTTAAATAAAAACCAAACTCTTGCAAGAAATTCAAAAGGAGCATCATTCAGGAAAAATAAACAAGACTCTTTAAAGCAAAGTAAACACACTCCGAGAATCTACTTCTGGCTCCTCTTTTGGGTTGAGTTGACTCCTGCAGTAAGTCTTCCTCAATTGTCCAGGGGACAAGGGAATGTAGGCCCCATTCAAAAAAAATCGATTCAAGAAATAAAGAATGTGAAACCTCTTAAAACATTATTGCTATGTTGCAAAAATGAATTTAAACTAGAAATCACACAACAACTTCATTCCAATTAATCTAAGGAGATAATTGAATGCTTTAAGAAAAATCAAAATACTAATGCACTGCTTCTCTTAAAGAAAATTTAGTACTGTAGTTGTAAGATAAATATGCAATAAGAACCAATATATAATTCATGTTGTTTACCCTGATCTTATTAAATACTTCCTTATAATATATGCAACATTTAATTATAATGAAGAATTATGTGAGCGTTTTGTCAACAAGATTCACAATCTTTCCTTATGCTAATCCAAGCATCTGCTTGCAAAGGCGCAGGAATAATTTTTTTCCTGCAACAGTGCAGGAATAAATATTTTCCTGCAACAGTGCAGGAATAAATGTTTTTTCTGCAAAAGTGCAGGAATAAATGTTTTTCAGCAAAAGTGCAGGAATCTGTCTCATAGAATATTCAAAGGAAATTATGAGTATATGTTAAGTTAAGTTAACCAGAATTCTTGCTCAGCAATTATTTCACCATTGCGTTCTGGAAATAAACTTTGTTATGCAACAATGAGATCAGGGTAGATCTTTGTAAGAATAAATAAGAGACGCAGTTAAAACATTCACCGTTTACTTTAGTTCAGCCTTTATGAAAATACATCCAAAAGAATTGATATTAAACTTAAATAACCACAGTAGTAAAATAAAGCTTTTGGAATGAAATTGAAAATGAAATGACTGAAAGAAGAGTTATGAAATGAAATTGCGAAATTATCTAAGATCACACTCACACCAAGCAAACTAAAATGCAACAAATGAAAGTTAAGAGGTTTGGGGCAACAGACTGGCTGGTGGGCCCAACCATCCAGCTCGTTGCCCTTGCAACAATTTAAATCACAATCTTAGAACATTATAGAGAAACAAAATTACTCAAAAGTGATTGCCAAATAAACTCATTTCAGAGTAGAAACCAGAATTCAGAATTTAATGCCAAGGAAATTCATTTCAGAAGTCTTGTTACAGATTCATTAAATAATGCAGCGCTGGCTCCAATGGTCCCCTCCAGGGATCATCCCACTGGTGCGCAGCTCCTCCTTCCCTGCACAGCAATATCTAACTCCATGTTTTGCAAGTGAAATGCAATTTACAAAATACAAACTGCCATCTTCTCCCACCTATGTAGCTCCTCTCTTTTATATTGGTTTTTACATGATAGTTTCTTTAGCAAATAACATGGGGATTGAATCCCAAATGATATTCATCAATAGAATATCAGTACAACCATTTACCCATTGAAGTAATGAAGATCTGGCAAGAATCTCCCAAGTCTGGCCATTTTCTACACTTCTGGAAAAAACGGTTTTTTTAACAAAATGCCTCCAAAGAATTATGTGTATCTCCTTAACCATTACGAATTTCATAAAACTGTTTGGAGGAAATATAGCTTGTTATATTTTAAACAATAACCTCTCTCATAATTTTCTGGTTTAGATCCATTGCCTCAGAAATCATGCCTGAAAATGACTGTTTGAAATCTGAGATGCTAAGATTATGGAAAAACAGTGTATTTTTAGAAAACTGCCTCAAAGACCATTATGTAACTTTTATACCATTACGAATTTTAGAAATTGGTTTGAGGCTTTGTCAATTTTCTATACTAGGACCAAAACCCATGTTCTAGAATTTCTTCATTCGCCTTCACGTGCACGGAAAATGAGGCAGAAGTTGGCAGTTTGGAAATTGCTGCGAATTTGGGGATGAGGCATTAATTATTACCTAAACATAAATCCGTACAACCTGGGTGTATCTTAGCTTATGTGGAAGTGTTCAAACAATATTTTGAACAAAAACCTCTTTCATATTTCCCTAGAGATGTGTCAATGTATGAAAGCCCCAAATTAGTGCAGGCATGTTGGTGCAGGCACAACTGGTATAGGAACTGCTACTACAGGAATGTTAACACCTGCCACAAAAGAGCCTGACATTAATGATATTTTCACATTAAATTAACAAAACAAGAAGATTTCATAGATCAACAACTGTTAGCTCTAAATGCCTCTAAATGATAACTTAATAATGTGTAAAACGAATAATAATGATTATAGACACTTAGTACAAACATAAAATTATTCAGGTAAATCATGAAAATTTGGACAAAATGGAGGCTCAACAATTTGTAATAGCCCTTGGTTGGTTTTACATGTAAATAAAATAATACCAAGGTCATGGGACATGTATTCCAAGCTGAATGGAGGAAAAAACATTATATTGGGCATCACTTGCAATTTATTAATGGCTATGGAAATTGGCAAAGGCATTGGAAAAGGAAAAGAGGAAATAATTGGCATTTAATTAAGGAAATAAGGAAAATAGGGGAAAATTAAGATGAAGAGACACAAATATGCATGCAAGGGAAATTAGAGAGAAATTAGAGGAAAATGAAAGACAAAAGGAAAAAGGAAAGGAAGAGACTAGACATCAATGATAAAAAGGCACCTGAGAAACAGTCAACAGATTTTGCTCAGCTTTTGATCAGGTTCGGCAAAGGAGAGAGAACAAGCAAGGGAGCAAGAAAGCTAGGAAAGCAAGGGTGTGCAAGAGGAAGTTGGTTAACAACAAGGACAGAAATTAGTTGTGGATTTCAGGTAACAGTGTGCATGTGCTATTTAGCATGCTGATAATTGAATGCATGGTGCATGCATTGCTTTATTTCTTATGTTTATTGTCAATGGCATGGGATTTTCTTGAAATGACAGTGGTTTCAGCCTTGCCTTGCCATTTCCTAGATAGCCATGATGTAGTGGGCTCTCTATTTAGATTTTTGACATCTTGGTTTCCCTAGAGGTTGTGGGTTGAGATGGGATATCTTTGGAGCCCTAAAATAGCTTGGGTTCCCTGGAGGTTGTGGGTTGAGAGAGAATCCTTGGAGCCTTAAACAGCTTGGGAAGAGGCCAATCTGGTTGATATTAGAGATTTCTGGATTAGTTAGGTGAAATCATTGTGGTTGAGGGTTAAGGTGGTTTGGCTTATGGAAGCCCTAGTTGGTTCTGTTTTGGTTTAACCTATATGAACCCACATTCATGCTTGGAATATGGCATGGGGGTGATTTGATGAAAGAGAGATTTGGTTCGACTTAATCTATGGTCGGGTGGTACATGGAAGTCCCTAACTTCGTTGGCATTTGCATATGTTAATATAAGTTACTTTTCTATTGTGATTAATGAGCACATGTATTGGTTATTATGTTGATCTTATGGCTAGTTTGTCATGGATATTATTCTAGTTATATGTTGGTTATAGGCATGGTTATATGATGTGCTCTAAATATGGATCTTGTTCATGATTGTATAAGTTATTGAAATATTAATGTATGCATGGGCTAACAAGTGTTGTTGAAGTTAGCTTGAGAGGGCATTAAGCCTTCTTGATGATTATTTGATGAAGTTAAGAAGATCATGATCATATATGCATTCATGACCTTAGTTTCTATGTTTACTACATGTTTGAAAAAATGTCTAATATGTGATTGGAATGATTTGAGAAAGATCTAGCCCTAGCATTGATTGTTTAGACTTATTATCACCTAAGACTTGACAGTGGAAAGTTCTGGGCAATTCTCAGCAGTGACTTGTAGGAAAACCTTGAAAAAGTGGCATAGATCTCACTACTTCATGCATAAGACTGGAATATTTTGATTATAGCCGCATGCAGGAAGGCTTATGGGTGTGGTTGGAGCCTTCCAACCGCATGCACAGTGTGTCAAGGGTGTGGTTGGGAGGTAAATCTTGTGAAAATAATTTCCAGTTCATGGATTGATCACCAAGGGTGATTGTTAGACTCGTTAATGATATGGTGTCCCTGAGGGGTGGCAGTAAGTGTTCCAGTTAGTACGCCCCACTTCCATAACTAGAACTTGGAGTTTGGGTCATGTCATAGTAACTCTCAGCTCATGTTTACCTGGATAGCTTGTAAAAGCATGTAAATGTGGTAGGAGGTGTTAAACTCTATGCAAGCCCTTGAGAAGCCTCTTATGGATAACCTTGACCTTCCTGAGCTGACTCTTCTAGCACTGGAAAATTCCTCGAGAATACTGCTCCTAATCTCCCTCTCACCTATGCTTCCTTCTGGCTAGAACTCTTCTCCCTACTTGAACTCTGCAATTGGGTAGCTCAATTTTCTAAGGAAGCTCGATACTCTAATGTGTCTTGCTCCAACCCCATCAACCTTCTCTTATAATCTCTTAATGTCTCACCAATAGCCATGATTAATTCTTCATCAATGGCTAAGATCTTGTCTAATTCGATCCATGTGAGTTTCTCGAGAAATCTCACCTTTCTCAATTAATTCTTGTTAATTAATCACTTTTCCTAAGTTAGACTCAAGAAATGTTTAATTATTGACTAATTAAATTAATTGAGCCATATATAGGTGTTTTGTCCTGAAAATTTTTCTAGGTTCTGGGGCTCTGGCATTTCTAAGCCTCTCTGACATAAGTTGAGACTAGAACACCTATCTGATGCTACCCAATCATCAAAACCTAACACTCCCTCTTAGTGAGGAAGGTGTTCTAGACGATCTCATAACATTCTCCCATACACGTTGTTGATGTCTTACAATTGTGACAACTTGAAACTGCCCATCAAGCTATTGTGCACCGCTGATTCATATGCTACTCAGAGTTGAACCACCCTACATCTACGTTATTTTTGACATTTCCCTATATAATATGTACTACTACCAACTCTACACTATGTTGGAACTGATCTCATGTTTGTTTGGTATGTGTTATATTCTTTCCACGACTAGCCCCACGCACAGTAGGGAGGTCACGGGGGGGCGAAAGCCCCCCTTGTCAGGGGTTTTGCATGGGGGCGGTAGCCCCCTTGCATGGGGTCAGGGGCAATGCCCTAGGAAAAAAAAATTGTACCTTATATTAGGTGGGCGGACCTACCTATGGTTTCGTGCATGGATTCCGCACATGGTTTTGGGCATGCTTGTTTTCTGCACATGGTATTTTGTAGATCCAGTCAAGGGAAATACGATTTTGTTCTAATCCAGGGTTAATGGATTGGGGTTTATGAATGATTTTGCATGTATATATATGTATTGTAAAATTGAAAAGAATGAAAAATCAATCTGGTAGTCACGGTTTTGAGATCCAGGGGAAATATCTGTGTATTTGATTTGTGTTTCTCGCCATTGAATATTTTCTGTTTTTTAAGAATTCATTTGCAGGTAATTTCTGTACAGGTTTAAAACCTACAATGTTGTTGTTGCTGCAACTACTACAACTGAGAACAAATCAACCCCTGCCCCTGCTAGTAAAAAGGGTTCTCCGTTATACCCACGTGTTCCCTAAAATAGACGAACTTAGCTCTCCCTAGAGATTTCATGAGTATATCTGCAACCTACTCTTCTATGAGAAAATTTTGAAGATGGACTACTCCATGCTACACATAATCTCCAATGAAATGATATCAAATATCTATGTGTTTCAACCTATCATGAAACACTAGATTTTCAGAGAGCTTGATGCAACTCTGATTACCACAGTAGATACTGGTCGCCTCCATCCTCTGACCGAACAGGCTCACCAACAACTTCTGAAGCCTTATAACTTTGGATGTAGTTGTGCTAGCTACCATATACTCTACTTCTACAAAACTCAATGTTATTGACTTATGCTTCATGTTGCACTAGGAAACTACCCCTGATCCAATGTTGAAGTAGCACCCTGATGTGTTCTTTCCATCCATTTAACACTAGGATGAGTGGCTCATCCTCTACCATTAAATAGTAAAGCTTGGGATCTTTATCACTCTTGATGAATCCCATCTGTTGCAAGTAGTTATCAATATAACCATACCATGCCCTAGGAGCCTGCTTGATCCCATAGAGAGTTATCTTCAACCTCCATACATGTGTTCACCTCTCATGTTTCTCGAAGCCCTTTGGTTGTTCTATATATACCTCCTCCTCTATCACCCCGTTCAACAAGGTTGTCTTGATGTCCATCTGGTGAATCTGCCATCCCATCTATGCTGCTAGGGATATAACTAACTGGATAGAAGTATATTTGGAAACTAGGGAAAATTTCTCCTCATAGCCTATCCCTTATTTATACACATACCCTTTTTCCATGAACCTATCCTTGTACTTCTCCATGCTATCGTCTACAACGTACTTGATCTTGTAGATCCATCATGAGCCCACAACTGACCTACTCTCAAGCCTTGACACGACCTCCCAAACATAATTCATCATGATATATCTATACTCTTCTACCATGGAATCTATCCAAACCTGATGTTGTGCAGCCTCCTAATAGCTAGAATGTTCTTCAACTTGTGCCACCAAAGATTGGTACCTATGTTCATTCTCTTTTGTTCATCCTAGGAGCTCCAATGAACTCCTATGCATCTCTCAATGTTTGATTAACTTCCATGCTATTTCAACCACTATTGGTGGGAGGATCAACCAGCTCCCCATCTTGCCTCAATTGCTTCGTCTGCTACGAAATCACTTGTTACTTTGTACCTAAGAATATGTCGGTACTAGTAATAGTACTAGATCCCGTGACTATCCTTGCAGTAGTCCTATATTTTTCCCCTGTTGTTGAACCAATGGAGCTTTTGTTGGCTCACTTTGATCACTTCCTAGCATCTCGCAAGATTTCTTGAAGGTTCTGTCCTCCATAAAATTCACATCTTGTCTCATGATAATCTTCCTTCTACAAGGAATGTATATCTGGTATGACTTAGAGGTCTCACTATACCCAACAAAATATCCTCTCTTTGTAGTATGATTCACAATATTTCTTGAAGGTTTTGTCCTCCATAAAATTCACATCTTGTCTCATGATAATCTTCCTTCTACAAGGAATGTATATCTGGTATGACTTAGAGGTCTCACTATACCCAACAAAATATCCTCTCTCTGTAGTACGATCCAACTTCATATACTTCTCATCTAGTACATGGCAATAAGATATGCTATCGAAGATCCTGAAGTGACTTACTCCTGGCTTCTTCCCTGAGAAGACTTCTTCTGGTTTTATCTTCTTCAATGCCCTATGAGGAATTGTGTTTTGAATATACATTGTTGTGTTACATGCATCTGCCCATAACAACCTCGAAAAATCTTGGTCATACAACATTGCCTTCGCAAACCCAACTATAGACCTATTCTTCGGCTCCACTACCCCATTCTGTTGTGGGTTGTATGTAGTTGTCCATTCCCTCTTAATGCCTTCCTTCACATAGAAGCTTGTGAAGTCACTATCTGTGTACTCGCCTTCGTTATCTAAGCAAAGCACCCTAATCTTGTTCCCTATTGCATTCTCCTCTAGAGCCTTAAACTCCTTGAAGCAATCAAAGATGTCATCCTTGGTCTTCAAAAACTAGATCGAGGCTTTCCTAAAATGATCATAAATAAAGTTGAAGAAATACTCGTACCCTCCGAGAGATGTAGTGGACATAGGACTGCAAATTTCTGAGTGTATAAGTTGTAACGCACCATATGATTTGTTGTCACTTCTTGGGAAGATTTCCTTAGCATACTTCCCAATAACACACCCCTTGCACAAATCATGATGTTCCATGCCTAATTCTAGAACACCTATTACTATCTCACTAAGCATTCTAAGTGCTCCATGATGTAAATTTCGCATCCTCTTATGCCATAATTCATCCATATCTTTCCCACTATCACTGCCACTTCTTATTAGTGTCATTGGAGAGTAGAACTACAGCTTGTATAGTATGTTGCTTCACACCCTAATCTGTTTCACCCTTTTCCAAATTTGGTGTTTGATGAACACCTTCTTCCCTACAAAGTGAACATCATATCCCTTATCCTATAGCTAGGATACTAAAATCAGGTTCATACCCAATCTCGACACATGCAATACATCTGTAACACTGGTGCTTGCTTCTGACTCCCTCTCTGTGTCAATGGTACCTCTCCCAATTGAAGTGAATTTTTCATGTTTCCCATTTTTATCTGGAAGTCAATTTTCTCCTCATTATAGTTAGAGAAATATTCTTTAACCCTTTTCATATAAGTTGATGCTCCACTGTCTATATACCAGCTTCCTTGTGAAGTTGAGCTAGTCAATCAAGCAAATTCATCCTCCAATCTGAGATACAATTATGTAGCCTCCTAAATATCAAATATTTCCATGGCCATATTGGATAATTTTGGAGAATTTAATAGAGACGTCCTAAGTATAATTCCATGTGTTATTTCTTTTCCTAGCCGAGTGTTGATCCTACTCTACGAATTTGCTGCAAAATCAATTGTGCCCAAATCAAGAATTCTTATCTATGAAAATGTTGATCTGCTCACCTATTTCCTGTTGGAATTGCTCCTCAGCGATTCAAATTTCCATTGGAAAATCAAACTCTCTGCCCGACAACTCGAATTGATTGGTTGGCTTCGCGCAAATCTGGAAATCAATCTACCAAATTCCCTCTAAATCTGCACGAATTCTTCCTTCCACCTTTGAGCTTTTGATCTTATCAACTTTACTTTGATACCATGTGAAATTTTCCTTAAATTGCAGCAAATATAAATGTATTCTTCTAACTGATTAATTTTGCAGTTTATTTTCTATAACAAACAACGAATAAATCACACTACAATTCTTAACAAATAAAAATGTTGCTAAAAAAATAAAATGTTTGAAATTGAGAAATATAGAGTGCACACACAATAAAATTTAACACATTTATTTTTGGGCAATTGTCCCCAGAAAGACCCAATGTGGAAATTCGGTGCAGCAAATAAGGGTTTTATTATTATTCTTCGGCAGCAAATCTAAGGACAATAAAATGGATGCAAAACTGACAATCCTCTTCGAGAGGAATGCTAGCAAAATTATTGAGGGAATTTTTCCCTTCCTTCGCAAGAAATCCTACAACAAAATGAACCTCATAACTAGATCCAGAAAACCCTTGCACAGACCTCTGTGTTGCCTCTGCGCAAGCCAACTCACACTACTCAGAAGCTTCCTCTGATGATGATGTCCTACCTGTTGTTGCCTCTAGAAATGATATGCTTGGCCTCCAGCAACTGAATCGATTTATTTTCTGACTGAACTGAATTTCCAATAAGTCTTATCCTGTTCTTCAGGACTGATTTGGGTCTGATTGTACCCGTTGAACCCATCTAGAAATGAAAAAAAAAAAATCCCTCAAGAGCATCCAAAACTCGGTTAATAAAAGGTAAAGGAAAGTGATCTTTCTTCGTGTCCTTATTAAATTCTCTGTAATAAATGCAAACTCTCCATTTCCCATTCTTCTTAGGCACAATTACTAAACATGACACCAACTCACTGTCTGAAATTGGATAGATAAATCCTACATCTAATAATTTATGTTATTCCTTTTTTACAATGTCCTTAAGTGTAGGGTTCATTCTTCTCTGACGTTGGTGAATATATTTATGGTCTTCCTTAATGTATATATGATGAGTAAAAACATAGGGTTGAACTTCTTTCGTCTCTTTGTAATCCCATGCAAAAGAATCAAGATATTGCCTTAAAATAGTTAGTAATTTTTCTTCTTGATCAGATGAAAGGAAAGGATTGATTTTCAAAGTTTTAGAGGGGCTGATTTATATGATTTTTACATTATTTTGATCAAAACTAGCAATGATTAATTATGCCCATGAGTTGTCTTCAGGTTTTCCCAAATATTCTTCTTTTAGATTGTCAATTTGCATGGTAGTAGGATACTTATTTTGCATAAAATTGTCAAACAGATTGTCCTCATTCAATTTTCTACTACCAATAGTGGCTTATAATGTACAAATTGGGTAGGGTGATGATTGATAGAGTTATTCTTCATCTTCCTCTTCTATCCACATAGGAAAATCATGCTCAACAAGGAGTTGAGCAAAGGGATATAGTACAAGTTGTTTTGTTAGCTTCCTATTTGTAATTGTCATGTTTCCAGCTCTACAGTTGTTATAGGCACTAACAATACCTAACCAAGGTCTTCCTAGGATAAGTGGATATTCATTGAACTTGTTTTTAAGCTGGACAACAAGGAAATCAGTAGGGTACTTCCAGGAATAAATGGAAACTATGACATCCTTAATGAGTCCCTCTAATGCTACTATGGATTTGTCTACAAGTTGTATCACTATGGTGGTTTTCCTTAAGGCTCCTTAGAGGTTAATCTTGAGCATAGTCTCATTGGTCATGACATTTATTATGTCCCCTAATTCAATGAGGGTATTGGGGACTACAATTTTGTTAATGTGCACATCTACTATTGGGATGCTAACATCCAAATACTTTGGGATTATGACCTTCCCAAGCATTAGATCAGCTAGTTTCCCAATGACATTGATAGCAGGGGTGTATTTCCTTCTCCTTCTTATAATCTTAACACATTTGTCTTTGATGAATTTTTTATATATGGGAACATCCTTGATGGCCTATAGGAGGGGAATTTTGACACACAGATTTTTCAGTTCTCCCAAGATTCCAGCTTCTTTTGGGGTGTATGCTTTAGGATGGATCAACCTTTCATGATAGGGAGGTTTGTTGTATTAAGGAGTGTTTTCTTCCTTCTATTCTTCACAATTTTCTAATGGAGAATATGGGTGAGCATTAGGAAGTACCTTCCCAGACCTGAGGTTGATTTCTTGGATTTCTATAGCATAGGTAGGATAATATGGCTCTCCATTATAAATTTGTTAGGTCTGCTTGTTATTGGAGTTCAGATTTGGTTAAGCAAGCATTTTTTTTGTTTAGGTGGATTGTTTTGGGCTAGTTGTGGTTGAGGAGGAGGAGGAATTAGGGTAGGTGGTTGGGCCTCCTAAGGCCTCCATCCTAATGATTTATTACCCCATTGAGGAGGTTGATATTGGTATAGCTGAAAAGTGGAAATGACAGGTTGAGGAGGATAGGACCAAGGAGTAGGCATAGGCCAAGGTGAGTTGTTAGTTGGATACCAAGATTGAAATCATGCATTATAACTTGTATTAAAAGAGGAAGGATAGTTAATACATTGTTGGTATGGTCTAGGGCATTGTGGCCTCTTCTAGTTGAGAAAGCAAAGTTGTTGCATGCCTCCTCTTTGATACACCGCTTTCAGACCTGACAGAGATTGACACTTTTTAGTTGAATGATTATTTTCACACACTTAGCATATGTATATAACATTTAATGGGCACTCATTTCTAGGGTTCCTCTTGGTGCATCTAGGGAAAAATATGGCTAATTCCATTTCTACCTCCTCTTATTTTTTCTTAATATGCAATGTGTCCATCTACAAGGAAAAAGTATGTAATATTTCACTTTTAAAATTCTCCAACATACATCCTATTTCATTCTTAATGATTTAAGTAGAAGATGAAGGACTTACCAAACCCTGGATGGATCTACCTCATTTTCTTGTAGCTCTATAGTGGTTTTTGAACATTGTTTTAATGTATTCATAGTTGAACTGATAAACATCTCCATTGACCATAATATTTATGGTCTCCATCAACTCTTCTCTGACCCCCTAAAGTAATACTAGCTTCAATTAATATAAATCAAGGGTGCAGCTAGCCCTCATGTAGCTTAGCTAAAATATTTCTTCAAAGTCTTCCAGTGATTCATCTGGCCCTTGTGTCATTTTGAATATTTCCTCCCTTATATCTCTTGATCTGCAATAGTCCATGTATTTGGTGTTAAATGCTTGTTGCATCTGGGCCCATCTAGTAATGTTTCCCCCTTCTAAACTCATGAACCAGCGCAATGCTACATCATTGAGGGTAGAAGGAAATAATTTGAGATTCTTATAATCTGATGTATAATTATATGTCTTACAAACTATAGCAAATTCAAACATAAAGGTGTCAAGGTACTTAGAAGCCATTCCATGGAAGTGTGGAAGAGTAGTGGGGCTGATATTTTCATTTTAGCTTCCTCATTTGTCTCCCTAATAGGAAAGACTTCAGGTTGTCTATTTCCATCCATATTCTCAGTAGGTGATGGAGGTTCTTCTCCTCCTATAGGCTCCTTGAAAATCTCTAATTGATCACCTAAGAAGGCCTCTATATCCCCTGTAGACAAAGTGGGAGGCCCACAGTCAGCTAGTGAAGGTTGGTTGTTTGTAGGAGTGGGGGTTTTAGGTAGAAATTTCCCTAAATTATCCCTAACTCTATGAGGCATGAAATAAATGATTTTTTGTATTTTGTTTTATATATAGAAATGTTGATGCAATTTTTTATGTTTTTTTAAGGAAATGAAATGAAAATGAATCAACTTAGAGTGTAAAATAGTACCTACTATGAAACCTCCCTAGAAACGATGCCAAAAAGTGATGGCCCTTAGTATTAAAACAAGAATGTTGAAACTTGTGAGGGTCTCAACTTTAATTATCAACCTGAGGTTCATACAAACTTAAGAGGTATCAGTACTATATGTACAACAGGCAATATATTCTTCGTAGGTTGATCTGATGCAACTGAAGAGAAGTAAAAATGCACATATACCACTAGGCTATAGGAAATGCTTAGAAAATTAAATGAACAGTAAATAGATCTATTCTAGCTTGCAGGAAAGGAAACAACTAAAGGAATCGTATTCTATTACATAAAAGTAAACGACAGAAGGTAAACCCTAATCTAATTGCATAAAGGTAAATGATAAGAAGTAATTCTATTCTGTTTTACAGAAGGTAAATATATGTTATTGCAGGAAAGTAAATGACTAAAATAAACATATGCTACTACAATATAATAAAGCAACCACTTCAATAATGTTGGAGGCAAATCATTCCTACTCTATGGTGCATGATAAATCAATTTTGCAGCTGAAAGAAGACATAAATAACAAAACCTAATTGTATAATGAAAGATACAACTACTAGGGTAAATTTCCTAAGGGGTATCTAAACCTATAAACTCCATCTCCAAGGTATAGTGGACATTGTAAAATGTTGAGGCATGATAGGCAAGATTTTGGTGCAAATCGGGGGACGTTCTATGGAAATTTGTGTATTGCTACAAGATGGCCCTGTTTTGTTATAGGAAACATCTGAGAGCAAATTGATGAGGTCTAGATGTAGTTTGAAGTGTGGATAAGGTATAGTACAGTTGTGGAAGGGAAAATGGGTCATTTCCAATCCCATGTACACCCAATGGATCAACTCATACAAGGAAGAGGAAAAATTGGGGGTTTCATGTAGCCCAGTTAGGTAGAATTTAGCTTGTTAACAATTTACAGAGATGTAAAACAATGGGTGAAAGATGATGTTATGAGTGAACTAAATGCATCAAAACAACACTAAGTTTTCCTATGAAACAATACCATCTATCTGAAAGCAAAGTGTATTGTTAGCTGATAAAAGCAAGATGCATAAAAAATTGATAAATTACTAATTGCAGGAAATAAAATAATAATGGAAAGGATGAGTTGAATTTGAAATAAAGACTACTTATGTATGAAATAAACTATGTTTGTGTTTATCGTGACAAGGTACATTAACAAACCTAGAAAAGAGCTTACTCATAAACCCTCAAAAGACAATATTTCTAGAGATGAGATTTTGCAGAAAATCAAACTAAAGTAAATGAATGAATATAAAATGTAAAAGAAGGGAGATTGAGCACCTCGGTTGGGCCTTAATACAAGGAGACCTACGTCCCTTAGAAGAAAATCAAACTGAGAATAAAAAAGTGTTTTTCATTAATCCTCAAAATTGCTCATACATGAAACATGAAAAACTAAAATAATAGGCAAGAGGCTTTCTCTAATCATTGACTCTTCCTATAGAGTTTTAAATCCCTAGTGGGATGTTAAGGCCCCTTATTTATACAAAAAGTGCTTGAAGGGTAGCCTCCTTGAAGGGAGGACTGCTTCCCTCCAAAATCCCTTAAAATGTGGATGTAGTTCCCTGGTGTCTTCACAGTTATAGGGACATAGTAAATGTCCTTGGGCCAACTAAGTTGTGACTGTTGAGTTTTCAAGTGCAATAGATACAAGAAAAATATCTCTAAAATATATATAATTACTTCTATTGATATAGATCTTCTTTTAACTAATTTCAAGTTATGATTAAGAAACTACACTTTAGAAATTAAACCATAAAACTATATGGATAGTAGAGATCAAAATGAACAAAGAGAACACAATATTTACAATGGGAAAACCCACTTAGGGGAAAACCTAACAAACATTTTCTTAGAGAAATTCTTCAATTCAACAAGAGATACATCTAATACTACTAGTCAACTATGAGGTAAAACTAACCAACAAAGATTACAGTCAAACCTTGTCTCTAACCCTCAAGTCAGGCCTCTAATATTCCTTGCAACTCGACCTAATTTTATCTGCCCTAGGCCAAAACTTGGCCTCCTAGAAATTGTTGAGAAACCTAGAAATTTGGTCTTCCAATCTGCCCAAAAATTTAGCCTACCCAGAATATGTTGCCCAAAAAACTGCCCAGAAACACACATGTGAGCTAAACAGAGAGAGAAGGAGAGAGAGAGAGAGAGAGAGAGAGAGAGAGAGAAAGATGATCTTCATCCTTTTTTTCATTCTTGTCCTTCGCTTGGATGCCTACAAATTGTCTTGCTTATGAGAGGTTGGATGGTTCATTTCTTGAGGAGGTTAAATGTATTTATATAGTGTTATGTCTTCGCAAATGGGTGTGTCTCTTCATTGGGGCCAACTTGACTTGAGGTAGGGTTAAATTGACTATCTTGGAGCCAAAATTTCAAATTTCAAATTTCAAAATTTTCTCTTTTAAATCTGACATGGAGAACATGTCTTATAATAGTTCTTTCAAGGGCTAAAATATAAATTATGAAGATTGATCATAGCTACAAAAATTCAACACTCCCTCTTAGCTAGGTAGATATTCATAATGAATAGACAGATGTTCTTCATGTCAACAAATTTATCTAAGAAAAGGTTATAACAAATCATCAATAGTGTTAACATCATTAAGCAACCATAATTTTGGTCAATAACTTTGACAAATGATAGATTTATCAGCATCAACAGGCTACCATCATTATGGTCGATACCTCTGACACATGGTGCATTCTCACCATAATTTTGGTTGGTACTCTTGACACATGGTAGATCAACCATAAATATTGGTCGGTACCTCTGACACATGACACATCATTATCATCAACTAGTCACCATAACTTGTGTCTATCTGTCACATAATATACAGAGTAGTATTGGTTCACCATTATTCTGGTCGCTACCTAACACATGGTGAAGCTCCAAAGGCCACACTCTATCTGAGTAATTTTGGGCCTAATGATAATAAACTTGATACTGAAATGCCACACTCTATCTGAGTAATTATGGGCCTCTAGGACCATTCTTCCTAATTCTGGTCAATATACTTGACACAGGAAGAATGTTTGTCCTCTGCCAGACCATTCTCCCTAATTCTAGTCATATATGACATGAGGAGAATGCCAACCCACGATTCTATCTCGTCAACACTCCCTCTTAATGAGAGAGGTATTCTCAACAAGTCCAAGATTGTTCTTAAAGTATACAAACTTTGCACTAGACAGAGGATTTGTAAGAATATCAATAATCTTCTCATCAATGGAGACATATTGGAGCTTCACTACTCCCTTCTACACCATGTCACAAATGAAATGGTAATTGATCTCAATGTGTTTCCACATATCATGGAAAATTTGATTCTCTGATAGCTTCACATAGCCTTGATTGTCATAATATATCATGGTCGGTTCTAGCACATCATCAAACAATCCCATGAATAGCTTTCAAAGCCACACTACTTCACAACTTACCAAGCTAATTGCAATATATTCTACCTCAACAATGCTGAGTGCAACATATGTATGTTTCATTCTCATCCACGAAATCATAGTGGAGCCAAAACTAAAGCAACCTCCAGAGGTACTCTTTTATTCTTCATCACTCCCTTCCCAATTTTCATGTGTATATCCCTGTAGTTGTATATCAATGTTTGAGACATATCTCAAACCATAGTCAATTGTACCAGAAAATATCTCAATATGTGTTTTGTTGCAATCCAATCATCATGTCTTGGTTCCACCTAGAACTGGCTCAATATGTTTACTGCAAAGCAAATGTTTGGTTTGGTATTAACCAAATACATTATCAAGCCAATCAGATTCTTGTATATGGAAGAATATACCAAATCTGACTCAGAGTCTCTCATCTTTCTTAGATTTGTGACCATGGGAGTCAGCATTGACGTACAGTCCATAATTTCAAACTTCTACAAGATCTTGATAATATATTTCCTTGACCAAGAAAGACTTCACCGAGATTTTTCTATACTTCTAGCCCCAAATAGTATTTCATTAACCCAAGATCCTCCATATCAAATTCAGAAGCCATCTCCCTCTTACACCAAATAACGAGATGATCCACACATGTCAGAAATAAGTCATCAACATATAGTAATAGAATCATGAGTTCTTTTTTCTCAACCTTGAAGTACAAGTTTGGATCAACATCACTATTGGAGAAACCAAGTCTTGTGAGATCATTTCCAATTAGTGTATACCAAGCTCTCAGTGCTTGCTTAAGTCCATACAAGGCTTTCTTCAATCTACAGATGTGAGATTCTCTTCCATGAACCTCAAAACCTTGAGGTTGTTAAATGTACACTTCTTCCTCAATTATGTCATTAAGAAAAGCATTCTTTACATCCATATGATGTAAACTCCAACCAAAGAGGAAGAAATAAAAATAATATATCTAATGGTAGTGTACTTGGTAACCGGATAAAAAGTTTCATCATAGTCTTCTCCCTCTTTCTAGAAGAACCCTCTAGCCACAAATCTCACGTTTTTTTTGTTAATGCTACCATCCACTACATTCTTTATCTTGTATACCCATTTGGAGGACAACATTGATTTTCTTTCAGGTCTAGGCACAATCTCCCATACATAATTCTTCATAATTGATTGGTATTCTTCCAACATCACATCCTTCCAAAATTGTTGCCTAGTTGCTTCTTCAAAGAGAGAAGGTTGAGCATTAATAATATTAGTCATTAAAGCTACAAAACTAGAATACCTCTTTGGCCTCTTTATTTCCCTAAAGGATCCACGTGGTGATGCATGTCCTTCTGCTTCCTGCAAAGTGGATCTTAGTCAAGCTGGAATTTTCCTAATTTCAAGAACAATAATCGAGTCTACTGGATTTCTCAGCCCTTATTGATCTCCCTGATGATAAATAGGATTTTCTAAAGGATTTGATGCATGATAACCTTCTTCTTAGGAGCTTCATGTTCTTCATCCTCTTCAGAGACCATGGGAACTTCTTTGGATTTCTAATAGGCCACATTCTCATTAAATATCACATCCCTACTAACTTCAATATTTTTTTGTCATGGAACATATATTCTAGAGGCCTTTGATGACTCATTATAACCAAAAATATCACTTTCTTTCCTAAAGGCTTTAACTTCCTTCTCTTATCTTTAGGTACACGAATATAAACATGAAAACCAAATATTCTCAAATGACCAATTTGAGGTTTATGTCCGGTGAACACTTATTCAAGAGTATTGTCTTCCAAGATGCGATGAGGACTTCTATTTTGAATATAAACCTAGGAAAGTCTTGATCGTGCATCATTTCCTTAACAAATTCTTCTATATTTTTGTTCTTTCTTTCCGTAACTCCATTTCATTTTGGATTGTAAGCAACTATCGACTCCCTCTTAATCCCAACTTCTTTGAAAACTAAAATGAGATCCTTGGATGTGTATTCTCCTCCATTATCTAATCTCATAATCTTGATTTTCTTTCCCTTCAAGTTCTCCACTTTGGCCTTGAATTCCTAAAACTTGTCAAAAACTTCTTCCTTTTTCTTCATGAAGTAAATCTAGGTCTTGCAAGAGAAGTCATCAATAAATGTTACATAGTACAAGGAGCCTCCAAGAGATTTTACTAGCATCGGACCACATACATCATAATGGACTAGATCTAAGATTTCCTTAGACCTACTTTCGCTACTTGGAAAACGCTTCTTGACATTCTTCCCGAGCCCACATCCTTTACATACTCCTTCATATTCTACCTACAACTTTGGAACACTTGTAACCATCTGCTTTAAGGTTGGAAAATATCTATAGTGAAGGTGAGAATATATTCGATGTCAAAGCTCACATGGATTAATATCATTATGTACAATTTATTGGGTAGTTCGTTTCAAAAGTCCATACAATATTCCTTCACGAACTCCAATCACTCTAGTGAAATATCTACTAGAACCTTTCGGCCAAACAAGAACTTTTCCATCAACAAATGCTACTCTATATCCTTTATCTTTTAATCATCAAATAGAAACCAAATTCTTCTTTAAACCTGGAACATATAATATGTTGCTAAGATGAACATTATCACCTGATTCTAGTTCAATGGATGTTTTCCCAATTCCTTTGACTGCATAACTATTGTTGTCTCCAAGTTCCACCTTTTTTTATAATATTTTTTCCAGTAGACTTGTGAGGTTGTTTCAATCTCCCGTCATGTGTCTTGAGGCACCACTATCTATTAGCCACAAGTATTCACTATCAGTAACAGAACTAGTAATAACATAAAATAGAAAATTTCTTTATTACCTAGATCTTCATTCTTATGCTTCTTTGGAAGTTCACCCAAATCTGGCGTGGTAGCATGTTGGTTTCCCTTTCTCTTTCTATCATTTGATCTTTTAGGACAATCGCTTCTATATTGACCAAATATGTTACAATGATAACATTAAACCTTTGACAGGTCTTTCCTTGAGGAGTGGATCTTATTTCTTTAGGCCTTCTTCCTTCATTTCTTCTTTGAAATCCAAACTTCTTTCTTCCTCCACCTCTCTTGAAATGTGTTGCATATGCTTGAGAGACACCTTCTACGAATCTTTGAATCTTCCCTCTCAATATGAGCCTTGATTCTTCTTTAGTACATGCAGTCCATAGTTCATCATACTTTGAAGCTTCTTTTCTCACACATATTCTCACTACTAATGAGTCCCATGATTCTGGTAAACCATTTAGTGTTGTAGTCACAAGTTTCATCTCAGGAATGATCTCATCAATTGCTTGAACTTGATGTCTCAATTCAGAAATCCTAATAAAATATGAGGATATTGTATCATTCCTTGTCATTCTAACATCATGAAGCTCATTATTCAAACTCATTGCTTGACCAATATTGTTGATAGTGTACAAACCAATTAGGGCATCATACATTTTCTTTGAAGAGTCAAGATTTGTTATATATGGGATCAAATGATCTCTGACGGAATTACAATGATACTTTGAGTCATAATTTCATATTTCTCAAATTTTAATTTATCTTCATCTTTTTTAGGTTCAATGTTCTTGCCTTTCACAATACCCAAGAGATCCTCATTTGCAAGAAGAAAAACAATCCTTATTTTCCAAGCCCTAAAGTTTGTAGCTCCTTCTAATTTGTTTCTTGCCTTCATATGTCATGGATAAGCAAATAAATTATAGATACAAGGTTTTCCTCAAGAGTGGTCTCTTACCAAAGCTTCTTCAAGAGTGATATCAATGTCCTTTTTGTTACCAAAGCTCCGATACCGTGTTTATTTTTGAAGTGCAATATATATAAGCACAAAATTTCTAAATACTGAAAATTACTTCTAAGGATATAGATCTTTTTTTAACAATTTCAATTTATCATTAAGCAATTACACTTTAGAAATTCAACCATAAGACCATAAGGATAGTAGAGATCACAATGCACAATGAGAACACAAGATTTACCTTGGGAAAACCCACTTAAGGGGGAAACCCAGTTCTGAAATCGTAGCAAGAAAAAAGCTCAATTTTGACTTGTTCCTTAGTCAAATTGAGTAAATCAAATTTCCACATCAATAGGACAACTTGGAGGCATTTAACTTGTGTTACATGACCTTGTCTACTAGTTTACTCAGTAAATTCGAGTTATAGGCTAGAAGTAGAGTTGTGCATGTAGTGATTGCTAAAATTTAGCAATCTAGTTGAGTTATTGTTAGTTGAACTCAATTAACTGAGCTCTAGTCGTTATTTGATTCAGTTGAAGGTAAGTTAAGTAGTTAATATTGTTGTTGACTCACTGATCTCTCAGTTAACTAGTCAATCAACTAAAAATAGACATAGTCATGCATGGAATTTTAATTTTCCTATTTGAGGTGGAGGAAAAGGCATGTTTTTACTCATATTTGTATAATATTGTGTGTACAGTGCTTTTGTACTGAGAATATGATCTTTTGCGCAAGGAAATATGAAGTTGACTGAGGCTTGAATTGGCTAAGTGTTGTCCATAACAAGTCAGGAAGCAGGAGAACTGGTATAAAGTGCAGGGTGTGCTTTAGAATTGAAGCAAGACATTGTATTTGTTTTTATTTGCATTTGAATTAATGCAAAGTAGTGGAGGGGTTTTTCCCAATTAGGTTCCCCTAAAAATCATTGTGTACTTGTGGTTTTTCTTGTTGCATGTCTATGCATTTTGTTCTAAATTTTGATTTTCATTCCACAAATTAGTAGAGTAGAATTTGTGTCTTCTGATTACAGTTTAATTTCTTAAGCAGTTGCAATTTATATCAAACCTCTACATGGTATTAGAGCCTTAAAATCACATTAGAACCAATATTTCAAATTGTTCTTCAGGAATTTTGAATTTGTAGCTTCAGTAGCATCTTTTCTTTAGATTCGAGAGAATGTATTTCAATGGACTGAGATTGGAGTATGCATTGGAGGGAAGTTTGAATTTTTGAGCTTGGAACAGATTTAGGATCATCACGAGTGCCCAAGCAACAACATTCTGGAGAAACGATAATCATGACAAGTGGGCAATCATGTACAATGATAATTGAAGAACTAATGAGTTGTTGGGAGGCAGAGTTAATGGAGCCCTAGTTCAGGGCAGATCTAAAAGACCCTATGTGTAGACTTCTTAATGGTGGTAGAAGGATGCTAGTGTGGGCAGATCAGTGAGCCAATGTTTAGACACAAAAAGGAGTTGTGATCATTGATATTGGCATATTGAGGAGCATAGATATTTCCCACAGGGAGATTGAGAACCAGAGGGATTCTAGCTTCATAAGGAGAAGCCCTATGGAAGCTTATACTTTGGGATCTGAGGAGATCAAACTCATTATTGTAGTAGTTGCCACAGAAGTGTGGAAGTAGAAACAAAGAAATAGTAGCAGGAGTATGAGTAGATCAAATTTCTCCATCCATGCAACTATACCTCCAGGAGTGAGGTGGGGTGATCTAGAGCCTTAGTCCCAGAGTTGCAAAATTGGGCAGGGTCCATAGGAGAGAAGCAGCAGTTGTAGTATACTCTTCTCATGGATCAGTATCCTTGCTACAGGGGCCCACGGTATTTAATAGTAGAAGGATCAATGTCTCTAGATGCAATCAAACCTTGAGAAATAGTTGCAAACTAGTTGCAATCAAATGTTGAGGAGAATAAAACAGTATTGATAGCGGTGCAAGAGGCACATTGCATAATCATCAATAGTGTGTTTTTCCAAGTAGATAGTGCAGATACTAGTAGTAGTCAGATTCTTAAGTGATAGTTGCAGCTCAAAGAGACATTTGATTCACTATTTTGGATGCTTTTCAGTTGCAGTTGTTGCAGTAGCAACAACAATAGTGAGAGGGAGTCTTGTTACAGTACATTCCTACATGAGCTGGATTGGGGTCGTACATAGCCCTTTTCTTGCTAAGAGGGAGTGTTGAAATTGTAGCAATAAACAGGCTCAATTTTGACTTGTGCCTTAGTCAATTGATTAAAACGAATTTCCACATCAGTGGGACAACTTGGAGGTATTTAACTTGTGTGGCATGGCCTTGTCTACTAGTTTACTCAGTAAATTTGAGTTATACTCTAGAAGTAGAGTTGTGCATGTAGTGATTGCTAATATTTAGCAATTGAATTGAGTTATTATTAGGTTAATTCAATTAAATGAGCTCTAGTCATTAGTTGATTCAGTTAAAGGTCAGTTAAGTAGTTAAGACTGTTGTTAACTTGATGATCTCTTAGCTAACTAGTCAATTAGCTAAAAATGGACACAACCATGCATGGAATCAGAATTGCCTAGTTGAGGTGGAGGAAAAGGCATGTTTGTATTTATAGTTGTATACTATTGCATGTACAATGCTTTTGCATTATGCAGGTGATCTATCACGCAAGGAAATAGGAAATTTCTCGTTTTTTTTAGGCGCTAATTCCTCCAGTTTTATGCAAGGAAATAGGAGGTTGGTTGAGGCTTGAATTGGCTAAGTGTTTCCCAAAGAAAGTCAGGAAGTGGGAGAAATGGTTTACAGTTTAGGGTGTGCTTAAAAATTGAAGAAAGACATTGTAATTGTTTCTCTTTTCCTCTGATTTAATGCAAAGCTACGGAGGGGTTTTTCCCAGTTGGGTTCCCCTAGAAATCACTAAGTACTTTTGGTTTTGCTCGTTGCATGTCTATGCATGTTGTTCTAAATTGTGATTTTAATTCCATATATTAGTAGAGTAGAATTTGTGTCTCCTTATTTCAGTTCGATTTCTTGAGCAGTTGCAATTTCTATCAAATTTCTACACCAAGCAACCTTTTTCTTAGAGAAATTATTCAATTCAGCAAGAGATACATATAATCTTGCTAATCAACTATGATGTCAAACTAAATAAAAAAATATTATGGTCAAACCTGGTCTCCATCCCTCAAGTCAAGCCTCCAACTTCCCTGCAACTCAGCCTTATATGATCTTCCCTAGGCTGAAATTCATCCTCCTAGAAACTATCCAAAAACCTAGAAATTTGGCCTTCCAATATGCTCAGAAATCCAACCTGCCTGGAATATGTTGCCCAAACACATATGTGAGATAGAGAGAGAGATGAAAATTAGAGAGAGAGAGAAAGAGAGATGATCTTCATCCTTCTTGTCCTTCACTTGGATTCCCATAAACTATCTTGCTTGTGAGAGGTTTAATGGTGCCTTTGTCAAGGAGGGTGAATGCCTTTATATAGTGTGTTTCCTTTGCGAATGGGTGTGTCTCTTCACTGGGCCCGACTTGACTTGAGGGGTGACTAACTTGACTATCTTGGAGCCAAAACTTCAAATTTCAAATTTCAAAATATTCTCTTTTAATTCTAACATGAAGAACATGTCTTTTAATAATTCTTTCAAGGGATAAAATATAAATTATGAAGACCAGCCATAGCTACAAAACTTCAGCATTGATTATCCTTCAATAAGAAAAAAGCCCCGTAATATTATCTTGTTGGACTCTTATGTGATATGCATAAGATATCCTCAATATCCTACATATTTAATGTGTTGGGCACATAAGATATAGCAATTATCTCTTAACCCTCCTAAGAACATATTACAGTTGAAAAAGACATTATCAAATGCAGAAGGAAAGGTTAGATATGCTTAAGGATGGTTAGATGGGCCTTAAATTATACCTATTTGGGAGGCTTATCAGCTACAACACTTGAAGATGTAGAGTAATTTATAACAAACTAGACACCAAAGGTGGATGGGATTCATACAACAGTTTCATTGAGTCATTAGGTATAAGAATGGTAGCACAAATAGGTTGTTCAACATGCTTTCAAGGCCACCCACACAACAAATTATAGCTTTGGGAACTCTGATACACATGGATCATTTCACCCACAATGAATACAAAGAGTTATATACATAGGATGAGGAATTCAAGGAGGTTTTTTAGCAACTACAAGGCTAAATTCATGTAAACAGTGGTGATAGAAATATTTACCATTATCTATAGAATGGGTTACTTTGTAGGTTGGACAAGATCTATGTTCCTAAAGGTGAGAGACTATAGCTTATCAAAGAGGCTCATGTCTCCACAGTTGTAGGGAATTTTGGTGTTAGGAATATTTTTTCCAACTTACAAAGGTATGTGTAATATCTTATAGTTCAAGAAGACATAGAAGGGTTCATTAGAGGATGTATACATTTTTGTCCCAAAAAGACTAGTAACAGGAAGCGGGGTCTATACTATCCCTTACATATACCCACTCATCCTTGGGAAATTATTTCCATGGATTTTGTGGGAGGTTTACCAACTACAAAGAAAGGAAATTACTATTTTTTTTGTTGTAATTGACATGTTCAAGAAGATGTGCATTCTCATGCTTTGTAAAAAGACAATAAAAGGGAAAAGAAAAAAACTTACTCTTTGAATACGTCTGAGCGTACTTTGGGATGCCAAGTAGCATCGTTTTAGACAAGGACACCATATTTCCCAATACATTTTGGAATATGTTGTGGAGAATATGGACATAAAGTTAAAGAGGTATACAACATATCATCCATAGATGATGGGAAAATACATGTAGTTAAAGGGACTTTAGTGTGGCTTTTGAAGGATTGCAATCAGAAGCATCCAAAGACCTGGGATGAAAATATAGTCTATATAGTCTATATACAACACTCTTATAACAAAGTAGTCCACACTTCTATTAGTAAGTCCCCATTTGAAACTTGTTTTGGATATTTTCTAGCTTCACCCTTGGAAGTTGTATATGGCTAGCAAGGAGGAGTGAGGGAGGATCCCATAGGAGATGCATTAAGAGAAGAAAAAAAGTTGTTGAGAACATTAGGAAGATCCATTTGCAAGTACACGAGGCACTAAATAAGTCACAGGAAAAATACAAGGCCAAGCATGATCAACAAAGAACAGAGAATTCATTCAAAGTGGGAGACAGAGTATGGTTATTGTTGAACAAGGAAAGAATACAAGGTCATGGTAAGAAGATTATAGCTTTGATAAATGATCCTTTTGAGATGCTAAGAAAGGTGGGAGATAATGCCCATAGGCTTAGTATACCCCCATACAAACTCATTTACTATCTGGTGAATCTGGAAAATCTCAAACTTGATGAGCCTTCCATGTTGGATCACAAAGAGGAGCACACCTTACCCTCCATTAAGGACTCAGTTCCAGATGCTTAGGAAGAGTTGACAAAGGATATCATTTTGCAAATAGGTACAGAACTACAAGAATGGGCAATATGATCTTTGGTATATTAGGTTGAAAGACAAATTCTAGGCAAGGCTAAATTGTACTCCAAGGAGATGGTAAAGGAAAACTTTCCTCACCTCATTCAGTATATATTTTGGGGACCAAACGCCTCCAAAAAAGGGGAGGTTTGATTCAGAATGGATCATTATGTTATTTATCATCTATCCCTATGCTTTCAAAGTGGAAAAATTAAAAGAATAATATTGTAGGATCATGTTCAACCATGAGTCTTTGTTTGGAGAATTTGGTCGAAACATTTGAGGGACATTTAGAGGAATTACATGATATTTTTTAGGGTTAAAACTTTCCCTCTTAAGCCTCATTCCTTGGGACATTGTTCTACACTCAGATACCTTTCCAACGATGCAGGAGTTGCATCAATTGGAGTTTGTATGAAAAAAAATTTGGTTCCTACATGTTGATATATTGTGATTGACCACCATTGTATAACTGGATTCCATGTCAACCCTTGTTACTCGTGCATATGGGGATATCCATGTGTGGACTTTGAAGGATACGCTAGAAGGCCTAAAATTATAAATCTACTTGAGAGTTAAAGGAGTGAAATCTAACCCCTAGTTGACTATCGAGTTATGTTTTATATTGGGCTACTAGGTGGAGTAGGGATCATGTTCTATGCGATTTTAGTATGTTCCACATTTGAGAAAAGCAGTTGGGATTGAAAAGTAAAAGAGAAAAATAAAGGGGGTTAGCATTCTATAGTAGTGTTATATGCCATATGTCTCATGTATCTCCACAGAAAACACCTCTTCTTTCTACTGCAACACGTTTTCCATACTAGAGAAATGAGAGTGGATCAACCTCGCCTTCTAGCTAGGCTTTCTCCTGTAAGGGTTTCCTAGGGAAAATATTTGTGTTTGTTGTGGATAATGTGTGTAATTTTTTTCTATTTCTTGCATTTCAGCTAATTTAATTAATTAAGTAGAAAATCAGTCAACTAAAGAATCTGGAATCTAAGGAGAAATTAACAATGAGTACTTCACAAATTTTATTAGATTTGTTGTGACAAACTATTCCAATGGCATTTCCATGACATTTTACTATTTAACAAATACATCACTTGTAATTAACCAATATTTATCTTCATAAATCATTAAATTCATAGTTTTGATCAAAATATTAATATTTCAAGTTGCCCCTTAAAGTGGGTCATTTTTTGGTGAATTAATACTATCATGGAATCGCTCATCTTTCCCCACTCTAGCTTGAAATATGGAACATTTAGTTGCTCAAGAGTAAGGACTATACACCCATATTGCATATATTATAATCACAACCACGAAATAAGGAGTATGTGCCCTTATTCCAACAAATGAAAATATTTATAGTAGATCTATGTCTTCAACATCCCTACTCTTGTATAGTATGGGTTTGCCAAGGTAGTTGAGTACCTTATCCCACATATTCTATAGAGAGACTTGTCATCTTAATATTAATACTTCTCCCCTCTATCTCAAGAATAAGTGAGTAAGAAAAGCAATGCTACTAATTCCAATACAACAAAGAAAAAGACTCTTAGTCATGCCCCACACCCATATGTTGTCGAGTTGGCAAGGCCTTGACTGTATATCTCATGCATGCATGATCTAATTGAGAAAATAAGTTTTGTTGTGCTAAAATTCCTTTTCATATAATATTAAATATGCTTGAGGATTTATGAAATTATTTGCAAGTTTAAACATGGGTTTTTGAGTGTTTTTATGTAACTTTTTATGTGCAGATTAACATAAACAAATGACTGAAGAGTAGCATATAACAAACATAAACATCACCATAAATAGTATCATAGCAGCACATGATGAAGGAGTTCACCACTCCTGGACTACGTCTCCTTGGTCCAGCTTCCAGTGGCTTGGGCCTCTCTATTATACTCAAAAGTGTGAATACATCAGTTTACAATGCTCAAAAAGCTATGAAACCTATTCCAATGGCTCCAGAATGCCCAAAAATGTGTGTGTAGCCTCTTTTTGCTCTTGATTTAGTCAAAAACTAAAGAAATTATGGCCTTTCCCAATCTTCTTCTAATTGCACCACAAATTCCCCAAAATCTCGCACCATCCTACAAAATTTCCCCAAAACACCTTAAAAACTAAAGACACTTTAAATGTTCACTCACGTCTATCCGAAAATATGGACACGTGGGGGGCCACGTGCCTGAGGATAAGTCCAACGGCCCGCCCCCGCTGACTAGGCCCCCCGCTCCTCTCTCCATCAATGGTCATGTGCGATGGTGTAACTAAGGGTCGGCCTCCATGGGTTGGCCCTACCCCCAAACTAGTGCGCATTAACATTTAAATATAACTCGCGCCCATGGTTGATCAGAATCTGGATTAGGGGCAAAATTTTGCTCAAAAATAAAAGTGCTCAGAATTGCTCAAAACCTGAATGAATGCATCCGTCTTAGCGATACGATTCCAACGCAACTCGTTTCACTCAAAACGGAGCTCGTATGAGAAATATATCACATTTTGTTTGTTTTTTTGAGCAGGCAAATTTTGGGTGCAAGCTGATTGGGACGCTGACTAGGTATCCATACAACCCAGTCAACAAAAATAATATTCCAAGGAATATTCCTTGGAATATTTTGACAAATGGCTCAATCATGTTTTGACAATTGTCGGTATGTTATTGATCTAGGGCATATGAGGTGGACTAATGAGAGGCTGACACGTGGCAAGCCCGGAGGCCACCACGTGCCCTCTCAAAGGTCGAGTAAAATTCTTTGGGATGCCAGTGGTGTTGAACCCATGACCTTGCCCCCACAATCCTCATGCTCCACCGCCATACCACACCATTTCATTTAACAAACAATGGGTGCAATTTATATTTAAATGTTTAGCGTTGAAGTTTTGGAGGTAAGAGGACTAGCCCTGGTTCCATGGGCACCATATGACTAGAGCTAAACGCGAAGGGTGCTAGTGGCAGTTGGCAGCAGTTTTGGAAGGTCCACTAAATCCGGCACTGCTCCAAATTTGGTGGGGTTAACTGGAGTTTCTCCATATTTGGTGGAGTTTTCTTAGGGAAAACTGAAGAGACCATAACTTCTTCAATTTTCAACCAATTTTGGCTCAAAAAGACTCATTCCTAAATGATTTTGATGCTTTGAACGCAATGGAATAGGTTGCAGAGGAAGAAAGCCACTTCTGTTCATGATTTTTCTACTTTGAATTTTAGGGAAGCCTAGTGCCACCAAGAGAGGAGGTCAAGCCTAGATTAGCTGAAGTCCAATTGCAGAGCTTGGATAGTTATTTTTGGGGTATTTTGGTCTTTTGAATCTAATGGAGTAGGTTGAAAAGACATTGGAGCACTACAGGTGCATTTAATCAGAGAATTGACCATTAATCCAAAGAGGGACTAACCATTGAAGCAAGTCCAAGGAGATGTAGCCCAGGAGGGGTGAACTCATTTATCAACTTTGTGTTATGAGTTGACGTGTTTTACTTCTATGCATTTTACTTGTTATATATGTATTTTAAACAAATAATTAACCTCATAAATTTCTCATAAAATACACTCAACACTTGACACATAATTCCTCACATTTTGGTTAATTTGAGACGATCCTAAACACATTTTTTAATACTAATGAGGGAGCTTGCATAACATTAACAAGTTTGTCAAACATTCAGATCAAGTTGGTATCGGAGCACTGTTAGCTCATTTTAGCCCTGAGATGGTTTTCCAAGGTTAGCTAGAAAATTAGCTCTTGGTTTTGTGTTTGTGCAAGGAGAATTTAATTGCGTGCAAGTTTATGTGATGGCAGCTTCAACAAGTAATGTTTCTAATCCATCTTCCTCAGCAAGACTATTTGATGAAGAGATGTTGCAAGAGCTTATCATCATGAGATATATGGTGCAAGAGATGAATGAAGATAGGAAGGAGAACACTATACTTCAAGAGGAGTTGATGGCCATGAAGGAGGAGAAGCAAGAGCTTCTTGAAAAGATGCATGAGATGGAGATTCAACTCCATGATGCCAAGGAAACCCTAGCCAATTATGTGCATGAAAATGAGGTATGCAATTCAAGTTTATCTTCAATTTCCTCTCAAAATGAATGTTTTGGCACTTTTGAAAGACACACTAGAGGAATAGGGTCCAAATTATTGATGAAGATGTGCTATGAAGGTAAGGGGTTAGGAAAACATGCACAAGGCATAGTTGAGCCAATTGTTGTTAAGGAAAGGCCTAGGTATTTGGGTCTTGGTTATGGAAAACATGATGGAGAATGCTCCAAAGCCAAGGAGGCATATGAAGGTGTTCCAAGAAGGACTTTCATTACATGTTCATTACCTCAAGCTTGTGAAGTTTATGTTCATGAGGAATGCAAAAAACTTATACCCACTTTGCAAGAAGATGCTCATAAGCATGCAACTAGTGATAATGGCAAACAAGAGGATGTTGAAAGCTCTAAGTTCAATGAAACCATTGTTGGTATTCCGAAGAGAGCCACTACCTCATCAAATTCACCTCTTCAAGAAGGTGACAAAGGTGAATGTGCAAGGTATAAATTTGCCTTTAATCAGGTTTCATTTGATTATGATAAACATGGTAAATCTTCACATAATATTTGGAGAAAATTTACATGTTCCTTTTGTGGTTTGAATAACCATATTGTTTCGAGGTGTTGGAAGAGGATAGCCATACACAAGAAACTTTCAAAAAAAAAGAGACAGAAAACCAAAGGTCCATTAGATAATGGAAACCATGTTGAAAAGAAGATGCAATTATTTTTCACTCATTGCCATAAGCAGGGTCATCTTTTAGACAAGTGTTGGACTTTGCATCCAACAAGTTATCCATGGCATTTGAAGAAGGTGGAGAGAGATTTTGGCAAGAATGGAAAAGAGGATTCCATAATTGATGTGGGTCAAGATGATACACATGATCAAGTGGAGATGAAAGAAGTGCCATTGAAATGGTTTGTAAAGAGATGGTTAGATTTCTTAACCAATTAAGGCCTTGCATTTCTTTTCTCCTGAAAGCATGTTGCATATTGCATGAAGCAAGATGTTGGAAAAGTATAGTTATGTTGACTCACTTAGATGCAGCAAAGATGGAAATTTGCAACTACAAATTTGCATGCATGTTTCATTCTTGAACTTGCATGTTTATGCCAGGAAGGTGTTCGAAAGTGGAGTATGTTGACTCACTTTATTGCAGCAAATTTGGTCATTTCAGCTCTTTAAGTACTCATACATACCAATGGGATTCTTGTACTTGTGAGAGAGTTGAGAATTGTTATACATGCATGAGATTTTGTGTGTGTGAACAATGGAATTTTTAATAGTTTCATTGTGCTTGAACATGCATGAGTGATTGACTTGTGTTGGTTGATTGCTTTGTTAACATGTATGTTGTCAACTTGAGAATGTTGATCATTTTCACATGCATGAGTGTCAGCTTGTGTGGTCGATTGATTGTTACATGTATGTTATATCAACTTGGAAGAGTTGATTTTGTCTCCAAATATGAAAGGGAGATGTGACGAATTGTTTCATGAGAATGTGGAATTCTTGTTGTAAATCATCAAGTTGTTGTACATGCTTTTGCTTGACTTGAAAATCAGTTGTTTGAAGAAGCATGTTTTGTCGACTTGTGTTTAGTCGATGGTTTATACACCAAGATGTAAGAGTACATGGTGATGTTCACATGATGTGACATTTGTTGCTTTAAGAAGCAAACGGAAGAGGTCGTCAAGTTAATGGTGTTTCTTGTGACAAGATGTCGCAGGATTTTGGAAGGTCCACGCTTGAGCAAGGCGCTCATGATTAGCCTTCATTCTCAAATCATGACATGAGCAACATGTTAATACTAGAGGATGATGGAATCAAGAAGTGAAAGTGGACAAAAATGCCAAAAAAAATTGCAGCCATTGTAGACCATTTGATGTGTTGACACCAAGAAGAGAAAGAGATGGCGAATGCATTCTTCCAAATGTGGAATTTGGAACTGTGGAGGTAAAAGAATGGTAATTTCTTTCCTTGTTATTACTAATATTGGAACTCATTGTTGTAGTTCACTCAGAGGGGCTTAATTCTAAAAAGTGGTTTCCAAGGAGAAGCTTGCATCGAATGAATGTGTTGCAAAGGAGGAACATGATTCTCAGTGAGAATGCCATCAGTCATCTTTCCAAGCACTGAGGGATCGATTTGGTACAGCAGAGTGTTTAATCAACAAGCAGCCAGCAAGTGTTGGATTGGGTCAGTAGCAAAAGGAGAACATTAGTTGAAGTTCCAAGCCATTTGCAAGACAAGGCATGTCAGTGAACCCAAGTGGTTGTCATGGAGATTTTTCCAAGTAGAACAAATTGATAGAACTTAGGAAGAAGAAGAGTATTCAGCTCTCATCAGATAACTAGCTTTTGTGGGTCCAAAAGCCTCTCAGCGGGAAGGAGTGAATGAAATCTAGATTAGAGGCAAAAATTTGCTCAAAAATCAAAGTTCTCGGAATCGCTCAAAACTTGAATGACTGCATCCATCTCGGTGATATGATCCCAACACAAATCACGGAGCTCGTATGAGAAATATATCGTGTTCTATCAGTTTTCTCAAACAGGCAAATTTTGGGTATAGGCTGATTGAGATGTTGACTAGGCATCCATACAACCCAGCCAACAAAAAGAATATTCCAAGGAATATTCCTTAGAATATTCGCAAAATATTCTGACATATGGCTCAATCGCATTTTGACAATTGTCAGCACGTTATTGGTCTAAGGCATATGAGGTGGACCAATGAGAGGTTGACGCGTGGCAAGCCCAGAGGCCGCCACATTCCCTCTCAAAGGTCGGGTAAAATTATTTGGGAGGCTGGCAGAGTTGAACCCGCGACCTCACCCCCACAAGCCCCATGCTCCACTACTATGCCACACCATTTCATTTAACAAACAATGGGCGCACTTTATATTTAAATGTTTAGCACCAAAGTTTTGGAGGTAAGGGCCCAGCCCAAGGGGACCAACCCTGGTTCCATGGGCACCATATGACCAATGCTGAATGTAGAGGGTGCTAGCAGTAGTTGGTGGCAGTTTTGGCAGGCCCTCTAAATCTGGCACCGCTCCAAATTTGGTGGGGTTAACTAGAGTTTCTCCAGATTTGGTGGAATTTTCCTAGGGAAAACTTAAGAGACCATAACTTCTTCAATTTTCGACAAATTTTGGCTCAGAAAGACTCATTCCTAGATGAATTTGATGCTCTGAACATAATGGAATAAGTTTTAGAGGTAGAAATGCACTTCTATATGTTATTTTCCTATGTTGAAGTTTAAGGAAGCTTAGGGCCACCAAGAGAAGAGGTCAAGCCTAGATCAGCTGAAGTCCAATTGCAAAGCTTGGATAGTCATTTTTGGGGTTTTTTGGTCTTCTAAGTCCAATGGAGCAATTTTAAAAGCCATTGGAGCATTGCAGGTGCATGTAATCATAGAATTGACCATTAATCCAAAGAGGTCCTAGCCATTGAAGCAGGTCCAAGGAGATGTAACCCATGAGGGGTGAACTCCTTTATCAGCTTTGTGTTATGAGTTGTTGTGGTTTACTTCTCTACATTTTACTTGTTGTATATGTGTTTTAAACAACTAATTAACCTCATAAATTTCTCATAAAATACACTCAACACTTGACACATAATTCCTCACATTTGCTTAATTTGAGACGATCCTAAACAATTTTTTTTATACTTATGAGGGAGCTTGCATAGCATTAACAAGGTTGCCCAACATTCAGATCAATAGTGGTTAAGAAAAAACTATGTGGCATATTAGCGGAGGCTTGGACTTTGTTGTGGGAGGTCGCGGGTTCGACCCCCGCTACCTTTGCCCGAACTCAAACCATAACTTTTGGTGGCCTCCTGGGCTACAACATGTCAGCCCGTGGTTGGCCATCAACCACCCAATATAATTATGCTAAATTGCACCCATAGGATCGTGTCACTTGGCACATTGTGATTCACCAAAAAATATTGACCAAGTCAAACTGCCACATATACCTGCCTAGTGAGCGCCACGTCGACAATACAAACTTCTGATTGGGCTGTCAATTTTTTTGAAAAAAATCGCATGTTTGGGAAAGTTAACAAAACTTGATTCTGGGAGCATATTATGTATGTTTCACGCAAAACGAGTTGCGTCGAATTCAGGATGATGAGCACTAGGCGGTCGTCCAAGTTCCACACCAATCCGACAACTTTGAATTTTGAGCTTTTTTTTTTTAGCACCTGATCATTCCTCTCCACTGGAAGACTTTTCGAGCCAAAATGATCACTTTCAGTAGTCTAGCAGGTGAGGGTACAGTTCCCTCACCTTTCCAATCTCAATCCATTTGACCTTTGAAGGATTTGTTCCCTTGAGCCCCACTCGAAGGTAATCCACATTCCCTTGTTTTGAAGACCTTGTTCTTCTAGCAAGTATGGTGTCTTGTTGTAGCTCATCAAGGTATTCAAGAGAAAAATCCTCAATGGAAGGAATTTGGACATTTTCTCCTTGAACTTCAATCAAAGGAGGCTCATACAACCTTAAGTTCTCAACATTAACAATAGCGTAAATTTGCATATATGAAGGAAAATCCAACCTAAAGGCATTGCTACCAATCTTTTCCAAAATTATGCTCCTCGTTTGGTCAAAAAATGAAGAAATTATGGCCTTTACCAATATTTTGTTAATCGCACCACAAATTCCCCAAAATCCCACACCATCCTACAAATTTTCCCCAAAATGCACTAACGGAGTGACAAATTTGTTGAAAATAAAGTGGAACTGTTGAACACTTTAAATGTTCGCTAACACTTGTTTGCCGAAAATACGGACACGTGGGGCCACGTGCCTAGGGCTAAGGCCAATGGCCCGCCCCCACCGACCCGGACCCCTGCTCATCTCTCTGTCGGTGGTCGTGTTCGATGGTGTAACTAAGGTTCGGCCCTGTTGGGCTGGCCCTACCCCCAAACTGGTGCATTAACATTTAAATATAACTCGTGCCCATAGTGGTTAAGAAACAACTATGTGGCGTATTGGCAAAGGCTAGGACTTTGTTGTGGGAGGTCGCGGGTTCAACCTCCCCTACCTCCTCCTGGACTTAAACCATAATTTTTGGTAGCCTCTAGGGCTACCACATGGCGGCCTCCAACTGGGCCACGTATCAACCCGTGGTTGACCATCAACCACCTAATACAATTACACCAAATTGCACCCATAGGAACGTGCCACTTGGCACATTGTGATCCGCCGAAAAATGTTAACCAAGTCAAACTGCCACATATAGGTGCCCAGTGAACATCACATTTGTAATATGGACTGCTAACTGGGCTATCAATTTTTTGAAAAAAATAGCATGTTTGGGAAAGTGAACAAAACTTGATTTTGGGAACATACAGTGTTTGTTTCGCGCAAAACGAGTTGCACCGGATTCAGGATGACGACCACTACGTGGTCGTCCAGGTTCCACACCAATTCGACAACTTTGAATTTTGAACTTTTCTTTTTAGCACCTGATCATTCCTCCCCACTGGAAGCCTTTTGGACCCCAAAGATCACTTTCAGTAGTCCAGCAAGTGAGGGTACAGTTCCCTCACCTTTCCAATCTCGATCCATTTGGCCTTTGAAGGATTTGTTCCCTTGAGCCCAACTCGAAGGTAATCCACATTCCCTCATTTGAATATCTTGTTCTTCTGTGAAGTATGGTGTCTTGTTGTAGTTCATCAAGGTGTTCAGGAGAAAAATCCTCAATGGAAGGAATTTGGACATTTTCTAAAAGGAGGCTCATACAACCTTAAGTTCTCAACATTAACAACAACATAAATTTGCATATATGAAGGAAAATCCAACCTGAAGGCACTGTTACCAATATTTTCCAAAATTTTGCTCCTGATTTGGTCAAAAATTGAAGAAATTATGGCCTTTCCCAATCTTCTGCTAATCACACCGCAAATTCCCCAAAATCCTGCACCATCCTACAAATTTGCCTCGAAACGCGCTAACGAAGCGACAATTTCGCTGAAAGTTGAGCGAAATTGTCGGACACTTTAAATGTCCACTAATGCCTATTTTCTGAAAAATACATACTCGTGGGGGGCCACGTGCCCGGGGCTAAGGCCAACGGCCCACCCCTGCCGACCGAGCCCCCCACTACTCTATCTATCAGTGGTCATGTGCGATGGTGTAACTAAGGGTTGGACCCCGTGCACAGGCCCTACCCCCAAACTGGTGCGCATTAACATTTAAATATAACTCGCGCCCATAGTGGTTAAGGAACAACTACGTGGCGTATTAGCGGAGGCTTGGACTTTTTTGTGGGGATTCGCGGGTTCGACCCTCGCTACCTCCGCCCAAACTCAAACCATAATTTTTGGTGGCCTCATGGACTACCACGTGGCGGCCTCCGGCTGGGCCACGTGTCAGCCTGTGGTTGGCCATCAACCACCCAATACAATTACGCCAAATTGCACTCATAGGAACGTGCCACTTAGCACATTGTGATTCGTCGAAAAATGTTGACCAAGTCAAACTGCCACACATACCTGCCCAGTGAGCGCCACATCGGCAATACAGACTGTTGACTAGGCTGTCAATTTTTTTGAAAAAAAATCGCATGTTTGGGAAATTGAACAGAACTTGATTCTAGGAGCATATAGTGTCTGTTTCGCGCGAAACAAGTTGCGTCGAATACAAGATGACAAGAACTACGTGTTTGTCTAGGTTCCACACCAATCCGACAACTTTGAATTTTTAGCTATTTTTTTTTAGCACCTGATCATTCCTCCCCACTGGAAACCTTCTGGACCCCAAAAAATCACTTTCAGTAGTCTAGCAAGTAAGGGTACAGTACCCTCACCTTTCCAATCTTAATCCATTTGGCCTTTGAAGTATTTAATGCCTTGAGCCCCACTCGAAGGTAATCCATATTACCTCGTTTTGAAGACCTTGTTCTCCTATCAAGTATGGTGTCTTGTTGTAGTTCATCAAGGTATTCATAAGAAAAATCCTCAGTGGAAGGAATTTGGACATTTTCTCCTTGAACTTCAATCAAAGGAGGCTCATACAACCTTAAGTTATCAACATTAACAATAGCATAAATTTGCATATATGAAGGCAAATCCAACCTGAAGGCATTGTTACCAATCTTTTCCAAAATTCTGAATGGACCATATCTAATTCGTTTTAGTTTTTTACCTTCTCCTTGGAGCCTCTCTTTGCTAATGTGAAGCCAAACTTCATCACCGACTCAGAACTTGTGATCTACACGATGCTTGTCGTTCCTTGCTTTGTACTTGCCTTGGATATTTTCAAGTTGTTCTTGAACTCTTTGGTGTACCAATTGGATTTGTTGAATGAACCTTCTTGCATTGTCTATGTCGTTGTGACCATAAATAGCAACATCTTTTCCAAAAATTAAATCCAAAGGAGACTTGGGCAAGTATCCCAAACGTGCCTCAAATGGTGATGTTAGAGTTGAAGAGCTTGGCCCGGTTGTAAGCATGTTGAATATAGTGAAAATGTTCATCCCACAACTTAGGATGCTTGTTGTGATACCCATGAAGAAGATGTATCATTGTTCTTTTCACCACCTCTATTTGACCATATGTTTGCGAATGAAAAGTTGTACTCATTTTTAATTTGGTATCCATGAATCCCCACAATCTTGACCAAAAATTCCCAACAAAGTGAGAGTCTTGATCACTAACAATGGATGTGGGCAATCCAAAATGAACCCATACATTCTGAAATAATAACTGAGTAATTTGTTCAACTATAACTTGCTTTTTACATGGCATCAAAATACACATTTTGCTAAACCTATCCATGGCTACATACAAATAATCATGCCCTCTTTTTTACAATGGAATACCTCCTACAAAATCCATAAAAACACTCTCCCACAGTCGTGAAGGAACCGGAAGTGGTGTGTACAATCCTAACTTCCTATTGCTAGGCTTTCTGACTACACAAAATGAACATCCTTTAATAAAATGTGACACGCTTTCAAGCATATGAGGCCAATAACAATACCTCTGTAAATGTGCCACCATCTTACTTACACCGAAATGACCAACAATAAGAGAAGTATGCGCCTCTCTTATGATGTTGACTATTTCTCCCTATGGAATACAAAGCTTGCCAAGATGGTACAACAAGTTATCATGCAAATGATAATCCAATTCCTCTACTTGGTTACCTTGACTCAAGGTTGCATAAACATCCTGAAATTCATTGCCTAATGCGTATTGCTCAAAATAACTTTCATGCAAAATAGAATTATGCTTGAGTAAAGTAGATGCACTAATACTAGGCCTAGAAAGCATATAAACAACTTTATTATAGATACCTTTCTTATACCTTATTACCAAGTGGAACTGTTGAATAAAACCCATCCATTGAAAGTGCCTTGATTGCTACAACTTAGATTGAGATTGCAAGTATTGCAATGGCTGATGATCAGTGTGAATGATTGTTTCCTTACCCATCAAGTAGTGTTTCCACTTTTTCATACTTTGCACCAATGCATACAATTCCTTTTCATATGTAGGATAATTAATCATTGCACTTGTTGTAACATGTATTTTTTGTTGCCTTTAATGTTCATGTTTCATTCAAAAATCACTTGAAAATATCTTTTAAAAGATAAGGCAAGAGGAAGATGTAATAAATTTCATATCGGAATCAAAACACAAAAGAAACAAGTGTAAAATAATTGGCCCATGTGATCAAGTTAAATCATATTATAAATGCTTTATGGAGCCATAACCAAAATATATATATATATATATATATATATATATATATATATATATATATATATATATATATATATATATATATCCTACCTTCTATCTAGCTATACACATCTAGAACACAGCTAGCTCCTCCCTATGGAAACATCACTATCTATCTAGCGATATACCGAGCTTATTGAACCAATCAACCAAGCAGACACTCAACCAATCAAAGCATATATGCCTAGCTCCATCAATCCATCCATAAAGCAAGGAGGTAGACTGAAATCAATCAGTCAATCAAGGTCCGGAGGTCTTGTCCGCTGAGGGCAAGGAAGCAGACTGGGGCTGTAGTTAATGCTGTTACCATCGACTAGCTATAGGCTGGATAGCTTTCCTACTTCTCGATGGACAGCAGAGTTAGGCCAACCGTGGGTGAAGTTATCTATCCCTTGATTCTACTCCCTAACCGGAGAGTGGGTGAGGGCAAGGAGAATAGAGTGTATGAAACGGTTCAATGAGAAAGCAGTTATATATATATGTATATGTATATGTATGTTAGTGATGCGATTAAATCGCAATCGCAAAGATGCAGCGGGCAGTTATATTAGTACCATAGGAATCACCGATTGCCAATTGTGATAAAAGCGTATCTTGAAAACTGTGCAAAGGCTTTGGAAAAGGCAGAAAAAGGTATGGTTAC
Source organism: Pinus tabuliformis (assembly GCA_031772625.1). Classification (NCBI taxonomy): domain Eukaryota; kingdom Viridiplantae; phylum Streptophyta; class Pinopsida; order Pinales; family Pinaceae; genus Pinus; species Pinus tabuliformis. The sequence continues at coordinate 12,588,235 of CM062809.1, read as the reverse complement.
ACATTTTATATGTATTTCCATTATAAAGGATTATAACATAAATAAGCATTAAACAAGTTATAAACTGGACCTGAAATATATATATTATATTTAAAATCCCCAGCAGGTCCGCGATCATCGCATAACACTTTATATATGTGTATATGGCTATGTCGATTGCGATTTGCGATTGCGGGCCAGACCCGAAAACATATTTATTGTGTTTTATAAAGTTCGGCAGGTCCGTAAAGTGCCTTATGTATATGTGTTGTCTCATAGCGCCGATTGCGATTTGCAATGGGTTTCGGATCCGATATGATATATATTACGTTTTATAACTTATGTCACGTCCGTCATGCCGTAGTTTATTAAGGATTGGGTTGATATAACAATAAAATGGGCCGATTGCGATTTGCGATGGGAAGTTAATGCAACAATGAATGGACGGATCCGATGGAGTTATTAAACTGGGTTAATTCTTTTTCAGTTCCACTTTTGTGTGCTTTGCATTAATTTTTCCGTGTAAAGGAAAAAATCAGTGTTAAAGCCAAATTTGAAGAAAAGGCAGTTGGTCCAGCTTCTCAGTGTTTTGGCTAATTAAAATGTATCTGATACATGCATAAGCCCAGGTTTATACAAGTCAAACACAGTTCATTATGATTAAAGCGAATTAAGGCATATACAGAGGAACTCGGCAGCGAATTAACAGAGCCGAAAAGTCAGCAGTCATAGTCATTTTCTATGTTCAGTTATTTTCTATTATTTTATGTTCTTTGAGATGTCTTTACCCTCTGTGTAATATTGTAATAATTCTTACTTCAGATAGTTAGAGAAACAGTTTTAGTAGTTTGACAGTTTCAGAGATCAGCAACTGTTTCACAATGTATAAAAAGAGGAAAATTTACAGAGAAGAAGGCGGGGGGGATGTGTGGTTCGAATTTTGGAGAACACGGAGGCTAGGCCACTGTATTCCTGATATCATTATTGATTAATGAAAGAATCAGAAGTTTCCATGAGTTTTTGGGTATAATTTTGTAACCTTCTCTGTCATGTGTCATGTTATATTTTCTTCTTTCAAACATAGTAATGAAGCTGCAGGTCTTTATTTTCTTATTTAGATAAAGTTAAAATTCCTTAAAAGAGCGCTCTTATACTTGAAGTTTCCACTATAGATAATAGTTTCTGTGAAGGACCAGCATATTGTCTTTAACTTCTCCAAGAGTCATAGATAGTAGTTTCTGTGTTAAGCAGCATATTGTCTATGATTCAGTTCTCATTTTCATAATTCTTCTAAGTTACAGATAGTAGTCTCTATGAAAAACTAGCATATTATCTTTAAATTCTCCTTCAAGCTTTCTTCACTCATCATTTATATCTAGCAACAAATGGCATTCTGAAATGTTCCGGTCATACATGTATTAAGGGTTAAAGACCAAGTTTTCCAGGTGCTTCATTTGAGAACACAACAAACAATAAGTGACAGTAAATAATATTTATTAATGTCTTAAGCACGATTTCTCTACAGCCAAGAAATTGGTTTCTTAAGGTACAACATTAATTGGCGTCGTTGCCGGGGAGAGAAGACAAGAACATTTTTCCCTGGGTTTTCAATATTTTCCTCTGGTTGTTCAGTGAGGAGGAAATATTTGGCTGTTTTGAATAAACGCAATTGAATAAGAGCACTTTTCCTTGATTTTATTAAGTTTGAAGCTGGTTCTTGAGAATGACAAGTTTCAGCAGTTGGTTGTACGTTCACACCTGTGATTTTCACTTACAACATTGATTGGCAACTCCACTGTACTTTGAAGTTTTCTTTTCTAGATTTTAATGGCTCTTCCTGCATTCTTAGTCCATAAATTTGATCCATTTGATTTTATGGGATCACTGGCTATCCTCATGATATGCCTAGATTTTATGCCTGGAATGAGTATCTTCTAAAATTCAGTAGAATGGAATATGAAGATCCAGCACAGCATCTCCAAGAGTTTCATGAATGCATGGAGCAGGAGGGCATCATTCATGAAGATGTGAAGATGAAGTTGTTTTTGTTTTCTTTGGACCTAGAAGCAAGGGTTTGGTTCAGGTCTCTGCCTCGTTCAAGCATTTCATCTCTGAAACATTTCCATTCAATATTCAATTCTTATTGTAGAACTTATTATCCACACAAGTTTCTTTTTGAAGGTTGTTGTGAATATTATGATTTTAAAGAAACTTTAAAAGCTCAAGATAATCTTGTTGAAGAAACTAATGATCTTGTTGATAATATATCAAGCATTCAGAGAAGTTATAGCCAGATTAACTATGAGAAAGTCTCTGAAAGCAAGGAACTATCATTTTCTCAAAATGATGCAGAGAATTTTATAAAGCATTGCTCTTCAATACTCTCCCAAGCAGAGAATTGGTTGACTATGTTCCAAGAAGATCGAGAATTATTTTCTCAAAATGATGTGGAGGAGTTTATAAAACATTTCTCTCCAATAATATCCCAAGCAAATAATTGATTGACTTGCTTCCAAGCAAATCAAGAGAGTATTCAGATGGAGGAAAGTTCAAGCATGCATCAAGAATTTCTGCTCAACAGTCGAGAAGAGGAAGAAATAATTAAATTGCAAATAAATCCCCAAAGTTCCTATTGTGTTAAATTTGATGATCCTCCTATCTATAATGAAAATGGTTTAAATGGGGAACACGACGAAGTTCTTCAAGTGCATCAGTTGGGTGTTGAAGATACAGGAAGAAGTCAGCAAGTGGGATATGTTGGATAACAATATATTGAGCCATCTATCATAGCAAAAGAGGCTATCTCATGTAAAAAGGAAGATGATAAAGAGGTTGTATATCATTGCATTGAAGAATACAATGATGCCCATGGATCAGAAGTAAACAACCTATTTGAAGTTGATCATATGTCATATAGTAATGAGAAAAAATTTATTTTTCTTCCTGAGGTTAAAATTACAAATTATTTTCAATCAAAGCTTAGAGATGAAAAGTGGAGATATGAAAGTGACATAGATCATTTTCTTAAAGATGTTGTTGATTTTTCTGTTGAACATATTATCCCAACAGAAGGTTTTATCGAGCAGAAACCTTCATACATAGAGAATTTCTTTTTTGGAACTAATCAAGAACATATTTATTCTTATACTTTTGAAGATCCTGTGGCAAATTACATGGAAGAATTTATCAACAGTCTACACATATCATTTATCAACATTCTACACATATCATTTTGTGGATATACTCCTAATTTTTGTTGTGAGCTGCTTTTATGCATAATTTATTTTTTGTTCAGGATGAATTGCATTTTCAAGATTCACTGGCAGAATGGTTCTAGATTAAGCACTCAAATGCTAACCTGGTACCATTGGAAGATTGACTTCACCTGATGGAGATCAATCATGTACATATGTAGGAACTTGTACATAAATAAGCTCATGTGTTGAGCATTTGGTTTCTAGTTGCAGTTCTTCAGTTTAATCATTAGTTGATGAATAAGGGTGACTTTCCCAGTTGGAAACTAGTTTGCAGAGGTTTCAGACTTCAAGATTGTCAGGTTCCAGTTTGTCAAATTTCAGGGTTTTCATAATTTTGGACTCCATGCCCAACTAAGGCTACTGATCTACGATTCTCAATATTTTGCTATCAAAGCACAAGCATCTCATCACTGCAGATATCGGTGTGGGATCACTGTACAAAATTTTCACACAGTTAAGTTTGGCGAAGCAATATATGACTCCATGCCCAATGAATAAGGCACTAATCTACAGTTCTTAGTGCTTCTGTGGCAAAAGCACTATCCCCAGGTGGAGCCAGATGTTGTAGCATGTAATTTTTGTTGCTTTTAATGTTCATGTTTCATTCAAAAATCACTTTAAAATATCTTTAAAAAGATAAGGCAAGAGGGAGATGTAATAAATTGCATATCGGAATCAAAACACAAAAGAAACAAGTGTAAAAGAATTGGCCCATGTGATCAAGTTAAATCATATTATAAATGTTTTATGGATCCATAACCAAAATATATATATATGTTAGCGATGCGATTAAATTGCAATCACAAAGATGCAGCGGCCAGTTATATTATTACCACAGGAATCACTGATCGCTTATTGCGATAAAGGTTTATCTTGAAAACTGTGCAAAGGCTTTGGAAAAGGCCGAAAAAGGTATGGTTACTCATTTTATATGTATTTCCATTATAAAGGATTATAATAGAAATAAGCGTTGAACAAGTTATAAATCGGACCTGAAACATATATATTATATTTAAAAGCCTCGGCGGGTCCGCGATCATCGCATAACACTTTATATAAGTGTATATGACTATGCCGATTGTGATTTTCGATTGTGGGCTGGACCCGAAAACATATTTATCGTGTTTTATAAAGTTCGGCGGGTCCGTAAAGTGCCTTATGTATATGTGTTGGCTCATAGCGTCGATTGTGATTTTCGATGGGTTTCAGACCCAATATGATATATATTACATTTTATAACTTATGTCGTGTCCGTCATGCCGTAGTTTATTAAGGATTGGGTTGATATAACAATAAAATGGGCCGATTGCGATTTGCGATGGGAAGTTAATGCAATGATGAACGGATGGATCCAATGGAGTTATTAAACTAGGTTAATTCTTTTTCAGTTCCACTTTTGTGTGCTTTGTGTTATTTTTTCCATGTAAAGGAAAAAACAGTGTTAAAGCCAAATTTGAAGAAAAGGCAGTTGGTCCAGCTTCTCGGTGTTTTGGCCAATTAAAATGTATCTGATACATACATAATCCCAAGTTTATACAAGTCAAACATAGTTCATTATGATAAAGCGGATTAAGGCATATACAGAGGAACTTGGCAGCGAATTAACAGAGCCGAAAAGTCAGCAGTCATAGTCATCTTCTATGTTCAATTATTTTCTGTTATTTTATGTTCTTTGAGATGTCTTTACCCTCTGTGTAACATTTTGTAATAATTCTTACTTCAGATAGTTAGAGAAACAGTTTTAGTAGTTTGACTGTTTCAGATATCAGCAACTGTTTCACAATGTATAAAAAGAGGAAAATTTACGGAGAAGAAGGGGGGGGGGGGGGGGGGGGGTGGTTCGAATTTTGGAGAACCCGAAGGCTAGGCCACTGTATTCCTAATATCATCATTGATTAATGAAAGAATCAGAAGTTTCCATGAGTTGGGTATAATTTTGTAACCTTCTATGTCATATGTCGTGTTATGTTTTCTTCTTTCAAGCATAGTAATGAAGTTGCAGGTCTTTATTTGCTTATGTAGATAAAGTTAAAATTCCTTAAAAGAGCGCTCCTATACTTGAAGTTTCCACCTTCCTTTCTAAGTTAAAGATAATAGTTTCTGTGAAAGACCAGCATATTGTCTTTAACTTCTCTAAGAGTCACAGATAGTAGTTTCTGTGTTAAGCAGCATATTGTCTATGATTCAGTTCTCATTTTCATAATTCTTCTAAGTTACAGATAGTAGTTTCTATGAAAAACCAGCATATTATCTTTAGCTTCTCCTTCAAGCTTTCTTCACTCATCATTTATATCTAGAAACAAATGGCATTCTGAAATGTTCTGATCATACATGTATTAAGGGTTAAAGACCAAGTTTTCCATCCTTCATTTGAGAACACAACAAACAAAAAGTGACAGTAAATAATATTTATTAATGTCTTAAGCATAATTTCTCTACAGCCAGAAATTGGTTTCTTAAGGTACAACAACACCATTGAAAGTTTCCAATTGAAAACAGATAGGCTTACCATGTTGCATGAGAACTACACCCATGGTGTAGTCACTAGCATTAGTCTAGATCTCAAATGACTGTCTCAAGTTTGGAAGTGCAAGTACTAGAGTTGAACTTATTTTTTCCTTTAATGCCTCAAAGGCCTTTTATTTTTTGCCTCCCCACTAAAAAACATTTTCACACTTGTCAATGCATGCAAAGGAGCTGCTATAGAAGAAATGTTAGCAATAAATTTCCTCCAATATTGGGTTTCTCCCAAAAAACTTCTTACCTCAGTAACTATCTTGGGCCTTGGCCAATTCAAAATGACATCAGCCTTGGAGGGATCTATTTTCAACTCACCTCCTCCAACAATATGACCCAAGTAAACTAAAGAAGTTTTTACAAACTCACACTTTGACATCTTTAAATACAAATGTTCTTTCTTTAAGACATCAAGTATTTTTCTCACGTTAATGACATGTTCATCACGAGATTTACTGAAAATTAAGATGTCATCTAAGTATACTATAAAAAACTCATCAAGAAATTGCCTCAACACATCATTCATCACATGCATGAAGGTAGCAAGAGCATTACATAAACCAAAAGGCATAACTAGCCATTCAAACAAGCCTTTTTTTGTTTTGAATGTTGTCTTCCAAATGTCTCCTTCATCAATTCTAATTTGATGGTAACCACTCCTTAAGTCCAACTTAGTAAAATACTTTTCATATTTTAATTAATCAAGTAAGTCATCTATTCTAGGCAGTGGGTAATTGTTCTTTACCGTAATCTTGTTCAACGCACAAAAGTCCACACACATGCGCCATGTTCCATCCTTCTTTGGCACCAAAACAATAGGTGAACCGCATGGCGAAGAAGATGGCCTAATGATCCCTTTATCCAACAACCGTTGAATTTTCTTTTTAATTTCTACACTTTCCATCACTGACATCATGTACATGCCAATGTTATGAAGAGGACTATCTTGTTGCAACTATATCTCATGTTGGATTCCTCTCTTGGGAGGCAACCCTTTTGATTCCTAAAACATATCATCATATTGGTTAACAACATCAACCAATTCAGATTTCAATCTTGAATCGCAACCTTTAAAATCTTCATTATCAACATCATTCTTGGGTTTTATCATTAGATGCAAAAAAAATCTTGCTTGAATTCACTAGTATTTTCATCTGCCCCACATTAACAAGTGAAAGATTTAGTTTTTTGCTATGAGCTCTCACAATATATTCTACTCCATCTTTGAACAAATGGTATTTGTTTTCATACCTATGGAAGATAGCTTTTCTTTCATAGAGATATAGGCTACCTAAAACTATACCACATATGTCTAATGGCACAACATCAAGCTCCACTTCATCTATGAAATTTGTAGTAATGGTGAATTTCAGTTTACACTTTCTAGTTACCTGCAATTGTGCATTGTCACACACCCATCCAATTGGATATGGTTTATCATTTGGAATGGTTTCCAAGTTTAAACCTTTGACAATGTTTTCAGAGATAAGGTTGGCTTGAGAGCCACTGTCGAAAAGAGTATCAATTTTTCTATGTTTTGAGATCACCCTTATGTGAAAAAGTTCTATCCTCTTCTTTTCATTTGGAGTTTCGTTGTGTGAATTTGACATGCTAGTGCTAGCAATGGATTATTTTCCTTTCATACCCATGGTTGTAATTTTAGTTTCATCACCCGAATCGGATCCCAAATCCTGTTGAGTGGTTGCAGTTGTCTTTTGTTTTCCCTTGTTGTTGAATTTCTTTGGTTTCATTTCAGGATGAAGCTTCCAACAATGAGCTTCATCGTGGCCCTATTTAGAACAATGCTTGCATGTTAATTTCTCTCCTTCCTTCTTAATAGATGCATTTTTCTTTCCCTTCCCTTTGAAACCCTTTTCTTTTCCTTTACCCTTAAATGGGTTTTTATTACCCTCTTCTGGAGTGTTTTTCCCTCTTGCCTCAAGATGAGTGGCTTGCCTTATCTAATTATTGGGATTAAACATAAGGATAATATGCCTAAGGTAATTGTATAAACCCCCTATGTACTTTAATAACGTGTCTTGTGATTGCAAATCTACACTTAACATTAAAGACCTTTTTCTGAATTCTTGGGTGTAATCTTGTACATTTTGACTTTTAAGTTGTCTAACTTTCTGCTTATTCATGATGGATTTCTGCATATAAGCCAAAGGGTAGAATTGTCTTTAAATTGTAGCAATGAAATCAGAACAAGAAATTAAGATCTTACCGTGTTTTTTTATCTATTCTTGTGTCTTTGATTCCCACAATACTAGTGTTGCACCCTCCATCCTCAAAGAAGCTAATTGAATATTTACGTCATCCTCTTGAAGGTTTTGAATTCTACAATAGACCTCCCACTGACGAACCCAATTGTCAAGCTTTTCTGCATTCACTTCACCATTATACATGGGCAGTTCAAATTTAACATCAAGTTTTAATAAGGGTGATTTACCAGTTCGTTTTTAGGTATGTTGATGAGTATGAGTAAGGGTTGTGTTAGTGGAAGAGGGTGAAGATGCTTGTGAAGAAGTAGATGAAGAAGATGGTGGAGAGGGTGGAGGTTTACCTCCATTTCCATTACCTCCTCTTGAAGAACCTTCTCCTTTGGGAGGTTTGGAGCTTTCACCCTGGAGTGTGGTATTCCTCTCTTCATAGAGACCTTTACCATCTTTTTTATATCAAGCAAAGCCTTCCTAAAGACCTTCTCATCCTCTGTCTTGTTTTTAGGTTCTCCTTCATGAGACATGCTCATTGGAGTTTCAAATGCAACTTGAGGAAGAACTGGTGGTGGAGATTGTGGCAACCTTTCCCTCCTTCCCTTTGACCCAACTCCAGGGTTTTCAACTAGCTTCCCTTCTCCTCTTATGATTTTTAACCTTGTAAGCATGACATTCACTTGCCCTTGCACAAATAAAACAAAATGCTCTGATACCAAACTTGATCTGATTGAGAAAATTAGTTTTGTTGTGATAAAATTCCTTTTCAGATTATATTAAATATGCTTGAGGATTTATGAAATTATTTGCAAGTTTAGACATGGGTTTTTGAGTGTTTTATGTCATTTTTATGTGCAAATTAACATAAACAAATGAATGAACAACAAGATATAACAAACATAAACATCACCATAAACAGTATCATAGCAGCACGTGATGAAGGGGTTCACCTCTCCTAGGCTACATCTCCTTGGTCAAGCTTCCAATGGCTTGATCCTCTCTATTATGCTCAAAAGTGTGAATACATCAGTTTACAATGCTCAGAAAGATTTAAAACCTGTTCCAATGGCTCCAGAATGCCCAAAATGCTTGTGTAGCCTCTTTATGCTCCTGATTTGGTCAAACACTGAATAAATTATGGCATTTCCCAATCTTCTGCTAATCGCACCACAAATTCCCCAAAATCTGACACCATCCTACAAATTTTCCCCAAAACACTCTAACGGAGCGATAATTTTGCCAAAAAATGGGTGAAATTGTCAGACACTTTAAATGTCTGCTAACGCCTGTTTTTTGAAAAATACGGACACGTGGGGGGACACTTGCCCACGGCTAAGACCAACGGCCTGCCCCCGCCAGTCGGGCCCCGCTCCTCTCTCTGCTGGTGGTCATGTGTGGTGATGTAACCAAGGGTCGGCCCCCGTGGGATGGCCCTACCCCCAAACTGGCACGCATTAACATTCAAATATAAACCACTCCCGTAGTGGTTAAGAAACAACTATGTGGTGTATTGGTGGAGGCTTGGACTTTGTTGTGGGAGGTCGTGGGTTCAACCCCTACTCCCTCTGCCTAGACTGAAACCATAATTTTTGGTGGCCTCTAGCTGGGCCACATGTTAGCCCGTGGTTGGCCATCAACCACCCAATACAATTACACCAAATTGCACCCATAGGAACATGCCACTTGGCACATTGTGATTCACCAAAAAAAATTGACCAAGTCAAACTACCACATACACCTACCCAATCAACACCACGTCAACAATACAAACTGCTGACTGGGCTGTCAATTTTTTTTGAAAAAATTCACCCGTTTGGGAAAGTGAACAAAACTTGATTCTGGGAGAATACGATGTTTGTTTCACGTGAAACTAGTTGCGTCGGATTCAAGATGATGAACACGATGCGGTCATATAGGTTCCACACCAATCCGACAACTTTGAATTTTGAGCTTCTTTTTTTTGCCGCCTAATCAATGCAAAAGCACATGCATATCAAGTAGATTGACAATATATAAGATTATAATCAAACTCAATTGTTTCATATGACAAGTTAAGCTCCACAAATATTACTATTAGACTTCTAGCTTGGAATTCTCCCAAATAGTGATGAACACTTTTTAATCATCCACATAACAATTTCATTGCATCACTATGATCCATGAAGTCATATCATAGTATATATCTACAAACATGTAACATAGTTAAATGATTAGCATAGGAAATATAGGTTAGTTTATTCATGCTTCTTCAACAAATAATTAGGGTTATGTGGTCCTCCCATGCCCATCCATATATATAGGCAACTCCACCCAATAGTCCTATAGATCTAGCCACCCTACCATAACTCACACTTGATTAAAAATATTAGTAATTATTTATTATCATCATATGATCAAATGACACTACCCAAGTATCCAAACCATGATTAATTAATCATCACATGTCTACATGATAATTAATTCAATTTCAATTGGATATAGCTTGGGTGACTGGGAGAAACGTTTTTATTCTCCCCACTAAGGTTCAATTACCTCATGTGACATGTTTGAGCTCATAATGACTATATCCTTATAATGGCTTTGAGCCTTGTTGTCTAAAAGTGCCTCCAGGACCAAAACATGTATATTCCTCATATGGAATATAAAAATATTTCTTCTAAGAAAATGTGATAATTAATTCAACAAGTAGGATTACAAATATATCTCATCATTAGAGAATGTAACTCATGTTACATGTATAGAGATACACACATATCTATATAGATAAACAATTTTTATTAAGTCCAATGTAAGACATATAATTCATCAATATCCAAGTAATAGATAACACATCTCACCAACTAACCCACCATTAACCCTCTTATCATGTACAAAAATAAAATCAGGTAAAATGGGGCATCTCAATAACTTTGGTACTATCTAAGACCAAGATATCAATCACTTGTGAAGGAGGACTTTTATAATATTTTGATCCTTATGGTGTTTTTACATTAAGTAGGTCAACATTCTAGAATAGTCCTAACCTATATGCACTCTAACCTGTAACGTGCTCCTCCCACACTTACCCAGGATAACCGGTCCACCAAGATCAATATGTGATGAAGAGTTACTATGATATGACTCAACCTCCTAGATCACCTTGAGGAAGTGGAATTGAAAAACTAAAACTTTACTGACCTTCCTTAGGAGCTAAAAGACCTACAGGAGCTAAACCACCCCTCCAAGTGCCCAAACCCTGATTTTGATTTCATTTTCACAAAAAAATTCCCAGGTGCATGCACAAGCCTACATCCATGCAACTATGGGCCTCCAGTTGCTCCCATAAGCCTGCAAGGGAGAGACTGCAGTTTTTTTCAGCCAGTTCTTTACCTGCTACAGTGAGATTTGAGCCACTTTTTCAACACTAGTTTCCATACCACTACCTAGAACTTGATGAGACTTTCTAAGACAATAAATGACACCAATACAAAGCCTTTAACACAAAATTTGATTAATGAATTGACCGAACCAAGCCTAGCCGTGATAGACATTCCATCAAACGTGATGAACATGAAATCTACAAGTCATAAATACACATCTGGACATAGGGGTCTCATACTTATCCGAGAATCATCAAGAAGGTCTAATGCCCTCTCATATTAGCTACAATAACATCTACTAGACCATGCATTCGATAACCAATCACATATTCATCAAACATGTCAAGAGCCATAAACAATATACGTTATATAACCACCTAATAATCAAAATATAACCCAGCAATAACCAACATATAAACCATGGCAACTCAGCCATAATGTCACCGTCATAATCAATACATATGCTTATAGATCACAATAGAAAATACCTCTTATTAACATATAAAAATTCCAACCAAGTTAGGGACTCCCACATACCACCCAACCATAGACTAGGTTGAACCAAATCTTTCTTTCAGCAGTCATCCCTGTGCCATATTCCAAGCATGAATGTTGGATCTCATGGAATAACCAATACAAAACCAAATTAGGGCTTCTAGAGGCCAAACCACCTCAACCCTCAACCAGTGATTCCACCTCAAATTCGGACATCACCAACCATCAACAGATCGGTCTTCATCCAAGTTATCCAGGGCTCTAGAGCATTTGTTCCAACCCCACTTCCAAGACTAGTAACTCAACCCATAGTTGTTGTCGAGATCCAGATCATTTGTCCAACCAAGGCTTCTAGGACTAGTAACTCAACCCACCAAGGGCTCTAGAGAATTTGTCCAACCAAGGATTCTAGGACTAGTAACTCAACCCAAGCTATTACAGGGCTTGCATTGTGTTTATCCAACTAAGGCTCTAGGAAATAGTAACTCAACCCATAGCCATAAGGAACATGAGCACCAACCAGAAAACAAAGAAAAACCCATAACACCACAGTTATCTAGGAAATGGAAAGGTTATACAAAACCATTGTCAATCCAGGCAATCCTCCCTGCCAATCACATATTATAACCAAGAAACCACATGCATGTGCCATGCATGCCAAAACTAGCAAGGAAATCATACATGCAATTTTGTACCTGCAAAGCAATCCAACTATAGTTGTTGATCCTGATGTACCCTTGTGCTTTCCTGCTTTTCCTTTGCCTTCTTTCTCCAAATCCTAAGTATGCCACACTCCTCCAAGAGTGCTCCAAGAAAAACCTAAGTGTGCAAGAGTATGAGAGATAATATAATGAGAGTGCCAAAGATTGAATTGACCAAAAGTTAACACTGACAAAAACCATGAACTATCCTCAAAAGCCTTTTTGTCATTAAGGCCTCTATTTTCTTCATTTTCCTTCATTTCCTTCAATTTCCTCCTCACATGAAACTTGTGACCTTCACCTTCCTTTTCTCCTATTTTCCGTTATTTTCATAAATAATATGCCAATTAATGCCTCTTTGCCTTTTCAAATCCTTTGGAAATTTCCTTAGCCAGTAATAAACTGAAGTGACACCCCACTAGGATGATTTTCCCAACATTCAACTTGGAATACGTGTCCCATGAACTTGGTCTTATTTTGCCTTTATTATCTTTATTACATGAAATTTTAACCTGGGGATGATACAGACCCCTCCTCCTTAGGGGAACATCGTCCTCAGTGTCCAATGACACCTATAACCAGTAAAACCGCTGAAAAGCAAAACATATTGCCCATGGATCTTTATAACACAGCTCGTTGTAGTATTTACAATGACCATTGTTGAAGACTTGACAACATACTACGTATTGGAGCTTTATAACACAACTCATTATGGTATTTACAATAACAACCACATATACTTATGCACATTTTCTTCAACCAACAAATAACCATATTGTTCATGGAGCTTTATAAATCCATCTCGATACAATATTTACAATCATATATAGATATACACATGCACATTTGCTCAACCAGAAAATAAAAGGATACGATGCCTGCATCCACAACAAGGGAATCCAAAGGCTCATACCTACACCCTCAAAGTAAGACCAGGATTCACCTACTTCTAAAGAAGTCTAGAATCCACTACCAAAGTCAAACCTGCATCCAATGTCCAATGCTACAATCATGTGTTGTTGTCCTCTCAGTGAACAGTTATCGGCTCATTTTTCCAGGGCACACTCCCAATGTGCTTTTGATTCATCTGGCAACGCTAATGACCAAAACAAGTCCATCCTCATCCTTCCCTTCTCTGCTACACAGTCCCTCGGGCAATCCGATCACCCCCTTCCGTGCAGTCACACACCTTCCAAGTTCCACGGGCATCCCCTTCTCTGCTACATAGTCCCTCAGATGACCCCTTCCTTAGCAAGGTTTCCTCGCTTCAGAAGATCCAAAAACCAAGGCTTATTCTTTCCTCAAAACCATTATACCCATCATAGAATGCCCATGGGAATCAATGGACATTATTGGGTACCAGTGTCCCACAATGGCCCTACTCCTGAATGCTTTACCAGCATATTTTTGCCTGTTCCAATTCCTTTTGTTGTTGATAATTCTTTGACACAACACTAAATTTACTCAACACCACATGCATGACATGTACACAACACCAACTTGTACAACATGTACACAACACCACATGTGCAATCATGCACATAACACCACATGTACATAGCACCACATATACAACATGCACACAACGCCATATGTACATAGCACTGCATATGCAACATGCACAAAGCACCATGTGTACACAACACCGCATATCCAACATGCGCGCAATGCCATATGTACACAACACTACATATACAACACCCTATGTACATAGAAACGCATATATAACTCATACACAACACCATATATACACAATACCAAATATGAAACATGTACACAATACTATTGTTGCACATCTGGATACCACACTGTATCTACCAAGCGACCTTACTTCTAATGCTTTTCCACTATCCATGCTTGTCCCAGCATGTCTCATATCTCATTGCTTTCATTTTGCTGATGTATCCCTCAACATTACCTATCATAGCATAAACATATACATAGTGCAAGCACATAATATCAATCATACCCACATAATACTGACCTCATTGATCTATCAGGACTACTCTTCCTGCTTGATTCCTCATAAGGTCAGGAACCCCTTCATGTCATTCACCTGCATAAGCAATCATTCCTCCATAAGAATGACCCATGACGCCCTATTAGCCAATGACATACATACGTACATATATATAATAATTAGCATTAAACAATTATGATTTCTGATGACCCTGTCAGACAACGACATACATGCATACATGTATACATATATAGGCATCGACATAATCATGATCACAATATAATTACAAGATATCATAAGTTCTAGATTAAGAGAACTCCCTCTATCAGTGCACAATATGCACAACATTGAGAACAATTGTTCCCAACATATCCAAGGCATTTGACACCTCAAATCCATTCACTTTACCTTTCCCGATTCTCATGACTATCCTACCATCATCCATTTACCCCAGTGGACTCAACCAATCCAACTAGTTTTCATATTCTTACCTTCAGCTTCCCTTTACTCATGCATTGAGCTTCATCCGGGACTTACATTACCTATTTAGTTTCATTCATCCCTCTTGAGCTCCATTAACTTTCCTCTTTCCCCAACCAATTCCCAAGATCCTCAAACATAGAAAGCAATAACAAGAAACAAACAAGAAGCAAATCATGAAAGACCAGTACAAATACGACACCACAAAAAAAGTGGCATGGCCATGCACCAGACATAAACAAAACTGAAATTCAAGCACAAACAATCACAAAGCACTGAAAGCACAAACTAGCAACATGCACCATGACTCAACCCCATGGTTCCCAATGCTTCCAAGGTAAATCTCAACCCAAGCCTTTTTCAAGATTTCATGGCAGTCTCTTTTGCTATGCAATCCTTGCATCATACTTCCATAAACATATAATTGGCAGTGCATAAATGAATATAATAATATACCTTATACCTTACCTTTTTGTACCCAACACAGTTACTTGTAACTAAAGACATACATATATCATCTCTTAAGGGACTCCAATTCCTTGACGAATCTAGCCATAACTGGAAACTAGTTGTTATACCTATCAAATACATGTTCATAAATATAGCACATATCCACATAATGTTAGACAAAATCAAGGTTAAGAATACATCCTGTGTTCATGCAAATCACTCATTCATTTGGAATTGTAGTCTCCAAGCATGGCCAAAAGAATTCTCACCCAATTCCTTTCTTTTAACTTTTTCCTTGCTGCAATTGAGTCTTACTATGTGTTATCACATAAACCAATTGTTAGCTATATAAACAAATCAACTGTTACCTTGTCACACTAATGCAAAGCATGTTTGCCTGCAACTACTCACACATGTCAGTCACATGTTTCAAATATCAAGACGTCATATTTCTTAATTTGAAATAAACCTTTATCGAGACTAACATCCATGTCAGAATCAACAATCAACTCACAATCATTAATCATAATGCTACAACTATCACCTACTCTGCACTCAAGTGCATATAATTTGTCTCAGCATGTAATGTGTTAGTAAAATCATCTTAGAACAAGCTCATTCCTTCATGCAATATTATAAACACATACTCATAGCATACAATTAATCAAACATTCAAACAACCTGTAAACATGACATGCTAGATAAACCAAGTAAACAACATAATCAAACTCATACCTCAATGTATCTCAGGGGGCTATCACATCTGCATAAGTCAGTCCAGGTTAGCACAACACAATATCACAAATATATCGACTCATACCTGAATATCCTAACCATAACCATCTGCATAGGCCAATCCATATTAGCATGATACATATAACATCAAGATACTAGCTGCAATGAACATACTCATTGTGCATATGACCGCAATGCATATAACAACAAGTTAACTACCAGACATGACTATCTAATGCACGTGCATGTGATCACACTTAACTAGCATCTATCATGTATATATAACCATAACAACAATAGATGATAGGCATGCATATAGCCACAAGGCATATAACAACCATTAACCAACATACATGCATGCCCAACATACAAACTTGTATGACGATCTTCTCTTACCCCAATATCAAGTGTTGCAATCTCACCTTTTGATCTACATTTCCTACCCCATCTCAACCAACATATCAGCATCATGATGACATAAGTTGCAACAATGACTATCACAATGCATCTTTGACCTACTATACATGCATAACCATAACCATGACAAGGCATGCATAAAAACATATAGACATTAGCATCCATAACAAATACATATACAACCAACATGTATTCATGACAAACATATCCCAACAACAAAATCATCAACCTCTACATGAATGCACAACTGAAACAATGACCATCACCATGCATACAAATCAAACACATATACAACCTACATGCATGCATGAAAAACACATTACGTCCATCCAGTCCAAGTGTTGAATCATGCTCTGATACCACTCTATAACACCCTCCTCCCACACTTACCCAAGCTAACTGGTCCATCGGAGTAAATATGTGATGAAGAGTTACTATGATATGAATCGACCTCCTAGATCACCTTAAGGAAGTTAAAACAAAAAACCAAAACCTTACTGACCTTCCTCAGGAGCTACAAGACCCACAGGAACCAAACCACCCCTCTAGGTGCCCAAACCCTGATTCATATTGATTTTTCATGAAAAAAAAACCCAGCCACATGCACAATCCTACATCCATGCAACTCTAGGCCTCGAGTCGCTCCCATAAGCCTGCAAGGGAGAGACTGCAGTCTTTTTCAGCTAGTTCAGTGCTTGCTACCACAAGATTTGAGCCACTTTTTCAGGGCTAGTCTCCAGACCACTACCCAAAACTTTATGAGACTTTACAAGACAATAAATGAAACCAAGACAAAGCCTCTGACACAAAACTTGATCAAGGACATGGCCTAACCAAGCCTAACCATGACAGAAATTCCATCAAACACATGATGAACATGAAATCTACAGGTCATAAATACACATATGGCCATAGGGGTATCATACTTATCTGAGAATCATCAAGAAGGTTTAATGCCTTATAATATTAATTGCAATAGCATCTATTAGGTAATTCATTTGATAACTAATCACGTATTCATAAAAAATTTCGAGAACCATAAGCAATATACATCTTATAACCATAACCAGCTAATAACTAGCATATAACCCAGGAATAACCAATGTATAAACCATAGAAACCCAGTCATAATGTCACCATCATAATCAATACATATACTCATTTATCACAATAGAAAATGCCTATTATTAACATATGAAAATGCCAACCAATTCAGGGACTTCCACATAGCACCCGACCATAGACTGGGTTGAACTAAATCTCTCTTTCAACTAGTCGATCCCATGCCATATTCCAAGCATGAATGTGGGATCTCATGGAATAACCAAGAAAACAAAAAACTAGGGCTTCAAGAGGTCAAACCACCTCAACCCTTAACCAGTGATTCCACCTCATGGTCCGCCATCACTAACCATCACTATATCGGTCTCCATCCAAGTTTCCCAGGGCTCTAAAGCGTTTGTTCCAACCCAGCTTCTAGGATTAGTAACTCAACCCACAGTTTTCGTCAGGATCCAGAGATTTTTTCCAACCAATGCTTCCAAATCTAGTAACTCAACCCACCATGGGCTCCAGAGCGTTTGTCCAACAAAGGCATCCAAGACTAGTAACTCAACCTAAGTTGTTACAAGGCTTCCAAAGCGTTTTTCCAACCAAGGCTCCAGGAACCAGTTGTAACAACCCTGGTTAAAAATCCATGTAAATATAAAATATAAGGCCATGGTGATGGGACAAGTATTCCAAGATGAATGGTGGGATAAACATCCTAATGGGCAGTGATTCGGTTTATTATGGCTAAAGGAATTGGCAAAGGCAATGGCTGAGGTTTTGGAAAGGCATGAGGCATTGATTGGCATTTATTTATGAAAATAATGGAAATTAGGAGAAAAAGGAGGTGAAAGGTCACAGGTTGCATGTGAGAAGGAAAATGAAGGAAAGTAATGGAAAATGAAGAAAATATAGGCCTCATTCATAAAAAGGCTTTTGAGGATCGGTTGGTAAGATTTTGACAGATTTTGGTGGAGCTCTCTTATATTCTTTCTCTCTGATACTCTTGGATACTTAGAGTTTTCTTGGAGCACTCTTGGTGGGTGTGGTATACTTGGATTTGTGGAGCAAGAAGGCAAAGGAAGAGAAGGAAAGCATAAGAAAGCATCAGGATCAGTAGTTACATTAGATTTTCTTGCAGGCACCGAGCTGCATGTATATTTCCTTCACTAGTTTTGGCATGCATGCCACATGCATGTGGTTTCTTGGTTATGATTTGTCACTAGCATGGAGGATTTCCAGGATTGATAGTGGATTTACCTAGCCTTGCCATTTCCTGGATATCCATGGGGATTATGGGTTTATTTTCATTTTTTTTATTTTGGTTGGTTCCCATATTCCTTAGCTTGGGTTGAGTTATTAGTTCCTGGAGCCTTGGTTGGAAAAACACTCTAGAAGCCCTGTAACGGCTTGGGTTGAGTTACTAGTCCCCTAGCCTTGGTTGGACAAATGCTCTGGAGCCCTAGAACAACTTGGTTTGAGTTATTAGTCTCGTAGCCTTGGTTGGAAAAATGCTCTGGATCCCTTGGTGGGTTGAGTTACTAGTCCCGGAGCCTTGGTTGGAAAAACGCTCTAAAGCTAGGTAGGAATTATGGGTTGAGTTATTAGTCCTAGAGCCTTGGTTGGATAAATGCTCTGGAGCCCTGCAGCAGTCGTGGGTTGAGCTACTAGTCTTGGAATTCGGGTTGGAACAAACACCATGGAGCCCTAAATGGTTTGGATAGAGACCGATCTAATGATGGTTTTGTGATGTCCGAGTGTGAAGTGGAATCATTGTTTTATGGGTTGAGGTGGATGGCCTCTGGAAACCCTGGATGGTTTTTTATTGAGTGTTCTATGAGATCCCACATTCATGCTTGGAATATGGCATGGGGGTGAATTGTTGAAGAGAGATTTGGCTCAGCCATTCTACAGTCGAGTGGAACGTGGAAGTCCCATCCCGGGATTGGATTTTGCATCATTAATGAAAGTTTATTTCTCCTTGTATCCCTATGATAATTATGATGGATTATATGTGGTTTACGTGGATGTGATTTCATTGGTATTTATGTCCCTATTATGTTGGTTATGTATGACATAAGTTATGTATGGCTCTCATCATGTTCTTACTTGCTATTGAATGATAATTGTATCTATGACCTAATGGATGAAATGGAAACTATTGTGATAAGGAGACAATGCTTCATAGCGAATCTCAAATAAGTATGAGACCCCTATGCTCAAATCCCTTACTTACACCTGTAGGTTGCATATTTACTAAGTGTTTGACAAAATTCCTGTCATATTTGGTAGGGGTCCAATCAAGGTCTTGAACAAGTATTTTCTTTAGTACTGTCATTTCCATGTTATTTTACTGATTTGAAGAGATGGTTCAATTCTCGGCAGTGACCTAGGCTCTGGGCCTGAAAAAGTGTCTCAAATCCCAGAGTTCCTGGCATAGCACTGAAAAATTGGGTCTCTGGTTGCTAGTAGGAAACCCTATGAGAGCGACTATAGGGTTACATTCGCATGCATGCCTTATCATGGGAGTGACTTTGGGTTTAATTCATCTAAATGCTAGTTTAACTCATGGGTTGGGAACCTGGAGTGGATTAGTTCATGGGGGTCCTGAAGCACCTGAGGGAGGTCTGTGTGTTGTGTTTCTGTTGATTCCATTTCCTTAAGGTCACCGAGGAGGTTGAATCATATCATAGTAGCCTCTCGTCGCATGTTTACCCTGACTAGCAAGTTGCTTGGGTAGATGTGGGAGGAGGGTGTTACAGAGTGGTATCGGAGCCAAGTTGCGCTCTCCTTAGGTTGTGTGTTGATCATGCTTTCATGCTGGTTGCATATGTGTTCCTTATGCATGTAGTCCATGTGATTGTTGTATTTGCATGGTGTTGTTCATGGTTATAGTGATGTCGCCATGTGAAGGTTGAAGGTATTGTCGTGAAGTATGTCTTCAAGTGTGCATGGTTGAATGTGCAGTTATTCTGCATGTATGGTCTTGGTTATAGTTATACATGAATAGTAGGTCAAACATGCCTTGAGAAGTCATGGTATGCAATTTAGGTCATCATGGTGCTATTGTTTTTATGATGCTAATGTGTTATCTGAGATAGAGCAGGATTTGCATATCACCATAATGAGGTTGCAGCATTAGACTTTGGATAAGAGTAGATCATCATACAGGTATTGTATGCTTGGCATGTAGGAATGTAAGTTAAGGATTCTCATATGCATTAGGCTTATGTACATTAGGTTTGTGTAGATGTGTTTTTATGTTATGGTTACATTCATGACAGATGTTAGTTGATTAGTGTAGTTATATGCACATGTGTCGGATAGTCAAGAATGATACTAACATGTAGTTATATGCATTTTTATTGTTGTTTTATATTCGATAACCTGGTGATTATGTTATATGTTGTTGATGAATATGTATAGGTTAACTTCTTGTTGTTATATGAAAATTAGCTTGACAATTAGGTTATATGTTATCGATGAGCATGATATATAGCTTATGGTTGTTATATGCTAGTAACTTGATGATTAGGGTTATTTCATTAAAATGTTGATGTCATATGTATTGTGATAAATTGGATTGGCCTATGCAGATGGTTAGGGTTATGACATTCAGGTATGATTCAACTTATTGTGTTGCATTGTGTGTTACTAATCTAGATCGATCATACATATGTGATTGCTATGCGTAAATGATAAATGCTTATGATTTTATGATGTGAACATGCCAGTTAGTTAGTGTTATGGATATCGTGACCTTATTTATATTTTATTGTAAAGTTATATCTTGCTAACCAGATTGATTGTGTAGACAATATAGCCTCCCCTGAGATACATTAAGGTACAAGCCCTCTTATATTGTTTATTTAGTGTTTGAATGTTTTATTATGTCGTCTAATTGGTGTTTGAGTGTTTGGTGTCTATTATGTCACCTAGTTGATTTATTTAACATTGTATGTTTGCAAGTTGGTTGAATGTTCGATGAATTGCATAATATGAGTATGTGTTTATAAGGTTTCTTGCCAAAATGATCTTGTTTTAAGAGGATTGTACTAGCACATATGTGTTGAGACAATTGATATGTACTCGACTATAGTAGGTTACAGTGGTAGCATTGTGTTTAAGGACTATGAGTTGACTATGAATTATGACATGATTGTACACTTAGTAAACATTGATCTCAAATTGATAGATATGATTGTCTTGATATTTGGAACATGTGGTTGACATGTGTGAGCAGTTGTAGGGTAACATGTTAGGTATTAGCATGACAAGGTAACACTTGATGTGTTTATATAACTAACAGTTGGGTGATGTGACACTACATAGTAAGCCTCGATTGCAACAAGGTAAAAAGGGTAAAATAAAGGAATTGGACAAGAATTCCTTTGGCTATGTTTGAAAACCCTGATTCAAAACAAATGAGTACCTTGCATACAGGGAGTCTTCTTAGCCTTGATTTTGTCTCACATTATGTGGATATATGTTATAGTCATGAACATGTACTTGACAGGTATATTAGCAAGTCTCTAGTTGCAGGAGGATCTATCAAATGGCGAGGATGTGTTCAATTGCAAGCAATGTGTTTGGCACAATGAGGTGAGGTAACCAGTGAATTGTTAGGTTTATTTATGCACTAACAGTTATGTGTTGATGGTAGTATGATGCATGGGATTTCATGGCAAAGAGATTGCCACAAAATCTTGAAGAAGGCTTGGGTTGAGCTTTCCTTGGGAACCATGGGGATTAAGTCATCGTGTTAGTTGCTAGTTGTGCTTGATTGCGGTCTTGTGCATGGCCATGCCACTTGGGTTGTGGTGTCATTATTGGTTTCATGGTTTCCTTCTTGGTTGTTTCTTGTCTTTCCTTTTATGTTTTAAGTGTCTTGGGAATTGGTTGGGGAAGAGGAAAGTTGATGGAGCTTGGGGAGAGCTATGTGGCACCCAACAGGTAATGTAAGAACTCAGATGAATCTCTGTGCATGAGTAAGCATAGCGGAACGTAAGACTATGATAGTCAGTTGCATTGGTTGGGTCCACTGTGGTAAATAGACGGTGGTAGTATGGACATTAGAAAGGCAACCAAAAACGTAAAGTAATTGGAGCTAAGATGTCATATGGCTTGACTAAGTTGGGAATGGTGGTTCTCAATGTTGTGCATTAATAAAGGAAGTTCTCTTAACCTTGACCTTGATTTCTAGTATGTATGTTGTGATCATGATTGCTTTATGCTAATGATTATATGCATATATGTATGTATGTACGTTGTTATCTGACAGGATCATCATGGATCATGATTGTTTTATGCTAATATTTATGTATATGTATGTATGTGTTTGTGTATGTATGTCACTGTCCGATAGGGTCATCAAGAATCGTTATGGTGAAGGAATGATTTCTTACGCAGGCAAATGACATGAAGAGGTTCATGGTCTTATGAGGAATTCATTGGGGAGAGTAGTCATGACAAATACATGAGGTTAGTAACATGTGGATATGAATTTTTATTGCCTATGTTTATGTTATGATAGTTAATGTTGAGGGATGCATCGGTGAAATGAAAGCAGTGTGGGTTGCAAGATGTTGGGACAAGCATGGATAAGACACTTGAAGCAAGGTTTCTTTTTAGAGACAGTGTGATTTTGGATGAGAGGTACTATTATTGTGCATATGTTATATGCGTTGTACATGTTGCATATGTGATGTTGTGTGCATGCAGTGTTGTATGTATATAGTGTGTGTACATGTTGTTATGCAACAATTATGTACAAGGTGGTACATATATTGTTGTGTGCATATGGTGCTCTGTGCATGTTGGATATAAGGTGAAATGTTGGATATGTGGTGCTATGTACATATGGTGTTGTGCGCATGATTATACAAGCGGTGTTGTGTGCATTTGGTGTTGTGAACATGTTGTACAAGTGGTGCTGTGTGCAGGTGGTATTGTGTACATGTGGTGTCACGTACATGTCATGCGTGTGGTTCTATGTATATGTGTTATTGTGTGCACATTGTACAAGTGGTGTAGTGTACATGTGGCATTGTGTACACGTTGTGCAGGTGGCACTGTGTACATGTGATGTTGTGCACACATTGTGCAGGTGATGCGGTGTACAAGTGTTATTGTGTACATGTTGTACATATGGTACTCGTGTGCATGTGGTATTGCGTGCATGTCATACATGTTGTGATGAGGGCATGTGATACTAGGTATGTGCGCTATGTAGCTGCATGTATTGTGTGGTGTTGTACATCAGGTGTAGATGTATTATGTTGTGTTATACGCCAAGTGTAGGTGTATGTATTATGTTATGCACAGGATGTAGGCGTAAGTATTATGTTATACACTGGGTCTAGGTGTATGTGTTGTATGTCAGGTGTAGGTACATGTAATGCATGGAGTTGTATGCCATGTGTGGTCATATGTGTGTGATGCACACTATGTATATGTGCACCTGGTTGAGGAGAAGGCACTGGGTGTTTAATGGGTGTGGCAACCGATCGGTGTGCATACGAAATAAGGAAAAAGGCAGAACTAAGGATCGATTAAAGGATAAGTATCAATATATTATTTCAGTTTTATTATGCATGTGATTTATGATTCTGGTATATGATGATTACATGTGAATTATGATTCTGGTTTATGATGGTTACATGTGATTTATGATTTTGATCTATGATGGTTATGTTTTGAGCTAACCTAATGAGATATTTTTATACATGTTGATTTGGTCAAATATGCTAGTTTGACTTCTTGTGACAAGAAATGAACAGGATTGCAAATGTACCTTATTGACGAGCTACCAATGAGGTATGATGTGAATGTATTTCAATTTATTTTAAATCCAATGGAAGTTGTGTGCTTGGTACAGGAATGCATGAAATGCCTGTTTGGGTGATTGAAATTGACTGCAAGAATTATGCAACAACAAAAGGAATTGGAAATTGCAGCAGTATGATAGTAAAGAATTCAGGAACTAGGCCATTGTGGGACACTGGTACCCAATAGTGTCCATTGATTTCCATGGGCATGCTATGACCGATATGATGGTTTTGAGGCAAGGATATATCTTGGTTTTTGTATCTTCCGATGTGAGGAAGCCTTGCCAAGGATGGACTACCCAAGACGGGGGTGCCTGGGAACTTGCAAGGTGAGTGACTGCATGAAAGGGGTTGACCGGATTGCCCGAGGGACTGTGTAGCAGAGAAGGGAAGATCAGGGATGGATTTTTTTTGTCATTAGCATTTCCATATGGAATCAGATGCACATTGGGAGTGCGCCCCGGAACAATGAGTCGGTAATTGTTCACTGAGAGGACAAGTGGTGCACGATTATAGCGTTGGACATTCGATGCAGTTTAACTATGGCAGTGGATTATGGACTTCCTAGGAAAGAGGTGAATGTTGGTATTACTTGAGGGTGGAGGTGTGAACCGCTGGATTCCCTTGTTGCAGATGCAAGCATCATGTTTTTTTATTTGTTGTTTGAGCAATTGTGTACATGTGTATATTATTGTAAATACTATATCGAGCTGGATTTATAAAGCTCCATAAACAGTATGGTTATTTGTTGGTTGAAGCAAATGTGTATGTGTATATGTGGTTATTGTAAATACCGTAATGAGTTGTGTTATAAAGCTCCAGTAAATAGTATGTTTTTCATGTTTTAGCAAATGGTCATTGTAAATACTGCAAGGAGATGTGTTATAAACCTCCATGGGCAGTATGATTTTTTTTTAGTAGTCTAATTGGTTATAGGTGTCATTGAACACCGAGGACGGTGTTCCCCCTAGGGGGAGGGTTCTGTAATAGCCCTGGTTAAAAATCCATGTAAATATAAAATATAAGGTCACGGTGATGGCACACGTATTCCAAGCTGAATGGTGGGAGAAATATCCTAGTGTGTGTTGATTCAGTTTATTATGGCTAACGGAATTGGCAAAGACAATGGCTAAGGTTTTGGAAAGGCATCAGGCATTAATTAGAATTTATTTATGAAAAATAATGGAAATTGTTGACACTTAATCCTTTGCGATTGGGTGAATTTGGAATGTGAACAGTCATCAGAAGATGAACTGAGCAGTCACATTCTTTGTATATAACAATAGCTACCTAATGAAATAAATCGAATCAGTTTTCTGTCAAACTGGAGTTACTCCTGGCTTGACATGGTATCAGAGCCAGTTCTCAAAATAGTTGTAACTCCCTTCATTTTTTCTATTGTGGGTTGTACGCTGGTCTGAGCACTGTCCACTTAGCGTTATCCTCTGTCGTTCTGACCTGAGCTCTGTCCTCAAATGCCTCTGTCATTCTGACCTAAGCTCTGTCCTCAAACGCCTCTGTCATTCTGTCCACTGAGCGCTGTCCTCAACGCCTCTGTCCTCACTTCTCCGGTTTTTCGTTGTGATACCAGTCTGCCTTACCATTTATTTTTTTTGAAAACCATAGGCCACCGTGGAAGCGGAGCATCGAATCCGGCGGATACTTCTTGCAGAGTTACTTCTTACAGAGTTCGGCCTTCTTGCAGAGAGGTATTCATTTTTCAAATTTTTTTCATTGAAAGGAATATGAAGGACGCTCTCCAGCTGCAGTCAAACTCCAGTTCTCCAAGCGATTCAAACTGAATGTGTATTAACGTTGTGGGTTTTACTCACTATTCCACGGCTCTTTTAATCTGGAATATTAACGCTGTATGGTATTGATGTTGAATGTGTATTAACGCTGAAACATTGTATGGTATTGACGTTGAATGGAGTATTAACACTGTATGGTATTAACGTTGAATGTATATTAACGCTGAAATGTTGTATGGTATTGAGTTGTGCGCTGTTTAAATGGTATTTGAAACGTTGTATTTGCGGTTGAAATGGTCCAATGTATATATATGGTATTGAACTCTGCGGTTTTATTTTACTGGTAAACACTTCTTGCTCTGTTAGTTCTGCCCCTCAGGCCATTTCTCGTCAAGATTGAGGAGAGAACGCGAGTCTGCACCTGATCTGCATTTGTGGTGACATTCTCGATGAATTCCAGAGCTGTCTTGTGTCGGTCATTGGTACCATTACCCATCTGAGCTTCTGGCATCGTTGCCTGCTGTGAATAATGAGAGATATTGTTGGATTGTGATGGGTATGGGGGAGGATTCTTCTTCTTCCTCTCTGAGTCTTATTTTTGTGAACAACTATGAACTGAGACCTCGTTCACAATAGCCGCATAGTCACAAGTTTTGTGGAGGTGAATAGTATCAATGCACAGTTTTTTTCATTTAAATCATTTGAATGGTAATGTTACCCTGCTGTGTCATAAAGTTAAAGCATTAAAATGATATGTAATATATAAATATATTACATTTTAAAACATTGAAGTGATATGTACATAATATTTCAATGAAATGTTGATGCTTTTATCAAACTTTGGAGGGATTTGAAGAAACATAGTGCATAAAGTACTTGAAATATTTTTGCCCTTTTGAGTACAATTTCACTGTATATCAGCAGAAGTATTTTTTCTATCAGCAAAAGTATTTTTTTACAGAATGCATTCAATCATCTCTATGGCAGGAATAGTTCTCACTGGCAAGGAGAACTATCCTGAATGGTCCCAGATGATAAAACACACCCTCATCTTCAATGAGTTGTGGAAAGGAGTGTGTGTCGAAGAAGGAGACAATGACCCAGTACAGCCTACATCATACAAAGAGCTCGTCATTTGGGAAAACAAGAACAGCAAAGCCTATGCATTAATCACAGCATCTGTAAATGAAGAAGTAAGTCGCCATATTTCATCATATTCAACTGCCTTTGAAGCTTTACAAAAACTGAAAGAACTCTATGACTCACATTCTACACTTGAAGTTGTTCAGCTCATGATTAAACTCTTCACTCTTGAACTGAAAAATAATGATCCTCTTGCTCTTGCATCTGAAGTAAAGTCTATAATGCATGATATCAAATCCACTAAGGTTGAGCTGGATATCCCTCTTATTGCTTTTCTCAAGGCACTCTATCCTACTTACTCCAATTATCTTGAGTCTTTACAAGCAAATGGAAATCTTAAAGATATAACCTTTGACTCTCTTGTGAAAAAGTTTGCTGAAAGAGAGAAAGCCTTTGGAAAGAAGACAGCCCCTGAATATTCTGAAGAGACTGTGTGCCTTGCTCATAAAGAAAAGCATCATGCTCAAGATTCTACAAGAGGAAGAGGTGGACGAAGAGGAAGAGGAAGATATTTCAGAGGCAGGGGGGGCAGACATTCTCAAGGAGAAAAGGCAGACTTACATTGCATTCACTGCAAAAGAAATGGATCACATGATGCCTCTACATGCAAGCTACCATGGGACAAAATTGAGCAGAAAAGAAACCAACAGAAAGGTAAAATTGATGATACAGATAAAGGTAAAGCGCCTGAATCCACTCACTATATTGAGGCACAATGTAACATTGGAGTAAATGAAGATTTGTTTAATGCTTCACTTGCTTCTTCGAAAAATGATTGGTTGCTTGATTCAGGAGCAACCTGTCACATGACTCATAGAAAACATTTTTTTGAAGATTTCACTGACAATGTTGATGGAGCAGTATACTTTGCAGATCAGTCAAAAATCAAGCCATCAGGGCTTGGCACAACCAGGCTTAAATTGCCTGGTCTTCCAGACTTTCTTCTGGATCGTGTTCTATATCTCCCACAGCTCAAAAGAAACTTGTTGTCCTTGGTCCACATCCACCAGCAAGGTCACTCCATTCATATGTTTGATGGCAAGCTTGAGGTAAGAAAAGCATCTGACCACTCACTTGTCATGAGGGGAATAGAAGAAGAAAGGCTTCTCAAACTCCAAGGAACCCCTGCTCATGCACAACATTTCTCATATATTTCTCATCATGAAGAAGGTACACTTCCATCAAGTTTATTATGGCATGCTAGATTTGGACATTTAAACTATGACAGTCTCCGCTTATTGAAGAAACATGGTGTTGCTGGTTTGCCTACAATTCCTAGGAAACATAAGCAATGTGATGCTTGCATTCTAGGAAAGCATAGCAAACAGTATTTTCATGATTCACATTCAAGAGCACATAGGAAGCTTGAACTCATTCATTCAGATTTATGTGGTCCAATGCCTGTTCCTTCTGCAAATGGAAATAAATATATCATGACATTTATTGATGATTACACCAGAATGTGTTGGGTTTATTTATTGAAGAACAAATCTGATGCTTTTCAAACATTCAAGAATTTTCATAAATGGATTGAAAATGATGCACCCTCTCATATTGGGTCTATTCGCACTGATAATGGAAAAGAATATACATCAAATGAATTTGAAAACTATCTTCGCCAACATGGGATCAAACATCAAACAACTGTGCCTTATAATCCCCAACATAATGGTGTAGCTGAAAGAATGAATAGAACAACCTTGAATATGGTACGATCCATGCTTTTCTTCAAAAATGTAAATATAATGTTTTGGGCTGATGCTATTCTATGTGCTGCATATATAAAGAATAGATGTCCATCTAATGTTATAAGAAACAAGACTCCTTATGAATTGTGGTATGGACATGTTCCTTCGGTAAAACATCTCAAGATCTTTGGTTCCACCTGTTATGCTTTGATACCAAAGGTACATAGAAACAAACTTGGTGCTAGAAGTCGTAAGTGTATCTTCCTGGGGTATTCAAACACCTCCAAAGCATACTACCTCTATGATGAAGTAAATAAAAAGTTTGTCGTATCTAGAGATGTAATTTTTCTTGAATCATCCAAATCTGACAATGTTGTTGAACGGCAACTTGATCACTTGGATAGATTCGCAAAAACGAAATCATTTCAAGAATTTGATAATCAGATTCCACATCTTGAAGGGGGGATTCCTATACTAGATCAACATGTGGAATCTTCTTCTGAAGAACACTCTCCCCCGACTGAAACTCCAACAATGGATGATGCTTTAAGTGATGTAATTGATAGAATTGGGAGACTCAATCTTGATTCAGTCCCAACTCAATCAACAGAGCAGCCTAGACCATCTCAGAAAGGTCCCCAAAGTGGCTGACAAAGACACTTGAAAGTGTTCATCCTGATGAAATTGGAAAAACAGGAACCAGAAATTCAAACTGACAAAATGGAGGTGATGTAGATGACTCTAATTCACCTGTTGATATGGATGTTTCTTATGATTGTGAATTGAACTTGTCTATAGATTTTGAACCAATTTCCTTCAAAGAAGCTGCTTCTCATGATAAATGGAAAGAAGCGATGCAAAAGGAGTATGGTGCCCTCATAAAGAATGGCACTTGGAAGCTGGTTGATCCTCCTTTTGGAACCAAACCAATTGGCTGCAAGTGGGTCTACAAGAACAAGTACAAATCTGACGGCTCACTTGACAAGCACAAAGCTAGGCTTGTGGCAAAAGGTTTTGCACAGAAGGAAGGGGTCGATTATGAGGAAACTTTTTCCCCCATAGCAAAATGGGCCACCATCCGGACACTCTTTGCACTAGCAGCTCAGAACGGTTGGAAAGTCCATCAAATGGATGTAAAAACTGCCTTCTTGGGTGGAGATCTAAAAGAGAATGTTTTTATGTCCCAGCCTGAAGGATTTGCTGTGAAAGGACATGAAAAAAAAGTATGCAAACTTGTGAAGTCCTTGTATGGCCTCAAACAAGCACCGCGAGCCTGGTATGAAAAACTAACTGAGCATCTTCTGAAACTCAACTTCAATCATTTTGATCTTGATGATGCAACTTTATTTGTCAAGAAAGTTGGAAAAACAATTGTATATCTTGTGGTATATGTAGATGATCTTTTAATGACAGGGAACAATGAAAGCTACATTGCATCCATAAAGAAGGAATTGGGGAAAAGTTTTGAAATGACTGATTTGGGCTATGTTCATTACTATCTTGGCATTGAAGTAACCCAACATCCAAAATCCATATTTCTTTCTCAAAAGAAATACATTGGAGATTTGTTAAACAGATTTGGCATGACATAGTGCAATCCTCTTTCTACTCCAATGGAACAAAACTTAAAGCTCACATCTATTGAAGGAAAGGAATTTGAGGATGCAACAAAGTATAGACAGCTTGTAGGAAGTCTCATCTACCTCACTACTACCAGACCAGACATTTCATTTGTTGTTGGGATCCTCTCCAGGTTTATGCAAAAGCCTTGTGAGGGACATTGGTCTGCTGCAAAAAGAGTTCTAAGGTACTTGAAGGGAACTCAAGACCTTGGAATCAAGTATACGTAGGTGGACAACTTCAGCTTGATTGGATACTCTGATTCAGACTTCGATGGAGACAAAGAAACTGGGGTATCTACTTCAGGATATGCTATGAGTCTTGGATCAGGAGCTGTCTCTTGGAGATCACGCAAACAATCAGTTCCAGCAGATTCCACAACAGAAGCAGAATACGTGGCAGCAGCTGAAGCAATGAAAGAAATTGTGTGGCTCAGGAAAATTCTTGAAGATTTGCAAGTAAAACAAGTACAATCAACTCCACTCATGATTGACAACACCTCTGCAATAAAGTTGGCCAAGAACCCAAAGTTCCATGATCGTACAAAGCACATCAATACTAAATATCATCTGATCCGACATCATGTTGAGGCCAAAACAATCCATCTCTGTCATTGTTCCACAAATGAGCAAATTGCAGACATATTCACCAAAGCGCTTGGAAGAGAAAAGCTTGAAAGATTCAGAACGATGCTTGGACTCACCAAAATCCCTTCAGATTAAGGGGGGGAATGTTGACACCTAATCCTCTGCGATTGGGTGAATTTGGAATGTGAACAGTCATCAAAAGATGAACTGAGGAGTCACATTCTTTGTATATAACAATAGCTACCTAATGAAATAAATCGAATCAGTTTTCTGTCAAACTGGAGTTACTCCTGGCCTGACAGAAATTAGGATAAAAAGGAGGTGAAAGGTCACAGGTTGCATGTGAGGAGGAAAATGAAGGAAAGTAATGGAAAATGAAGAAAATAGAGGCCTCATTCATAAAAAGGCTTATGAGGATCAGTGGATGATATTTTGACAAGTTTTGGTGGAGCTCTCTTCTATTATCTCTCTCTCATACTCTTAGATACTTAGAGTTTTCTTGGATCACTCTTGGTGGATGTGGCGTACTTGGATTCTTGGAGCAAGAAAGCAAAGGAAGAGTAGGAAAGTGCAAGAAGGCATAAGGATCATCACCTACATCATATTTGTTTGCAGGTATCGAGTTGCATGTATGTTTCCTTCACTAGTTTTGGCATTCATGGCACATGCATGTGGTTTCTTGGTTATGATCTGTCACTAGCATAGAGGATTGTCTGGATTGATAGTGGATCTACCTAGCCTTGCCATTTCCTGGATAGCCATGGAGATTGTGGGTTTATTTTCATTGTTTTGTTTTGGTTGGTTCTCATGTTCCTTAGCTTGGGTTGATTTATTAGTTCTTGGAACCTTGGTTGGACAAACAATCTGGAAGCCCTGTAATGACTTGGGTTGAGTTACCAGTCTCATAGCCTTGGTTGGACAAACGGTCTGGAGCCTTGGAACAACCTAGGTTGAGTTACTAGTCCCATAGCCTTGGTTGGAAAAATGCTCTGGAGCCCTTGATAGGTTGAGCTACTAGTCCTGGAGCGTTGGTTGGACAAATACTCTGGAGTCTGGCAGCAGTTGTGGGTTGAGTTACTAGTCCTGGAGCCTTGGTTAGACAAATCCTCTGGAGCCCGGCAACAACCATGGGTTGCATTACTAGTCCTGGAAGCCAAGTTGGAACAAACACTCTAAAGCCCTGGAGGGCTGGGATAGAGACCGATCTGATGATGGTTTTGTGATGTCCAACTGTTAGGTGGAATCATTGTTTGATGGGTTGAGGTGGATGGCCTCTAGAAGCCCTTGATGGTTTTTTATTGATGTGTTCTATGAGATCCCACGTTCATGCTTGGAATATGGCACAGGGGTGAATGGTTGAAGAGAGATTTGGCTCTGCCATTCTACGGTCGTGTGGAACGTGGAAGTCCCATCTTGGGTTTGGATTTTGCATCATTAATGAAAGGTTATTTCTCCTTGTATCTCTATGAGCATTATGATGGATTATATGTGGTGTGTGGCTATGATTTCATTGGTATTTATGTCCCTATTATGTTGGTTATGTATGATAACAATTATGCATGGCTCTCGTTATGTTCTTACTTGTTATTGAATGATCAATGTATCTATGACCTAATGGATGAAATGGGAACTAATTTGATAAGGAGACAATGCTTCATAGCGAATCTCGTATAAGTATGAGACCCCTATGCTCAAATATGTTACTTAGACCTGTAGGTTGCATATTTACTAAGTGTCTGACAAAATTCCTATCATGGCTAGTAGGGGTCTAGTCAAGGTCTTGAACAAGTATTTTAATTAGTATTGTCATTTCCATGTTATTTTATTAATTTGAAGAGATGGTTCAATTATTGGTAGTGACCTGAGCTTTGGGCCTGAAAAAGTGGCACAAATCCCAGATTCCTTAGCATAGCATAGACAAATTGGGTCTCTAGTCGCTGGCAAGCAAGCCTATGAGAGTGACTATAGGGTTACAGTCACATGCATGCTTTTTCATGGGAGCAAATTTGGGTTTAATTCATTTAAATGTTAGGTTAACTCAGGGGTTGGGCACCTGGAGTGGTGGATTAGTTCCTGGGGGTCCTGAAGCACCTAAGGGAGGTATGTGTGTTGTGATTCTGTCGATTCCATTTCCTTAAGGTCACTTAGGAGGTTGAATCATATCATAGTAGCCTCTCATTGCGTGTTTACCCTCGTTGGTCGGTTGCTTGGGTAGATGTGGGAGGAGGGTGTTACACTAGTAACTAACCCATAGCCATAAGAAACATGAGCACCAACCAGAAAACAAAGATAAACCCACAACACCATGGTTATCCAAGAAATGGAAAGGCTAGGCAAAACCACTATCAATACAAGCAATCCTCCGTGCCAATGATAGATCATAACTAAGAAACCACATGCATGTGACATTCATGACAAAACTAGCAAGGAAATCAGACATGCAATTCAGTATCGACAAAGCAATCCAGTTGTAGATGTTGATTCTGTTGTCCCCTTGTGCTTTCCTGCTTTTCCTTTGCCTTCTTGCTCCAAATCCAAGTATGTCGCACTCCTCCAAGAGCTCCAAGAAACTCTAAGTGTGCAAGAGTATGAGAGAGAATATAATGAGAGTACCAAATATTGAATTGACCAAAAGCTAGCACTGACAAAAACCATGAACTGATCCTCATAAGCTTTTTTATCATTGCGGCCTCTATTTTCTCCAATTGCCTTCATTTCCTTCAATTTCCTCCTCACATGCAACCTGTAACCTTTCACCTTCCTTTTTTCCTTTTTTCCATTATTTTCATATATAATATGCCAATTAATGCCTCTTTGCCTTTTCAAATCCTTTGCCAATTTCCTTAGCCATAATAAACCAAAGTGACACCCCACTAGGATGCTTTTCCTAACATTCAGCTTGGAATACGTGTCCCATGACCTTGGTCTTATTTTTCCTTTATTAACTTTATTACATGCACTTTTAACCTTGGGTTGTTACATAAGCAAACCAATAATTAACAATATTTACTAACCAACCTAAAAAGCCTTGATAATCAAATTTAACCTTGTTAAGGTGATGTGAACTGATATAATCCCCTTTCTAGTACTCCATGCACAATATTTGAGTTAAAAAATTGCAACCATCAACAAATTCAAGAAAATGGGATGATATTTCCAAATTTCTAGGAGAAACTAGGATTCTTTACACAAACTAGACCATGTAATAATGCATTGTGAGGCTAGAACTACTTGGTAAAAGCAAGAGAAATTTCCTCAATAATACCTATAACTGTATTTCGAGTTTGAACTTGAATCAATGCTTCAATCATTAAAAAGGTACGATAATCAAATTTGACCTTATTAAGGGGATGTGCATCGATATTGTCCCCTTTCTAGTGTTCTATGCACAAATTTTGAGGAAAAAAAGTTGTGATTGTTGACAAATTCAAGGGAAATTGATAACATTTCCAAATTTCTTGGACAAATTAGGATTCTCTACTCAAACTAGACCATGTAATAATGAATTATAAGGCTACAACTACTTGGCACATGCAAGAGAAAGTCCCTCGATAATACCTAGAATTGCATTTCAAGTTTGAACTTGAATGAATGCTTCTATCCTTTTACAATGAACATGGTGTAGATAGTGCCTATCTAATTAGTGTTAATGCATCACCCATCTCATAAGCAACCCATTTAGTTTTGTTTACCAGAACGAGATGCTTAATCACCTCTTCTAGTTCATGTCTAAACCAATCAATTATCATTTTATGTGGTTCATATTTAATAATATCAACTTTGCCATTTTAGGTTGATTGTGCATTTTTTTCCTTCTCTTTATTGAACACTACAATAGGGTAGAGTGTCCTTATATCTAGCTTTTAAAATCTCTTTATAATTATTTAGCTACTAAACTCTTGTTTTATAATGTTGTTTTGTATAAATCTTTCAAAATTTAAATAATCAACCGTATCAATTAATTTGGATCCCTTTTAATAGTAGGATTTGAAGGGAACAAATAATATAATTCCAAAATATTATGTGTATTATTGTTTCAATATCTTAAACACACATGAAATGTGAAAATTCTTAATAAATACCTTTTTTTTCAAAATGGAAATCATCCTCTCTTAGCCCGAGGGCAAGAATGAGGGTCAATACAACAATATTCATACGCACATAGTCATTACAACAATATTCTTCATCATTGTGCCACTTACAAGGAATTGAACCTCTGTGAGGGAGATAACTACCATTATGCCCAACCACCCGAGATATAACCCCAATTAACTAATAAATAGTTATACAAAAGAGGTGGAATGTATTCTCATCCTAATGCACAATAATTAGAAGTGTCAAAACTAAACAAGTAAATCATAAATTATAATATTATTTGGATGTTGTTTAAATATCATTTTTTAAAATTATTATTAAAATGAAACTAAAATTATTGAAATGAATTGGTAAATTTATGGCAACATGTTATGGGTTTTGTTAGTGATAACAATAAGGGAATACATGCATAGTGCATTTTTTTTTGTTTTTTTGTTGTTGTTGTAGTATATCTACTCAATGCTTAGCAAGGTTCTCATATAACCTATTCTCAAATATCATTATAACATTGACATAATTGTTTAAGCTCCCTCTCCAGTTCAAAAAGACTCTCGTGTTCAATGGTCATTTGTCTAGTAGAAATGTGTTGAGTTATAAATGTTGGTGGAAGTGAAAATCCAACAAGAATTTATACCGTGTTTGGATCAATTGGGGTTCATCAAGTGGACCAACATCTCTAAAGTAATAAACACAACTAATTAGTTGACTTAAAAATCATGTTGCTACATAAATGAAGAATAAATGTGGCAGTTTTTAAATTAGTTGAACTATACGAACTATTATTTTATCTGCCTTCATCATTTGGTGACTCAACAAAATTATAGGGTGTTTTGAACCTATTGCATTCCATGCTTGTGTATGGATATGGTAAATAACTAAGTGAGGCTCATTAGGACACTAAAAAATATCAATCATATCAATTGGTAAATGAGGCATGCCCTATCATGGATGTATTAGTTGCCCCACTTTGGGTATTAAACTCTCTTAAGTCATCAAAAAAATTGTGGTTAGTTAAAGGTGAGAGAGTGGATCAACCTAAGGCTGTGTGGTGGGAAACCTCCCAAAAAATATGAAATACAAATTAAATGCATAAGGGAAACCCAACCTCCCGCCAATGACAAAAAAATGAGTCAAGTCTATTGCATAACCAAAACATTACAAAAAGTATCACACTACACTTATAAAGAGAATGATACTCAACAATATGATCGATGTAATATGTTAATATGTATTCTATTTGTTAGAATAAAAAACACTAAGTTTTCCTTGTTTCACCTCATGTCTACCTACTCTAACCACATCAAGATAGTAAAATGCTTATTCATGTAGTCCTTTTATGTTGAAATAACAAAAAAATTACACATATTATGAAAATTGAAGGCATGTTGTCCCCTCTTGAAATGATTCAATGATAAATGATATGTCATCCTCTAGCAAGATAAAGCAATGGTCTAGACCAATCTAGAATATAAGTAACCTTAATCATGTTGATAAATTAAATGTCACATGAATTTGAATTTTTTGTTGTGCACACACTTATATTGAGAAGGGTGGGGGTGAATCAATATAAAATATTTTTTTACTTATTCAAACATTCATGAACCATAAGAAAACAAACGCATATGAGATCTATTAGTTGCATATGAGATATAATAGTTATAAAACATGGAACACAAGATTTACATGAAAACCCTTTTGGGAGAAAACCACAAAACTTCTTATTATAATTCTTTGGAGGTGCCAACCTACTATTATAAATATTTGTAGGTACCAACTTATTAGAGAGACCAATCCCCACTACCACAAATATTTGTAGGCACCAACCTACTGGAGAGACCAATCTCCATTGGTGCAAATATTCATAGACACCAACCTACTAGAGACACCAATCCCCACCATTGTAAATATTCATTAGAACCAACGTACTTGACTAATTTTTCTTGCTATGTCTACCTTCAATAGTTCTTCTTGTTGCTTTTGCTTTCATTGGGTCTACATGTTGCTTCTACATTCATTAGGTATGTTTCTCCCAAAACTTGTTGTTTTTTTCCTCTTCCTAAGAACAAAATTGTTTAAAATACCATGTATCCAATTTTGCAAATATAATTCAAAAAATTATATTTGAGGCACATATGTCTGTCTCCTAAAATCTCTAAAAAATTCACATCCTGAAAAGTCCTAGAAAAAAATTACAAAATAAATTCCAAGCTAACCTATTTCAAATTGGTTTCGGGATCATACACAAACCCTAAATTCCACGAGGCATATCTTTGTAAGTATATTGAACCAAATTTTTAAATCATTTTCAAAGGTATTTATATATGTCTCCACAAGTCTTTGAAATTTTCATAGTCTAAAACATCCTAGAAAATAAGTCATAGAAAAAATGTGAGGCTGACATGTTTGAAACTGATTTTAAGGCTATTCAAAAACCATAACTTCCACAGGACATATCTCTAAAATCATTGTTAACCAAAGTTTGAGATTTTGTCCAAATGTACCCAAATATATCCCGTTTTTTTCCTCTAACTTTTGTGGTTTGAAACATCCCAAAACTTAAATTATAGCAAAAAGTTCAAACTGGCCTATTTGAAATTGATTTCAAGATTATTCTCAAAACCCTAAATTCCACAAGGAATAGCTCCAAATTATATCAAACCAATGCATAATTTTTTTATCACAAGTACATGAAGATCTTGCCTCCATCTCCTCAAA
Source organism: Pinus tabuliformis (assembly GCA_031772625.1). Taxonomy (NCBI): domain Eukaryota; kingdom Viridiplantae; phylum Streptophyta; class Pinopsida; order Pinales; family Pinaceae; genus Pinus; species Pinus tabuliformis. The sequence goes on along the minus strand of CM062809.1, from coordinate 12,550,196 downwards.
ATTTCATGCTTTGAAACATATCAAAAGAAAAGTTATTCGAAAATGTTTAGATGATTATTTTACTCTACAAATCACATTTTTGCTCCACCTTTAAAACCCCAAGAATATTCCATGGATTCCCTTATGCACCTCAGAACTCTTATTGCTTGAATGGTATTCAAATGGTCTTTAATTTATAGTGTTTCTATGTTCACTTATGGGGTCAACCTGTAAAACTAGCTAGGTCAACTTGACAGAATCTTTCATATTTCCTCATTCTTTTGGAGTTAGAGGGAGTGCCATATATTGTTTGAAAGGTCTCGGAATAAGCCTTTCAACCATATATCCTACTCTCCCATTTGAAATATGTCTTTAGAGTAAGAATTCCTTCAAAAATAGCTTATCCAAACTGGGCATAAAAAAAACTAGGTACCCAAACAATATTTCCAACAATATTCATCTTGCAATCTTTATCTTAGACATTTGTAGTCTCCTCTTGTCTTTGATACCAATGACAACAATATTTCCAATATTCTCACCTTTAATGATATTAGATCCTTCACATATTTCAAGAGACCTCCATTGTAAAGGAGATAACATGTTTAATCAATTAAGTGGATGTGTTGTGTTTTCTTGTGCTCTCTCATGTGACTACCATTAGAATATAAATGATTTAATTATTAAATTACTATAGTAATATAAGTAATTTGTATAAAAATGAATTATGAATTTACAAAATACTTGTAGTGTTATGTTATTGTATTAGTGTGTCAATGATTTGTTGTTATATTAGCACAACAACGCATTTAATTACAATCAATGTATCATAGCATTCCAATGAACCAATAGTTAACTTCACACACAATAGTAGTTTTGATAGAAAAAAAAACAAATAAAAATACAAAAAATCATGCATTCTATTATCTCAAAATCAGATCCTGATAGGCTGCTGGTCAGGTTGACTCTAAGTAACTATTTCAACCTAGTTTAGGCTGAGGCTTAGCCTCCTCAACCTAAGAGGGCTCTCTCTTGATGGATTAATGATTTTGATTAAAGATAAGATGGCTAACTCTTATAGAACAACTGTGAAAAATATGAATGGTGGAAACACATTAAACAAAACTATCCATTGGGCTTATGGAGTCAACAACACCTCAATATAACAATGAACTCAACCCTACATGGAAGTCAGGGCATTCAGCATTTAAACATTCAGAACATAAACTCATATGGGACCACACAGTTTATAAATGTATACAGGAAGTCAGAGCACATTCAGTGAATTCTGAGTGATTATACATCCATACCACTGTAAGAATTAAGAAAAGGACAACATCACATATTCTAAACATAAAAAATCCTTCATGAATCCTGAGAAGTAAAGTCAAGCATGTATTACTGAAAATGAGTCTTACATAGGCCAAATACAAGCTTTTCCATAAAATTTTCCAACCCTTTGTACCTCAGATGTTCTGCTATATATAGAGCTCTTTACATGCTTAGATTCCTCTTCTAGGAAGAGGAAAATTCGAATTCTACCTGACATGACACCTCATGACACTCAAAACTAACTATTAAATTCAAATGACACCTAACTAGCAGTCCTAGAGATCTAATACAACTAGGAGTGTAACTCCTTATCATGATTACAACAACCTTATCTAAGCATTAAACACTCCTTTTGACACATAAAAATCCATGAAGTCGAATTTGATGGTGCTCATAACCTTCCAGCTGGCCCTTGATGACTCATCCTTTTGCTGTTCCTAGAAACTAGGAGACTGTGCCTTGCTCTGTTCTAGCTGAAAAATAGGTCTTGGGACAGAGCTCATAACTTCTCATAAACAATGTATTTAGAAAAATTGAAGGAGGCTTTTGTGAACCAATCCATGCTTAACAAAAACCACTCTTGGTTTTTTGAAAAACCTTTCCTACTGTCCAGAATATTTCTTTGAAAAACAGGTGTCAAACAGAGAAATATGCCTGTGGAAAACTTGCACCTACAGCAGTTTCGTAGCGCACGTTTGATCATTCATTTCTCTCAAATCATAATTTATTTGAAGAAAGTGGAAGAGGTTTTTGTATTTCAGTATCTTATGAATGAAAACCTCTTTCACATTTTAGAGATAAGCTTTCAAATGCTCAGAAACGCTTCTAGAAGTTGACTAGTAAAAACAGGGAAACAAAACTCCTCCTTTTTAGAGTTTCATTCTTATGCTCATCTTCGAATCCTTCTGCTGACCATGCTGTCTCTTTAATCATATGAAATGCATTAAATCAACCATGAAATCTGATCCCACACTTGAATTAAGACAAATAGCTCCTTAAATGCTGCCTGAAGCATCATCTAGCTATGAGACAATTTCCACTTTTATAACCTGTAGCTTAGAATTCAGCAAAAATGTCCTCCTTCTACTTGTTTTGCCCTTGCTGAATGTTGACACTTTGTAATTGATCTTTTGCAGAGATTCCCCTTTGAAAATATTTCCCTTTATCTCTCAAAATTGGTCCACTAATTCATAATATGCTCCTACAGCAGTTTCGTAGCGCGCTACGAAACTGCTGTGTAATTACAAAAACACGACTTTGAACCAAAATTTTTCATTTTGAGCCTTTTGCTATCTTCAAATGTCTCTTTTCATGTGCCTTGAAGCTTTTCAAACTGAATATATATATATATAGACCCCATTCTTCAAGGTATGTATGCAATATGTAACCTTGGCATTTGTGAAAGAATCTTCAAGTAACAAGGAAGAAGAGATGTATGCCAATCATTGGCAATGAAGACAACATCCTCCTCATAATGTCTACTAAATGTTCACTATTTTGCTCTGATTTAAAGATTGTTCAACTGTTGCCACATCTACACAAGGCAGAATGCGGTCAAGGGCGGTATTTTCTATTGAAGGTGCTTTAGTGTGAACATTTTTCCCATTCTTTCCATATGCCTCCACATAACACCAATCAGGAATATCTGTTGTGCCAATCAGGAACCATCCATTTCTTTGATATGCTCCCAAGAGTAACTACTTTTAGCTGTCTCTGCAATCTTAGCCAAATGATCATGGGTAAAAGTAGTGCCGCATGGGTTGCTTGGATTGATAATAACCATTGCCACTGTGTTGCTGTCTGCAATTGTATGAATCCCTGTGTAATGCATCAAACTAAATTGAGAAATTTTGGCATTAGTATTCTTAAGTGATAACAGTGGCTCCACTTGGGATAGTGTGCTCCTGTAGTACACTAAGAACTCGTAGGTCCAGTGCTTTGTCCATTTTATGAAAAACATAGATTTGCTTGATGAGCATTCCTTTCCAACTTCTTGGGCCTTCACCTCGGGCTTAAACTTGATGATCATCGTGAGAGAAAGAAATCTACCACTACTGAAAAAAATGCTCAGTCAACCTTGAGCTTATTTGCATTTTCCTACCTACCTACCCTATCAGCTGCAAGCTCCACTTGTAGCTCAAGCAACATGATATTTCCAATAAAGCCAATCAATTGTCCTCTCTGATATTGGAGGCTCTTGACTGCATTCAACCTCAAAATAACCATGGTAGTGAGATGACCAAATCAACCTATAATGTATATGATCTTCATAATGCAAATGAAATTGAAATACTGATGTGCAAAACTTTGCCATGTATTCATTTATAGGGTCAAAGAAAACATGGTTATTTTGATAATCATCATAACATTCTATCTCTTTAGACAACTGATCCTTAGCCACACAAAATTCCTTTGATGTGCTATCCAACTGCCTTTCTGCATGATTCCCATAGACAATGTAATTTTCCTCACTATTGTGATCATTCTTTGATGTAAGCTGCTGCAAGGAATCACAAAAATGAACAACCTTTTCTTCTGCATGAGGATTATAAAAAATTTCTTCCAGTATTTCTTCTTGGTGTTTGCAATCAATTTCATATTCTTTATGATCAAAAGACTGACAAATCTGCTGCATCTTTTCATTCATATCAAAGGATGAAACATGGTTTTCACAAATAAACCCCTGCTGATCTTCATGCTGCGTTTCATGAGATGTTATACTTTCTTCTTGGTGTTGAAATGCATTGTTATGAAGAGCCTCTAAAATTTCTTCATCCATAAATTCATCATCATCATCATAACAATCCTCCAAATATTGAATAAAACTCGTAGAATGTTTACAACAATCTTTGACCAACAATAAGGAGGGATGACACTCTTTATACATGTCATAGAACACATCATGGAAATCAACAAGAGAATATAATGAACCATTTTCCAAACTTTTATACCAAGACCATGCTTTTCCTTCTAAAGTGGTCATAAACATCCTCATGAGACAATCCTCAGGAAAGTGAACCTTAAGATTGCGTACATGCATATGAAACCTAACCAAATGAAGAGCAGCATTGTCTTCCTTTTCATCTTTGAATATCGAAAGATCCTCTAACCAATCAACCTTTGGCATAGGATTTGGAAAACCAGGGATATGAGACCGATTCATAGGAGCATACCTGGCATTCATTCTTGCAGCGGAATTCATCTTGAAACTTCATCAAGCTACTGATCTTCTAGCAGTTGAGTCACCTTCCAATTTCTTATTTGATGTGTGGAGTCGCCAAGGTAGTTTTGCAGCCTCAAATAGATGTCTGAGCTCCTGCTACCTTCAGAAGTTCAACCTCTTAATTTTGGGAATGAATAGACTTCAGGCTCCCGGCAGACGCACCAAAATGTTATCTCAAAATCAGATCCTGATAGGCTGTTGGTCAGGTTGACTCTAAGTAACTATTTCAACCTACTTTAGGCTGAGGCTTAGCCTCCTCAACCTGAGAGGGCTCTCTCTTGATGGATTAATGATTTTGATTAAAGAAAAGATGGCTAACTCTTATAGAACAACTGTGAAAAATATGAATGGTGGAAACACATTAAACAAAACTATCCATTGGGCTTATGGAGTCAACAACACCTCAATATAACAATGAACTCAACCCTACATGGAAGTCAGGGCATTCAGCATTTAAACATTCAGAACATAAACTCATATGGGACCACACAGTTTATAAATGTATACAGGAAGTCAGAGCACATTCAGTGAATTCTGAGTGATTATACATCCATACCACTGTAATAATTAAGAAAAGGAAAACATCACATATTCTGAACATAAAAAATCCTTCATGAATCCTAAGAAGTAAAGTCAAGCATGTATTACTGAAAATGAGTCTTACATAGGCCAAATACAAGCTTTTCCATAAAATTTTCCAACCCTTTGTACCTCAGATGTTCTGCTATATATAGAGCTCTTTACATGCTTAGATTCCTCTTCTAGGAAGAGGAAAATTCGAATTCTACCTGACCTGACACCTCATGACACTCAAAACTAACTATTAAATTCAAATGACACCTAACTAGCAGTCCTAGAGACCTAATACAACTAGGAGTGTAACTCCTTATCATGATTACAACAACCTTATCTAAGCATTAAACACTCCTTTTGACACATAAAACTCCATGAAGTCGAATTTGATGGTGCTCATAACCTTCCAGCTGGCCCTTGATGACTCATCCTTTTGTTGTTCCTAGAAACTAGGAGACTGTCCCTTGCTCTGTTCTGGCTGAAAAATAGGTCTTGGGACAGAGCTCGTAACTTCTCATAAACAATGTATTTAGAAAAACTGAAGGAGGCTTTTGTGAACCAATCCATGCTTAACAAAAAAATCTCTTGGTTTTTTGAAAAACCTTTCCTACCGTCCAGAATATTTCTTTGAAAAACAGGTGTCAAACAGAGAAATATGCCTGTGGAAAACTTGCACCTACAGCAGTTTCGTAGCGCAAGTTTGATCATTCATTTCTCTCAAATCATAATGGATTTGAAGAAAGTGGAAGAGGTTTTTGTATTTCAGTATCTTATGAATGAAAACCTCTTTCAAGTTTTAGAGATAAGCTTTCAAATGCTCAGAAACGCTTCTAGAAGTTGACTAGTAAAAACAGGGAAACAAAACTCCTCCTTTTTAGAGTTTCATTCTTATGCTCATCTTCGAATCCTTCTGCTGACCATGCTGTCTCTTTAATCATATGAAATGCATTGAATCAACCATGAAATCTGATCCCACACTTGAATTAAGACAAATAGCTCCTTAAATGCTGCCTGAAGCATCATCTAGCTATGAGACAATTTCCACTTTTATAACCTGTAGCTTAGAATTCAGCAAAAATGTCCTCCTTCTACTTGTTTTGCCCTTGCTGAATGTTAACACTTTGTAATTGATCTTTTGCAGAGATTCCCCTTTGAAAATATTTCCCTTTATCTCTCAAAATTGGTCCACTAATTCATAATATGCTCCTACAGCAGTTTCGTAGCGCGCTACGAAACTGCTGTGTAATTACAAAAACACAGCTTTGAACCAAAATTTTTCATTTTGAGCCTTTTGCTATATTCAAATGTCTCTTTTCATGTGCCTTGAAGCTTTTCAAACTGAATATATATATATATATAGACCCCATTCTTCAAGGTATGTATGCAATATGTAACCTTGGCATTTGTGAAAGAATCTTCAAGTAACAAGGAAGAAGAGATGTATGCCAATCATTGGCAATGAAGACAACATCCTCCTCATAAGGTCTACTAAATGTTCACTATTTTGCTCTGATTTAAAGATTGTTCAGCTATTGCCACATCTACACAAGGCAGAATGCGGTCAAGGGCGGTATTTTCTATTGAAGGTGCTTCAGTGTGAACATTTTTCCCATTCTTTCCATATGCCTCCACATAACACCAATCAGGAATATCTGTTGTGCGAATCAGGAACCATCCATTTCTTTGATATGCTCCCAAGAGTAATTACTTTTAGCTGTCTCTGCAATCTTAGCCAAATGATCATGGGTAAAAGTAGTGCCGCATGGGTTGCTTGGATTGATAATAACCATTGCCACTGTGTTGCTGTCTGCAATTGTATGAATCCTTGTGTAATGCATCAAACTAAATTGAGAAATTTTGGCATTAGTATTCTTAAGTGATAACACATTCAAAAGGTAATCGACTAAAGTAAAGTGTTTTAAAAGGATGATTGAAAGGTTACCTAGTGTAGTGCTTGTTGATGAGGCTCCATGGCACCAAATATATGAAGAAGAGGATAAATGAGGTTTTTGAAGGGGAAATTAAAAAATCCTGCTCCACCAAGCAAAGAATAAGGATGACGAAAGGACAACAAATCATAGTAGGGAATTAAGTAAGATTAATGGATGCACAATAATTACTAATAGGGGAGCGGAGTGAATTCAATGTATGAGGGTGCATTAATGTATAAGAGCAAAATAATACTAGCAATTCACAATGCAGTAAAAATGGGCATTATTATTTACAATTTTTCAGGTGTCAATGTGCCATTTTCCTTCATGCACCAATACATCACTTGTTTTGAAGAACATAGGAAACTCTTCAAAGCATATGTTTGACATTGATGTATTGCACATTGAGTTGTGCATTGAAGTCATAGATGCACCAATGATCATGCAATTATATGATACTAGAGCACTAACAAATGCATCACTACATTATGCCATTTAATTTCAATAGTGAACCACATCAAAGGATGCACTTTTCAGGCTATAGAGCATTGTTGATTGTAAAAAAAAATGATGCATTTGAGTATGGTGCATCTTAACGAAACATAAGCACCAATGAGTGTAATATTACTTTGTGTGATTTCATTTGAACAAAATGTAGCAATGCACTTTTTTCGGTCTATACAACACAAGTATATCACTTCTTGTTCATCATATTATAAATTCATGCAAGTGTTGTATGTCACCATCAAACATGCCTTCTCTATAGCTAGTCATAATGTGCCTATAGGAAATCAATGAGTGCAACATTATATATTGTAATTTCATTTGAATAGTTCATTATGAGTAGTGATACATTTCTTATTACTTATCATACTAGAAACTCAAAAAAACATTGTCTACCATTAGTTAATGGCACACCTTCTATATCATTGGATGCAAGGTTGTGATGCACATACACAAACATGATACACAATGTTTATTGTGTCTTGACAAAATCAAAGAACTAATGAGAAAAACATTACACATCGCAATTTCATTTGAATAATACATCACATATAACACTTTTCTTTATAGGCCTACAAAGAACTAATGCATTGATGAGTTATGCACAACAACACAAGTAAATTATAGTGGCACGCCAAGATACGTGAACCAACCTTTGAAAAATATCTACATTTTATGGAGGTTTGAAAAGAACCTCTGCAAAAATATGTGTCAAAGGTTAGGCTTCATAATAGTGGCATATTATGTCCAAATACAACATTTTGTCAAAAGATACACTTGGGCTATTTTTAAACCAATTCCTTAAGTCCTAGTGATAGGACTTATGATAGTATATAACTTATAGTTACATATGGTTTGTAAATTATTGTGGATATTCCACTAGACAATATGTCACAAAGATTTGTGAAATTAATTTGAAATATATATTATGAATGGTTAATTCCTTTTAGATTCCAAATTTTTTATTATTGTTTTAGTGTTTGTGCATGCAATAGATTGCATGAAACAAAGAATAGGTAAATACAATCACTCAAAACCACAATGAACACCAAAATATGCTCTAGAAACCCTTACAGGAAAAAACCTAACTGAAAGGTGAGGTTGCTCTGCGCTCTTTTGTTTAGAATGGAAATGATGATAGTACAAAATATAAGGCACTCTTTATGAAGTTACTTAAGACCTATGGCCTATGAGCTATTACAAAACACAAACACCCTTTTTGATGCTCTCTCTCTATCCACACTCAACCACTCTAATTCCCTATGGAACAAAATCCAAGCAAATAGAATGGAAACCCTTTTCTTTCTAGTAGCCCAATTATAACATAGCATGATAACCAACTAGGGGTTATATTTGACCCATTCAACCCTCAACATGAGTTACAACTTGACCCTTATAGGGTCTTCTTCATATTCCCCACATAGCTAGCCCCTTTTCCATCAGTAACAAGGTTTAATATGGCATTCTCTTGAATTATGGTTGTCAATCACGATAGGGAAAATTCCAGGAGGCATAACTTTATCAATCAAACTTTTATTGAGGCAATTCTTACACCATTGGAAAGGTATCCTTATGTAGATTGTGGAATCTAGGTCCATAGTATGTCCAAGACCATAAAAATTGGCCATTTAAAGCCTCAAAATGGATCCTAAAGTTTTTCACCCCTCAATTTTCCAGAATGGGACCATTGTTAAAAATAACCCTGCAAGTTGATTACTCAATTTTATCCACTCTGAAAACATCGATATGGATGACAAATAATATAATGACTCAATCCAGGTCAACATAATTTATGATAATATACATTGTAAAAATCAACATTCCTTAAAACATATAAGTATAACAACCACCGGGGGCTTTATTGCTTGACAAATCATAGGTGGTGATATTCCCCCCATAGGGTTTTGGGTTTCCCCAAAAGTGTGATAAGATTTTCCTCCTCATTGAGGCAGAGTCACTAAGGCCAACAGAAATAAGTCTAGTATGGTCAAGGAAAAAGTTTTTGGCTCTTAAATTTTTTGGCTCATTTGTTAATTGGGGTGTTGATAGGAAAACTCTACTCAAGTGGAGTCTTTAGTTGCTAATACCAACACAAATGAGCTAAGAATGGTAAATGACAAATTCTTTGACTCTCAAGGTTTTTGGCTCATCTTCTACTTAAGGTGTTGATAGGATGACTTCGCTCAAACAGTCTTTATGTTTTTTTTTGTTAGTTAAATTGTGTACTACCTTTGAAATTCAAGATACATCATAGATTGACCATATGGAAAAAAATTACCGACCTCAATCTACCACAAGGGAAACTGAATATGTTGGTCAGCAAAAGGAAATATAGAGTTTCAACAAAAAGAATAATCAATTGTTTATGGCGGTACCATACTATAGTGAGATTGTATGATATAACAGAAGGACTACACAAGATCATATTCATAAATTCGAAGATGTCACAGGAGCAGAGCCCTTTGCACTTGTACCACTTGGTGCAGAGGGCTTGAACTCACATTGGAGGTGACACTCCAAGTCAGCCAAGCAAGAATCCAATATCTCTAAACAAGACTATTGATACCACTGCACCCTATGAATTTCATTTAGGGGGGAAATGATATAATTTATATCCTCGTGTTTCTCCTTCAAAACTTGGCCTAATAAGCTCTTCAAATTCTAGTGTGAAGTGATGGAATGCATTTATTGGTTCCATAACGCTCCCTCCCACCCCCTTGGACATCCCTAATACTAGTGGGAGGTGTTTCTTTAATATAACCCAACCTCCATAGTTTCCTCATGGAAATGGGGTTACAAAATTTCCTTCATTCCCAAAGTTGGAAAAATAAACTTTGGACAACACCATCACACTCAGCTTGTGTGGAGCTTTCCAGCAATATAAATTTTACCTTGATCTAACTCATGGATCAGAAGATATGGTCATTTGAAGTTGACTTTGTTAACCCCTTGCCACATCAGCAAGACACCTGCCATGTGGTACCCACATGGCACTTCCACCTCAGGGGAGGTTCCCCATGGAACTGTAATGGCATAGCAACATCACGCCATCATGCCACATCTAGCTTCTAAGAGTGTTCAACCCTGGGCCTTTCACGACATGATAAGTGTTACCAGTTCAAGTGACGGGGGTGATTCTCCATCCTGCGACTTCCGTCTATTATGCCCCGCCTACGAAATGCACTACAAATCTCTTCGGGGACCCACGATTCATGGTGACATGGATCTGGGCCATGTTGACTTCCCCGTCAACACCACACAGCTTCCCTATGATGGGTGGAACTAATAACCACCTCCAAGTGTCAAACTACCACGTATCACACCATCATATAGAACCTGGCATCCACATAGTCTCACCTACCTACGTGGCATCCTGCCACCTCAGCCCAATCGAGGGTCCCATCAGGTATCTACCCTTCATGTAATTCAATGATTTCTTGTTATAAGGTTATGTGGTCGACTAGTGACCCTATATGTAAATCATTGCATCTTCGTCTATTCTTGGACACACAATCTCCATTCCTTGGGGCATCCTTATTGGGGCCAGTTTTGAGAAGAAGTAAAGAAATGTAAAAGTTTAGAGGAATTTTTGCAAGTTGTGAATAGAAAGGTGGAGTAGAAACAACACAGAGAAGCGGTGAGAAAATATGTCACAGAAGGAAGTGTGTGCAGAATTGGCGAAAAAAGGAGAGCCATGCGGAAAGGACCAGCACACAAAGTAAATGGGAGAAATGGTTAATTTTGACTGCATCTCCAAACTAGTGTTGATTTGGTCTAGATTAGCGAGTGTAGTGTGTCTACAGATGGTAATTGTTTTCCTTGGTATTTCCCATGGTATCAAATTCTGGGTAACTATGGCAGATGCCAAAACAATTTGGTTTGGTTGGTTGGTTCATGAATGATTATGTACTATTAAGAGATTTTGTTGTAATATTAAGAGATTTGGGCTAGTGAGCCAAAGAGAAATATTGTTTTAATGTTACAAATGTTGCACCAAGCGCCCTTTGGATGTGTTGTAGTGGCTACAACCACCCTCCAAAATTTGCCTATGCTTTGATTTTGGAGCCTTATGTCCTATCCACAGGATCTTATCTTGCACTGATGTAGGCATTCATGCTTTGACTGAGACTTATCTTTTTCATTTGTGCTTGTGCTTTTCACACTTAGTTGATCTTTCTAAATCACAAGTTGATCTCCTGACTTGGTCTCACAACAGTTCTCGGCTGGCCTCTAGAAACTACAATCCTTGAGAGTAAGCACGCTTAATGATGCGAATTGTGCAATTTAGACTGTTTGTCATCCTTGAGCTCAAAAATTGCGCAGTCATGGAAGGCACCCCAGAATCTACGCAATCCCTCACTGAGCTCAGAAACTGCGCAGTTCACTGAGCCGGAAAGTTTCCCAGTTCCACGAAACTATGTAGTATTTCCCAACAATGTGCATGGCGAGTTCCCAAAAAAAATAGAAGCAAAAAGCTAAAAAAAAATCAAAAAAACATCCCTAAAAAATAGGGATCTATTTTTACTATCCCAAAGGATGCACTTTTTCTATTTTTTAAAAACATCCGCCAAGTGTCGCTTTTTCCTTTATTTTAGGCATGCATGTCATAAACCCTAATTCACTCAAATATATTTAATTGACACCTCTAGAGCTCATTTTCACATTCGATATTGGAGTTCTAGAATTCTTGAGGAGATCAAGGAAACTTCGGAGCGGTCATTGACGCTTTTCTGGGTGAGTTTAGCTTTTGTCACCTTTTGTTGCTTTTTCTGTCGCTTTTTGTCGTTTTGTTTTTGTGAGTGTTGTTTTACTTATTTATCTTCGTAGTTGTTGGTGTTTCAAATTGTTTTAACTTGTATAAGTATTGTTTTAAGTTTTCGTTTGCCTTTCACAAGTGTCGCATTGGTTTTCTTATTTTTGCACCAATGGTCGTCATTGCGATGACTCTCCTCACATACTTGATTTTCCTTCTGTTTGATTAGTTGCTACACTTGATCTACATTGATTTACTCATACTTAGTCAGTTTTTCACTCAAGCTCACATCATCACTCACTTCTGCTCATTTTTCACACTTCCACTGGGCAGATCTACACTTGCTTTGGCCAGATCTTGCCTTTCCCAGCTGGGCACTGCACAATCCTAAGGCTCAAGCCACAAGCTTGGCCTCTGGAACTGCACAATGTGTAGTACAAGTTGGCTCCAACTGCACACTGCGTAGTTCCAGGGGTTAGCCTATCACCTTGGCCACTGAGACTGCGTAATGTGCAGTCTCTCCCAGTCTCTACCTAGGCTACGACTGTGCATTGCACAGTCCCAAGCCTCAAGCTTCATCTTTTGTTGTTGGGACTGTGCAGTGCACAGTTCCCACAGTTACCCAGTCTCCCTTGTTGATGAAAATTGCACAATCTTTCTCTCTAATTGTTCAGCTTGCTTCTTGATCATGATTTGAAGGTAGATTTGTTGAAGCTAATGTTTGATTTCCATGAGTATCATTTTGTCCCATAGGTACCACACTTGTGAAGCACTATTCTATAGAATTCATTGTTCCCATGGCACCAAAGAGAGTTGTTTCAAAAGAGACCATTGAAAGCAGTATTGGGGAAGCAGTTGAGAAAACACCAGTAGACTTACCAGTGTATGCAAATGCTCATATGTTGAAAGAAAAGGGTTAGCACTAACAGGGAAACAAGTTAATGAATATCTTTCAGCCAAGAGCCTTGAGGCGGATCTAGAGGACCAACAGGTTTATCTCAATATCTGACAGTCATGACTACACAAGGTTGCATGAAGATATCCAGCCATCCCATGTGCAAATGTCATCAGCTGGATTGTCTCACACATTGATGAGAAGACCATGACATTGAGCAATCCTAGTGGATATAAGCTTGATACCTTTCGGGCAGAAGATTCTCAGTGCATGTATCACTTGCTCGAGCAAGTGAAGCTCATGGATTCATTGTTATATGCGACCCACAACTATGGGGACACAAGAGACATTGTCAAAGGCTGGGTGAAAGAGCCATCAAATTTTCGACAAACACCCAACCATGTATACAAGACAAGGTACCTTAGGAAGGCCTACCAACTCTTGCTTATCTTAGCTTGTAAGATCCATGGTTAGTAGAGCACGAAGACCTATCCTAAAGGTTGGGAAGTCTTATTGAACCAAGTTGTGAATGAGGCAAGTCGTTCAAAGGGTCATATCTATTGGCTCGATAGTTGAGGGCCCATATAGCACAATCTCGGAGTCCTCCAGATGGTGAGCAAGCAAGGTTACATATGTTTGCATATTTGTTAGATGCCATTTGTGCACAATAGCAGTTCCCCGACATGACCTAGACATGGACACCACGATAATCTTCCATGCATATCTATTTTAAGTTACTTTCGTATTATAGTCATCGAGGAGTAATGACACAACTAACTGACCGCTTCATCATCCCCCTTTACAAGCTTATCTTTGAAGAAGATCCACCTTGCATGTCATGAGGAGCAATGGAGATGATAATGGACATCGCATATTGGTATGCCTCACCAAGTGGCACCTTCCTTAGAGTGTTCGGTGGAGAGAAGCCTCCGCATTTTCTACCCATGTATGCCACCGACAAGATTGTCATGCAAGAAGTATCATATCAACTTGCCATAGGATTGTTAGTAGCTTTGCACAGGAATAAGAAAGCACCATCATTCCCACTCTTCCATTGAAAATCGGATTATACGAGATAATGAACTTGAAGGTCGCGGATACCAAGGGAAAGGAGATAGTGAAGTTTGCATTCGGTACTCGGGACTTTAATCCGTATGATCCCTGAGGTATTTGTAAAGAGCATTATGCGAGAATTTACTTTATGTGGATCGACAAGGCATTCCATTGGCCAGAAAAGGATCCATGGAGGAATCACTACAATCCCTCCAGACTCGATGAAACGGTTAGTTTAGCAGGGAATTCACAGGTTGCTCCATAGATGGCAGCGATTCTGGAAGAAATAGCAACAGAAGGCAGCAACCCTATGCAGGACAATGGAAAGATAAATATTATTGACAGTTTAGAGGGATAACAAAATTGCAAGATGAAAGCAGATCCTATTATCATGAAAGTTGATTTAGCAGCAAAAGCAAAGAGGAAGCGGAGGATATAGAGAGCAGAGCGGAGGAAGAGAGAAAAGCAGAGGTTGCAGGAAGTAGAACTGAGGTTGCAGGAGGCAGAGCAGAAATTGAAGGAAGAACATCTGTTGAGGAGGAGAGAACAAGAAGAGAAGCGGAAGCGGGAGGAAGAAGAAAGGAAAGGTGAAATGACATAAGAAACAACGTCGATACAGGTTGAAGAGCAGGAAAAAAAGCAGCCAGTAGTTAAGGGGGAAGGTGAACAGATGTAGGATCGGGAACTTGCTCAGTAGATTGAGTACTTGATTGAAGTAATAGACATGGAGATGGAATATGAGCTACATAATGAAGATGTTGATTTGATTCTGAGTGCACCAAAGGTCACCATTCAGTCTCCATCACCTCCAACGATAGAGCCATCCCCAAGCGAGGAATGGGAGGTTGTTCCCCTTGATGATGATTTGGTAATGGATGTGTACAATCTTTCATTTGATGAGTTCCAGAATAGGATTGTATAAGCACAAAGAAAGAATTTTTCAGATTATCACACATCACCTGCATTCGTTAGAGAAAGGGTGATAGTGACAGACACCAGGAAGCATCCAAATGCCATTATCAAAGCCAACTTCGCCTTTGCAGGTGCAACAAGATGAAGCATTCAGTATTTGACTATCGAGAATGAGCAATTGGCACAGAATTTACAACATGACAGGCAAGAGGCAAAACAACTCCACGTAGTAGCACAGAGTGCAATTTCCGCACAGGTTTACTGGAGGAGATAAGAGCAGCAATACTTGCTTAAGTATCAAAATTTGGAGAAACCATGCAGAAGCTCTATGAGGGCTTCGCAACCGTACATAAAGAAGTTGTCTGTTTGCATGGTCCACAGCAACAGAGCAAAGACTTTTTTAAAACTCTCAAGAACATACAAGCATACATTACTTATATGCAAGAGTGGACAATGTGATAAAAAGGGGCACCGCTTGACTTAGTGAAGAAAATGAAGCCACAAGAAGAGCTAGAGAAAGCAAGAGTTCGAATGTTGATTCAGAACAATAAGAAACTCGCCTCATTTATTAGTAACATTCAGGCCTCATATGTATGGTTGCTTAGTAGTTTGGATGTCTTGGTGAAAACGAACCAAATCCCATCAGTCGGTTCACTCACCAAAGCCAAACCCAGGAACCAATTCTGGTAGGAGATCGAAGAGAACTTGGAGCAGCTGAGACAGATTGTTATAGACATTTTTGTGCCCTGCAACCACAAGCATGAAATGTCCATAAACCAAGGGCTCCTAAGTCCCTAAAAGTGTTGTTCTAACTCCTAAAGGAACAAGGTCAACAGATTATAGCTTCTCCCAGAAGTTCTCCATGAGAAAATGCTCAGAATTGGTCAAAACAGGATCATTTCAGCTGCTCCACTGGCTAGGTGCGTTGCATTGCATCTAAATACACTGTGAGGGTGCGTTGCATTTCAAAAGTCCCTTCTGTGGGGTGCGATGGGCGAGAAATGACAAATGGCAGTGTCATTCCGCGAGGTGGAGAGACAATGGAAGCTTCCAGAATCTTCTCCTGTGACACTTGCCTCACTGAATTCGACCAAGGATGAGTAAGAGGCCTTCAGTCTCCAAGTGGAAGCAAGAACTATCAGAGAGAAGACACTAATCAAATCACAAGCTGACTCATCCCCCTTACAGATATCTATATATGGATCCCTCATCCCAGAGATCCGGAGGCTGGAATTTTGCATCTTGTAAGGAATTGATGTTGGTTTTTTGAGACAAACGTCAGATTGTTGGGTGATCTATGCTTTGTTTGAGGTGAAGAGGGGCTTCTTTGCTGGGAGGTTGATGTTGGGTCGGAACAACTGGTTGTAACTCCTCCTAGATCTTTTCTTGTTTATCAATAAAAACTATTTGAGTTTTCCTCCATGCTTTTGTATCATTGATGCTTGTTACATTTGTATGGTCAATTTATATCTGATCCTAGATTGTTTATGAATATAGATCCATGTCTTTGTATAGTGCTATGCTTCTGTGATCTTACAGGTACTTTGTGAAGCTGGGCGTGCAAGGGAGTAGGTAGTTGAGGACTATCAAAGAAGAGAGGGATCGAATCGAGAGATTAGCGCAAGACAGAGGTTGGTCTTTCTGTTCCTCTCTATCTATAATTCATAAAGGAAAGACAAAAGTAGTTTTTCTCTGTTTGTTTCTAAGGCAGCTATCACACCTTAGTGGGATAGAGTAGTTCTATATAGACACTTTTCCCTGTAACAAAATGGCGACTCCACTGGGGAAGTAATTAGTTTGTTTGTTTATCATTATTTGTTTGTTTGTTTCATAAACTTATAAGTAGCATTCGAACTGCATTTGCCATAACAAATGCAAAGTAGACAACTGCTGCTTCAATCCATTCACTGGATATGTTTATGATTTAAACAACTGATTCACAAACTATCTGATTTCCCTTGTGATAGCTCTTAGATCCTCCTTAGATCTACCCCTGATTGTTGAATTACTGATTGCTTTTTACTCGACCAAAAACCAAGAACTGAACTGCAAACTATGACCCGGAACCCGAACAGAGTCTCGTTTCTGGCCCAGCACAGGTACTGTTAAGAGATTCTGAATTTCAGCGCACTTCCCGAGTGGACAACTTGCACTGCATTTCAGATTCTCTGTGTTACAGGTGCGCTGATCAGACTAGCTCTGTGCAGTTGTGGTTTCTGTGGTTCATTCTTTCCAGTTCTATTCCTGAATTTTGCTGCCTGTGATCAGTATATGTCTGTTTGAAACCCCTTTTCCTTGCTGTTATTCCGCCTCCTTTGTACAAAAGAAATGTAGATGTTTTTGTGTGTTTGTTGAGTCATTTACAGTTCTCCTTTGCAAAAGTAGCATAATCGTACTGTCTTCCTTTGATTTGAATCTGTCGCAAGTGTCAATTTCAATCGTAGGAAAGAGTTTGATTGCTATTGATGGTTGATTATCCTGTTACTATTGCTTTTGTTCTGAATTTATAATTTTCTAGTGTCAAAAACAAGTATTCATTTCAAAATCGTAAGGTGTCGTAATCATCTCTATTTTTTATTTAGAAAAGAAGCTTGTTTATATTTTTCGCTTGAAAAGAAATTCAGATTTGTGCATCAACTTTATTTTTAGCATCCATATACTAAGAAATTCGAAAACAAATACATGCACGTGCATTTGCATATAGACATTCTGTTTGGCTTGATTTAGGAAAGTGCATTTACAGTGTGCTCTTTGCTCTTTGTGAAAAGATTCTGTCTTTCTTTTCCCTAGTAGCTAGGATTTTCATTGCATAAAAGAGATAAAAAGTTTGTTTACCATCTTTAGATTGCATTTTAGGAATTACATCTACATCTCGTGGTGAACCCGAAAGGCAAACTTCATAAACAAGATCAACTTAAAATAAATTCAATGAATCTAACAACGCTTTGGAACTTAACGCACAACATTTAGAGGTCTAGGCTAGAGACGTATTCCGGCGTCGTAAAGCCTGGTAACTATTGTTCTCACTGATGGTTGGGTGATTCCTCCACTTTGAGACGATAAGTGCCAGTACGGACTTGTGCTCCCACGTACCGTCGAGTATATTTTGGGAGACCCCTATAGGCTTAAATCCTTTATCCATAGGAAGCCGTGTCTGCCGCCCTATCGATCGCAATGCACTGAACACAGCATTCGGGAAGATTGACTGCCGTACCGTAAAACGTATTCTCCAGTTTTACGATTGGTTTGGTACTCCCTCTACCTAGACTTCCAGAGCAGTCCCTTTCGTTCCTTTTCAGACTCCTTAACGGAAAAGGTCCATCTCAGCACTTGTCACTTCAGGCTCATTAAAAATCGAAGGAGACTAGAGTCATCTTTTGTTTTTTCTCGACTCTTAAAAACTGAAAAAACAAGTTGTGTCAAAGCGTCTAAAATTCATTTAATTCAAAAACATACTTCCCCTTTATTTTAGTTGATCGAGTAATCCGCAATCGTGGAAGAAAGTCAATTGAAACCCCGTCGTTCGCGGAGGCTTACGAGTCAACCGTCTTTGTCTCCTGAATCGAAGCCAGTACGCACAAAGCGAACTCGTTTAACCGGTTCCAAATCTCCTATTAAAGTTAGAACAAGTGTTCCAACGACATCAGAGACTCCGTTTACTCCAAACATTTCTGGAATCCCTGTCTCTACAGAAGAAGTTCAGCAGCCACAGAAGGACAGTGATACTGATCCTAGTCTGAGAGTAAACACTTGTGTTACCGAACCAGTTCCATCTACAACCGGTTCGGAAAGTCTTGCTCTTCAAACATCTGTCGCTGCCGATTTCGCACCTTCTTCGGCACCAGAAATATTCTACGGACCTGACGGTCTTCCCCTTCCACCTGGCCTGATTGCCATAGAAGAAATTGTAGAAGATCCTCCAACAAATACTCCAACACAATTTGGAGTCAGGATCACTCTATATCCTTCTTCATCAGAGGTTAGTCTACCACCAGCGGAAGCTCCTGTAGAATCGCTAGGTAATATTTTGGATAGACTACAAATGTCTGAACAACCGTCAACATCTAGGACTATGTCGTCTGACACAACGACGACAGAACTCCCTGCTATCACTCCGACAATGTTCGTCGGTATACCATCTGTCCCAACTACCTCTCAACCACTACAAGGAGCCCACTTAGGGCTACTTCGACAGTATGGTCTGTTCCTGTTTGTTCATCCGGAATAATATCTGGAAACTCTTATGTTGAGTCTCAACAGATTGATCCATTTGGAAGTCAATTTGGGCAGTCTGGCCCCCAAGGGCAGACAATTCCCTTGAGTTCTGGATTACCACCGTATGGGGGGCAGTATACCCTTTCATTATCCCCTCCGAGGGGATATCCATACGGGAGTTCACAACAACATTCAAGTTATACTGGAATTACCTCAAGCAGTTGGGTACCAATACTACCTCAACAACCAAGAGTTGTATATTCGATGCAACAATGCTTACCTATGTCAAACATACCGACTACGCCAGCTATTGTGACGGTGTCGCAAGTTCAAGCGCTACCTGTTGTATGCCAACCTCAGGTTTCTCAGGTTGTAATGCAACAGCCCCTTGACCCTGCGACTCAACCACAATCGCCGACTGGTGGAATGACACAGGTTCAGACGGGTACAATTACCCCTCATCTTGGTCAAACTGTTAGTATCGGTCAACAGCACATGGCTTCACAACCATGGCTAGTACAATACCAACAACCGCAATTCCAACAAGTATACCAAGGTTCTGAGCAACAAATCTTTGCTAATAGTGGGCAGCCGTACATTCAAAACGGTCAAAATCAACCATTTTACAATGGTCATGCCCACCAACCTTACCAAAGTTACCAGCATCAAATGCATTATGCCGGTATGCAAAGACCAACTGCTCAGGCAATCCCATCTTATCCTAGGTATGCTTCTCCTAACCTGAATCAACAGTTACCCTTTGTGGCAACTTTAGAGTTACCTGATTTAAATCGGTTAACAAACGATCCAATCGCTTACGCCCCTTGGTGGCCAGCGATTCCACATAAACTTCCATCAGATATTCCTAAATTTAATGGAAATCCGGGTGAAGATCCATCGAATCACGTGATGACCTTTCATCTATGGTGTTCATCAAACACCTTAAATGATGATTCGATAAGACTTCGCCTCTTTCAGAGGACGTTAACGGGTCCGGCGGCAAAATGGTACATCGAATTGCCTAGAGCTTCGTTCGACAACTTCAGTACCTTAGCCACAACCTTTTTAACCCATTTTCAGTTACCAATAAGGTACGAAACGGGAACAGAACTTCTTACCAACTTCAAACAGACAACGGCCACTCACATATCTGATCATATACATGAGTGGCGACGTCGTCGTAGAATGGTAAAAACGTACGTCCCCGATCAGCTCTTAGCTGAATGGTTTATCAAGTCATTACTGCCTTCCATCACGGAAGATGTGGCAAAGGGGGGAGTCGTAACAGAAGAGCAAGTTATCGCTCATGCGCAATATCTGGACTTGATTTACACTCAGTCCAACACGCTCTATGATAAGATACCCGACACCCCTAGACCGGAATTCTCAATTCCTCCTCCTCCTAAATCAAACAATGACTCTCATGCTGGCGATGGTGTGATTGGCACAACAGACACGAAATCGACAAAGGCTACATCCAAAAAGGCCCGTAAGATTTCAAGTCAAAATGCAAAAGATGAACTTCTTGCTTCGGAAGTAAATGCCGTATCGACAGATAAAGGCAAAGAAACCAAACAACCAGGGAGCAAGAAGAAAGGCAAAGGGAAGAAGAAGAAACAAGAGGAATCATCACCTGAAAAATCTTCTTCAAACCCTCCTGGAGATAGGAAACAAAAAAATCCATGCCTTATATGCGATGAGGATCATTGGACTGCAAGTTGTCCACACAGAGCTGAGGTTAAAAAATTCTTCAAGAATTCGAAAACCTCCGCAGTGTTAACTGATCCATTTCTAAATCCAGGAACAAATATGGTTGAAAGTGAAAATGCTTCCCCGTCTCAAGTGCTAATGTTATCGGTTTCAAAACAGCAAAATGATGCTTTGATATCGACTAGGAACAAAGATTATGGGAATCCACAGCTGTCGAACAACAAGGATAAAGATCAACCTAGTAGTTCGACAACAACTTCGACAGAAGTTGCGCCGACTACCATTCCGGAATTGACAATAAAACCGCCAAAGGGAGTAGTACACAAGTCGACGTTTAATCCCCACGCTAGAGCGGCACGGCATTATAATATAGTGGAAGATTTGGCCCAATCGCCATACGCTATGTCGACTCTTGAAGTACTACAGAATTTCCCATCCCAAAGGCAGGCTTTATTATCGGCTATTGGTGGGATAGACCTAAAGGATTCCAATCTTGTATCCTTCGATCATAAAGGATACGATCCTCAATTACCAGCTCAACTATCTTTCCTTGTTCAAGTGAAAGCCCTCAACAAAACTGTTCATCGAACAATTATTGATGAGGGGGCATCTACATGCATTATGTCGATGAGTTGCTGGAAAACTTTAGGATCTCCAACCTTGTCGCGATCTTCGACGACATTAAAAGCATTCGACGGAAGGACACATACCCATATGGTATTCTAAGTAACTTGAAAGTTGAACTAGGAGGGAAAACGGTAGAAATAGATGTTGAAGTAATCGATGGAAATCTTGATTACAACATCCTACTGGGAAGGCCATGGACTTATGCTATGGCGGCTGTTGTGTCGACCTATTTTAGGAAGATTGCATTTCCTTTTCAAGGAGGGATTACAATCGTCGATCAACAAAACTTCCTCCCCAATGGTTCTCAAGTTACAACAAGCATTCCCATGATCCATGGAAGCCCTCATTCGCTTCAAAATATCGGAGTAGGCCTATTAAAAGATCCTATACTAATGGGAACTTTCACCCTTCCACCTCCAATCAACTTGGCGAAAGTAGCGTCGATAGGAACCTGCAACATGATATCTTCTACAAAAAACGATATCGACATGGATCATGCAATGGTTTTGCCCCCAAGCCCAATGGAAATATTGTAGCAATCAATGTTCCTAGCATGGGAGGCAAATCCAAATCAACGCTCATCAAGCGTTTGGATAGATAGGTCTAGAGAATATGGTACCCCTACAGATCCTTGGTCGCAAGTGCATATCACCGACGAAGGAATTGTCCAATCAATGGTAACTGAAGAGGCACCATGGAATGATTCCCACCATCGTTCCCTTCTCCCGGATTGTGGAGAAGATACTCAAGATGACCTTTATCATCCTTCAGTCTTTGATTTCCTATCAAATACTGTAAACACGGTGGATTTCGAGCGAAACTTGTCCAACATTGAAAAGACTATAGCCATAAATATCTCGACCAAAACAGATGTTGTAGAGAATATTTATGTTGGAAAATGTTGTTCTCCTTCAGAACTGGAAATATATAACGCTCTTTTTCGCGAATTCAGAGATGTCTTTGCTTGGTCATATAGTGAAACGCCGGGCATTGACTCGAGTATCATTGAACACGAAATTAAGATGTATCCAGATGTCAAACTAGTACGACAACGGCTAAGGCAAGTGCACCCCAAGAAAGTCGCTGCCATTAAGGCAGAAGTTGAAAAACTTCTCCACGCTGATTTCATCTACCCGGTTCCTCTAACCGATTGGGTATCCAATATTGTCCCTGTTATGAAAAAACAAGGAACAATTAGAGTGTGCGTCGATTATAGGGATGTAAATCAAGCTTGTCCAAAAGACAACTACCCTACACCCTTCATTGACCAGATAATTGATGAATGCGCCGGATGCGAAATCTTTTCATTCATGGATGGATTCTCCGGGTATAATCAAATAAATATCCGCCCACAGGACCAGTCAAAGACTGCATTTATTTGTCTGTGGGGCACATTCGCATATCGAAAATTACCCTTTGGTTTAAAGAACGCAGGGGCGACGTTTCAGAGGGCAATGAATTATGCCTTTCATGACATCAAAAACATCATTCAACCATACCTCGACGACCTTCCGGCTCATTCGCGAAAGCGAACTGATCATCCGCGGCATTTAAGGGCGATATTTCTACGTTGCTGACATTACAAGATACGACTCAATCCACACAAATGTGTATTTTGCGTCAGTTCTGGTCGTTTACTTGGCTTTGTAGTCTCCAAGGACAGGATTCGTCTCGACCCATGTAAGGTCCAGGCAATCTTAAATTTGCCTCCACCTTCGAATTTGCTTCAGATTCAGAAACTCCAAGGGAAAGCAAACTTTCTAAGGAGGTTCATTCCAAATTACGCCGAACTTGCTAAAGGTTATACACGTCTTTTGAAAAAGGAAGTACCCTTTGTCTGGGATCAGGTTGCGCAAGCTTCCTTTGATGCTTTAAAAGAATCCCTAATGAAAGCATCATTAATGTATGCTCCTGATTATCAAAAAGATTTTAACCTGTATCTGGCTGCAGTGGATACAACCATCGCAATGGTTTTAGTTCAAGAGGTCGATTTTATTGAACATCCTATATCTTATTTAAGTAAAAACTTAAATGATAGAGAAAGCAAATATTCTTACATTGAAAAGCTAGCACTCGTAGCTGTTCAAGCGATACAGAGATTTCGACACTATGTCCTCTTTCAGAAAACTACCATTCTGTCAGATTGCAACCCCATGACTTATATATTGTCGCGACAGTTGCTGGGGGGCAAGTATTCAAAATGGATATCAATCCTACAAGAGTTTGATCTGGAATTTGTAAAATCCAAATCGAAGAAAGCTCTAGTTTTCGCAGAATTATTATGCGATCTCCCATCGTCATCCAACGATGAAACGTCCGAAGAAACAATCGTGGACGAAAATTTGTTTCTGATATCAACAAGCAATGAGTGGTATGGAGATATAATCATTTATCTCCAAACCCAAAAATATAGGCCAGACACCTCCTGCTCCGAACAAAAACGTATTCGATACCACGCAAAAGACTACATGATCGTCTGTGATACACTTTACCGTTGTGGTATCGATACGGTTCTGAGAAGGTGCCTCACCCATGAGGAGGCCAAAAAAGTCCTGAATGATTGTCATTCAGGCGCGTGTGGGGGGCATCAATCTGGATATGCTACAGCACAAAAAATCTTACGAGCAGGATACTTCTGGCCAACAATGTTCAAAGATTGCATAACCGCAGTCAGAAGTTGCCATGCTTGTCAAATTTTCGATAGCAAAACCAGAAGACCACCTGCACCTCTGCAGCCAATAGTTGCTGTTGGGCCATTCACCAAATGGAGCATCGATTTCATGACATGTAACCCCACCTCGACCGGGGGGCATGGGTGTATCATAGTCGCAGTTGACTATTTTACCAAATGGGCCGAGGCGATGCCTACATTAGATAATACTGGTGAAACAGCTGCCCTCTTCTTTTTCAATCATGTAGTCGCTAGATTCGGCGTACCACAGGCTATAGTCACAGATCATGGATCGCATTTTCGCAATCACATGATGGTCGAATTAGCTGCCAAACTAGGGTTGTCTCACGACAGCTCTACTCCATATTATCTGCAAGCCAACGGACAAGTTGAAGCAATCAACAAGGTCCTGAAACACATGCTGTAAAGGATGATTGGAGTTCACAAAAGAAGATGGCACCTAATCCTGTACTCAGCTTTGTGGGCTTACAGAACATCGGTAAGGAATGCAACCGGGTTCACACCTTTCCAACTGGTGTATGGCCTGGAAGCAGTCTTACCAATACAGTGTGAAATCTCGTCTCTCAAACTCGCAATTGACCTCCTCCCCGGAACTTCAGAAGAAGAAGCTCGTTTCTTGGAATTAATCCAATTGAATGAAACCCGTCGTGATGCCGCTTTGGCTAACGAAGCCCATAAGAAACGAGTCAAGGCGCAGTTCGACAAAAATGTCAAACCCCGTGTCTTCTCAGAAGGTGACTTGGTCTTGCTTTACGACCAAGAATCCGATAAATTGGGAACAGGTAAATTTAAGTCTTTATGGATGGGCCCCTATATTGTTAAACGAGTGTTAGCAAAAGGAGCCTACGAGTTAATGGATTATGACGGAATTCCACTGGCGCAACCTCGTCATGGGTTGTACCTCAAGCGTTACTATGCATAATGGTAACCTATATGCTTTTGTTATGTTTTTGTTTTCGCTAAAGTGTTTATTTTGGTCAAGTAATCCACTTTTTACATTTGTTGCAGATGTCAAACCTATTGGAGTCATGTGTTGGATATGCCGACGGAGCGAGTCGTAGTTCGCGGAACCTATCTTCCGCAGCCTAGGCTATTTTTTATCCAAGCGGCGAGTTAGTAAGTTTCAGAGGGGTATGTATTGGTCGATCAACAAATAACATCGCTGAATATAGCGTGTTGATAGAACTTCTCTCTGATGCCATCACACATGGTATACACCGACTAATTGTCAGGCTAGACTCACAACTCGTAATACTACAACTCACTGGTATCTACTCTGTCCGAAATCCAGCTATTTATCGCATGTTCCTAAGGGTTAAGATTTTGGAAAGACAATTTGATTTTATTCAATATCAACATATTTCCAGAAACTTAAACACATTAACTGACTCATTAGCAAATTATGTGTTAGATAGACATTTGCAACATTTATAAAAAGAAACATACCATCAATGTTTGCATTTGGATCATAACCAAAATAAAACTCCGAAAATCAAAAATATATATAACTGTTTATGGTTTACATATAATGTTCTGTAACCAAGACAAAATCGGTCAAATGACCAAAAAACTCAAAATGCTAGGGGGCACCCTAGTCTAGTGATGCTCGTGATAGCAAGTCACTGCCTGTGCGATCATGCGTAAGAGACGAGTCCATCGTCTGGGCACACCAGTAGTATGACGTTGTAACCTCAAAGGTAGCTTGTCAGTGCTCACATCTGGAATACCAAGAGTGAGGCCCTCAACCTGCTCCTGTAATGCTGTGACAGTCTCAGCCACATCGAGGTCACGAAGGATAGCCCTTCCGACGGCCTCTCCTGCTGGGGCAGCAGCTGGTACTCTCAGGCGAACTGCTGGACGAACAGGACCGGCATCTGCATGTACACATGAGTTTTATTAAAGTCTTGATAGAATAAAGCACAAGGACATTATAAACAAAAAACGATAAACAGGAATATGGTCAAAGATTTTACCAATGGCGCCCCACTGTTCACCATCCGGCAGTACCAAATCTGGATCCCCCAGGAAGTCCATGCCAGCGTATGGATACTCGGAATAAACCATCTCCTGACGATCAAACCACCTGAAGAAGGTATCAGAAAATGAAATTTGAGATTGGCCAGCATGCCTAGACATATGGTCAACCCATCTTTGCATACGTGGTTCAGTAGGAGAAGATAAATCGAGTGCAATGTACTGGGGCTGCATCAGTGGTATCTTCTCCAAGGCAAAGGCAGTCAAAATAGAACCATACCCAAAGTTCTTCAACCTCCCACTCTTTATCTTGGTCAATTGTTCTTTCATCACAAGAAGTACTGCGTCGCACCAGTTGAACACCTTCGGTTGGGGGCATTCCAAGGCATACTGCATATAAGATCGGTTGGCTACATGAAGAGCCGCACCACCGGCCATCCTACCAAAAGTAAACAGAATAGTCCTAAGGGACCTGTCAGTGACATCACGGATGATGATCTTGCCGTCTTTACTCGGCTGAGATCCTTCTCTACAGTATCGGCGAACATAATCTCTCACCGAGTCACCTCCTCGGGCCGAACCTGATAAAGAGATGGGGGCACCCCGCCTCGACAAGCCAGTCAAGAAATAGATGTCTACTACAGTCAAGGGGATATATTTGCCCCTGATCTGGAAAACCTGGTTGGTAGGATCCCAAGCATCGAGCAAATACTACAGTAAGTTAATCTGTTGTCTCATGCTAGAAATGCGGAAAAACTTCAGCAAGCCACAGTTCCGCAGTGCGTTTACTGTAACTGGATCATGAAGGGCAAGCATGTCGTCTTCTTCATGCTCACGTTCTCGCCATGTAATGGTCATCTTACTCCAAAGATCTCTTAAAAACAAACAAGAGAAGAGTTAGATCCTGATTTTGGTAAGAAACAGGAAAAATTTCCATTAAAAATTGTGCACAGAATTCCTTCTCTGCGCCCATCGCACCTGCAGCAGTACTCTGGGTGCGTTGCATGTCAGATGGCCTTTATACTGGCCAACATTCAACGCACCTTTCGATACACAGAGGGTGCGCTGAAGGCAGAACGAGTTTTTCAAACCCCAGGGGCTCAGAAAAACTAGGAATCAAGCTCAGAATGCAAAATGGAAACCATGAAATGAAAGAGCTCAGGTTTAGCTCCTACCTGGTCCAGACGGCGCCGAGAATCGTCCACAGAATCTCCCGAAATCAGCTGATGAAAATCAAGGGGGAAAAGCACCTCCAAAGCTCCAACAAACCAAAGTTCAAATGAAATGGTAAAATGAGAGGTAAAAACACTTTTTCATTACTTTTTACATAGTTCAAAGAAAAATATTAGTGTCCTAACTCGTTTTCAAGCATATATTGTTCATTTCTGACTAGTTTGTTGAAGCAGTTGAAAATACAGTACAATCTTTGAAAGAACTAAGCTATTTATGGTAAAATCAAAAAAGGACCATTCAATCGAGCAGTTTTAGCACATAGTTCAAGCTCGTTAAAAAATAAACATAAGACATGAGCAAATGTTTCCACCCGCGTTTAAGCTCGTTAAAAAATGAACTATTCCCCGGTAAATAACCATCGTGAATGTAGTACTTCAGCCATTAAAGCCTTGGCCGTGTTTGCACCGTCACCGCCACTTTTTCATTGGCCGATCATTCACCTCCATTTGATTGTTTACCCATTTTGAGGAACAACTGCGAAGAGTGATCTCACTAACCATCCTTGTGACACTGCTGTGATTGGAAAATTCCAAACCGTACCTGGAATCAGCTGCTACCCATGTTATCACTCATTCCTCAAAAGACGAGTCTCCTTTAAGCTCTTTTCAACTGACTCGTAAAATATGAAAAGATTGCCGAGTCCTTGGCCTTTCCAGCTCGTTAAAGGGACAGGAAGTGCTATCCCTCCTCTAGATTTTAATCTTTTTGGACCTGAGGGATTATTACACAAAAAGATCGAGCACTTGTTTTGTTCGGCTCGTTAAAAGTATCGAAAATTCATCCCTTCTGTATTGTTTTATACTTTTTCGGACTTAAGGGATTAGATGACGAAAAAAAAAATTTGGAGTTACCTTTACGTTCCTTTTCAGACTCTCTAAAATTGAAAAGGACCGAGTTATCTTTGTCGTTAAACTCATTAAAAAGATTAATAGCGACAAACTTGTCTATAAACGAGAACGAGTTTCACTATTGCTAGGCTCGTTAAAACATAGCGATGGGTTTGCCCGAAGGGAAAATTATAGAACAAGCATATGTTATCCTCCTCAAGCTTGACAAAAATAAAGAGGTACTGGTCAGCAATGACTGGGGAAAATTGGGAAGAAAACTCAAAGAAACTTTATTGGTAGCAAGTCGCTCTTGAACATGACACTTCCGCTCCGTGTCCGAGTCGGGTTGTGTTGTTTCATTCACTGGTCACATCACCATGGTCATGCCATACCATCCACATTTGGGGTTAATGCTACCAATCCATCACATCAGTGTTGCCGATATGTTCAAGAGAAGTCATTTAGAGAATTCACCTGTGTCTCACCCACTACCATACATTATACTCCATTCTTTCATGACCGCCACCCTGAACCTTATATCACCAGATCGTTTTCACCTCCATTAAAATCATTTGCTCCGTTCCGTGTCATTGATGTGGGATTCATTAAGGCCCTCCTGTGACGGATCACTTCTTGTTGACATCAGCTCATTATCCAAGAAGTTGATCTAGGAACACCCCATTCAGTACTTTGAAGCTTGTATGCCTCAATGGCAAGTTTCTCACTTCCGGCGACAGGTTTACATCAATGGCCTTCGACCAAAAGATTTGCGTGGTGTTCGATGCCAAGTCCTTTATTCACACCACGTAAATTGTACTGCAGTACCTTGAGGGTCATTATCATTACCAGTGATCCCTCTCGCGCTTGTTAACAGTTTACATCATTGACTGGTAATCAAGCGATGTCTTTCCATGTTCGACTTCAGAACATTTCTCACATGGATCGACTTGTACTCCGAGTGAAGATCGGACGAGATTGAAGACCCCGGATCTAGTTTCATCCATCCAGGCTGCGATATATATTTAGGGAAATAAAGGCATTGAATGTACATCATTGCTGCACAGATAATCATCCACTCAAAAGGATGATGGCTCTATCAGAATCATCAGTCTACACTCAGACGGTTGTCTGTCCTATGTACATGAAAATGAATTTATAAAGCTGAGCATGGGAATGCCCGCCTCAACTAGATCATGAAAAATAGTATGAAGATAATGTATTGTATTGTATCTTATTACAGATCTCCTCCCAACATTGAAAGAACTTCGGATCCTCATAATAAAGCATTTCACCCGACACCAAAAGGTTAACGGCCTCATACTTTAGGGGGCAACTGTTATAGAAATTTTTGTGCCCTGCAACCACAAGCATGAAATGTCCATAAACCAAGGGCTCCTAAGTCCCTAAAAGTGTTGTTCTAACTCCTAAAGGAACAAGGTCAATAGATTATAGCTTCTCCCAGAAGTTCTCCATGAGAAAATGCTCAGAATTGGTCAAAACAGGATCATTTCAGCTGCTCCACTGGCTAGGTGCGTTGCATTGCATCTAAATACACTGTGAGGGTGCGTTGCATTTCAAAAGTCCCTTCTATGGGGTGCGATGGGCGAGAAATGACAAATGGCAGTGTCATTCCGCGAGGTGGAGAGACAATGGAAGCTTCCAGAATCTTCTCCTGTGACACTTGCCTCACTGAATTCGACCAAGGATGAGTAAGAGGCCTTCAGTCTCCAAGTGGAAGCAAGAACTATCAGAGAGAAGACACTAATCAAATCACAAGCTGACTCATCCCCCTTGCAGATATCTATATATGGATCCCTCATCCCAGAGATCTGGAGGCTGGAATTTTGCATGTTGTAAGGAATTGTTGTTGGTTTTTTGAGACAAACGTCAAATTGTTGGGTGATCTATGCTTTGTTTGAGGTGAAGAGGGGCTTCTTTGCTGGGAGGTTGATGCTGGGTCGGAACAACTGGTTGTAACTCCTCCTGGACCTTTTCTTGTTTATAAATAAAAACTATTTGAGTTTTCCTCCATGCTTTTGTATCATTGATGCTTGTTACATTTGTATGGTCAATTTATATATGATCCTAGATTGTTTATGAATATAGATCCATGTCTTTGTATAGTGCTATGCTTCTGTGATCTTACAGGTACTTTGTGAAGCTGGGCGTGCAAGGGAGCAGGTAGCTGAGGACTATCAAAGAAGAGAGGGATCGAATCGAGGGATTAGCGCAAGACAGAGGTTGGTCTTTCTGTTCCTCTCTATCTATAATTCATAAAGGAAAGACAAAAGTAGTTTTTCTCTGTTTGTTTCTAAGGCAGCTGTCACACCTTAGTGGGATAGAGCAGTTCTATATAGACACTTTTCCCTGTAACACAGATTGCCACCAAGGAATATTTGGAGCTAGACAGAAATAACATGCAAAGTTACATCGATGGTCCTATCCAAATTATAACAATGTTGCGCATGCTTCACAACGAACTTGAAACTGGTTCCACAACATTATACCCAGATGCCATGGAGGCTAGAATCTGCTTCCATCCAAACACCATCACGCATTTTGGGGACATAATCACAAAGTACCGAGCTTGGTACCAATATGTGACCTAGAAGCAGCAAGTGGAGGTTGCTAAGCTAGAGTTATCCCAAACTCAAGCATCATAGTGTTGTGTCTTGTTAAGTTGTCATGTTGTCTCTACCCTATTTTATCTTATATGGGCATAAGTGTAAAATGTAATATTATTTGTAGTTATGTTGTAAGTGAAATTCCCAGTGTCGATATTGGAATATGAAGATTCATGATGTAATGTAATGAGTTGTTTTATAAAGAAGATGAAGAGTCATGAGGATAGTCCAAAGGTCACAAAGGCGAGTTGAAGAGTCACCCCCTCTTGTTATAAATACAACCTCATAACTCATGTAATGGGCTTTTGGGAGCCAAGATTTTGGCCAGGCTTAGGCTTAGAAGGAGCTTGGGAGTGTTGTGAAGAGCCTTGGCTTCTCTGTCTCGCAGAGCGAGTATACTTCTTTGGAGGAGCAGGGGTTCTTGACTTTAATTTTTTACTATTTGGGCTAGGGGTCCGTCAATGGTGTATATACGAATGGAACTTTCACTTATAATAAAATCAGAGTCGACAAGCTTTCATGCATATGTTGTGAATATAATAGGATTATTCTTGTTGTTTTTGCAATGTATGTTATTTAATTTATGCTTATGCCTATGAACTATTTTGTTCGCATTTGTATGAATCTTGTTGAATGCATGTTGTTGTATTAATTCATCACTTTAACTTGTGGACTATTATGCGTCTTAGCTTGTGATTTAATTACGCTTGTGTTTTCCTTTCAAGTACAGTACTATTACAGGCTTCCAAGGGGCACACTTCCTTTTCCCTTCATGTGTTGGAACCTTCATGCATCGCACTTGACTTTCCGCAAGGTCACACACTTGCTCTCACCCAAAATTACCATACTTCACTCTATGTGTTTTCATAGTCAAGGCATAACATTATCACCCACTACTAGGACTCCTAATCCAAGTGGTGTGAGGTCTAGTTGGGACTTCATATCGGGGAGATCCCCTGAATGTTGGCGGGTCCAACATCGTCAACATTTTTGGGGCTAGAAGGAAGGCCAGATGACAAGCTAAGCCCTTGAAGTTTGTTTTGAATTTCTGCACACATTTAATGACTTCTACCCAAATCATAACCCCGACATGTTTTTACAGACACACAAATCTGAAACTGCTAACGAGAATTATTGATGACTTTTTCAAATTGAATTCAATGGCGAGGGTGAAACAGTTTCTTGATTTCTACACAAAGCACAATATCCACTATGAGGATGTTGGCTCTAGGTTGTTCATTCTCACGTCTGAAGGGTGTGTACAAGAAACGTGTAACACATTGCCTAATGGCTCTATTCACTCTTTCGAACAACTTTTGATAGAGTTGTGTCATGCTTTTGATTTCTATGATCATAAATCTCTATGCAAGAAAATTTTGAATTTTCAAAAAGCACCTGATGAATCTGTTCGAGATTTTCACGATTGTTTCATTCATTTCTTCTTTGAATTTACTGAAGATGATGTTGAATGGTCTTTCTTGGTAGACAGATTTCTATATCTTGTTCACATCTCATAAAATGTGCACGAGCTTGAATCTTTCAAACCTCTCCCAACATACCTCAATAATAGAGCTTCTAAATCTGTGATGGATGAGGTTGCTATTTCAAGTGACCCTTTGTCCCCTTCTCATAAAACAACTCTAGTTTCGCAGGTTGGGGTGGGAGAACTTGGAAATTCATCTACTGACCTACCACCATCTTTGCCCACCTCACATACTCAGAATTTCAGCACAGGTCTGGGCTGTGAGTTCGATGGCTATGATGGATTTTTATCTCCTTGTCCTCCATCCTTTTGTCCCTCTGATCCACAGATTGTGATGTGTTGTTTTCACCTGTTTTGAATCTGTCATTTGATGTTCACGAGGATCAAATTCTAGATGGAGGTGGTGTTGAACAGCCAACCTCTGATATCATTTTCGATGAGTATGTGTGGAAGTCTAAATCTGAACAAGAATCTGCGATGAAGGATGACCTCCTTCCTTCCGCAACTCTTCCACATTATCTTAACATTTTCCATGATTCTGTCATTCCTATTAAATCTTGTGAAAATTCAGTTTCTGTTGATGCTACTATTTTCAATCATTCCCAGAACACCTGGAATGCCAATTTTTCATTTGAATGCGGAGAGAACAAATATTTTCTTCCTGATCCTCCCAATCTCTCATCTTATCTTTCTAGAAATATAGAGAGTGAAATTTCTCGTTCTCCATCATCCCCTCTTTATGATTCGTCAGATCATGAGGATGCCTCCATTGGAAATCTTGAACTTTCTAATCGTGGCTTTCATGATCTTTTCATTGATTCATTTGATCACATTTTTTATTTTTCCATTGTCGATCTTTCTAAGCCACTGATCTTTGATGATCCATCTTCTGGTCAATTAGAACTTCCCCAAGTTGTCAAGGTACTTCAGCCCGAGCTGATTGTTATTTCAAGTTCTCGTAGTCTTGAGGTTAGTTCCACTTCCGATAAGAAATGTGTTAAATATTTTGATGCTCCTCATCACTCCGTTTTACACATTGAGATCCATTTGTTTTACAATTTTCGCATCCTCCATATGTATCACATGATCCTATCGCTCAATGATTGGAGGAGTCTTACGTGGAGAGCATGATTGCAAAGAAAAAAATTTCTTCTTTCTTTATGTTCGCCCTTTTTCATAGTTCGAAAGTTTGTGCTTGCATTTCTTCAGGTCGCAATGTGTCTACACACCACCATGCACCCGCAAAATGTCTCCCACGTGCGTTTCTTTCTTTCTTTTCTGCTTGTTGTTTCAAACTTCGAACGTTTTGGTTTATATTATCTTATCTTTCTTGTTTACTATTTTTCTTGTATATCTTTCTTGACATGCATTCCCTTGCCCACAGAGGCTAGCCAATGCGTCGATGGTTGCATTGGAAGTATCATTTCATATGAGTTTAGCTTATGCTCTATTTAGATTAGGCGTAGGAGCAGTTTTTTGCTTTTCTTGTTTGTTTCTTTGATTTTCTTTCTTTTACTTTCTGCTCCATACTTTTCTTTTGTTTGTTTTCTTTTCAGTCATAGCATAGCTTCTGCATGAGACCATGTTTGGCTTCTCAGACAAATAGGGTGAAGTCCATGAGGAAGTTGTATTATTATCAACGCTTGGTTATCCGTTTATTCCCTCCCTTTATGTGAATCGTGCATTTTAGTTGATGATACTCTGATGGAAAATATGTTCCTTTCAGAGAGAGTAGTATTGAAATCACGATGCTTTCACTTTTAACTAGTACAACCTACTCTAATCGGTCTTCTATTTCTAGTTAATCCTTGTCAACTAAGTCGAGTAGAGTGAGGATGGGAGGAAAACCTTGACAAGTATGTTAGAGGTGTATATAAATATTCTTCTCTAAAGGGACAACATCTTATGCTCTCAATAAGTCGAGATCCCTCTTCCGCCCCCATGAAATAAATAAGTGCATATGCACATCTCTTTGAACAAATAAAAATTAAAAAAAAAAAATGAAAAAACAAATAAAGGGTGAAAGAAGAGAAAGTCTTCATGCGCAAAGAGGTGAAGCAAGAAACTCCGCTGGGGTACTATTCAAACTCACTAGCAACGGAGCAATATTTGTGTTCCTGAAGTGACTCTGTCGAGGTACTATCTAGGTCTGCTGGTAGCGAAGCAACACCAGAGATGAAAACTAAGACTCTAACAATCTCTTTTACTTGTGCATTTATATACTCCTCATCCCCAATCAAAACAACTCAGTCTGACTTGGCTTGGTATGTGTGTTGCCGATGAAGAGAATGGTAGGGACTATATCTTTATCTAAACCTAAGTGAAGAAGTTGTGATAATCGATTAACTGAACAATACTTCCAGAAGAGTTAAACCTATTTTGCATGAGACAAGATCCATACAGAGAGTTGGAGTTCTACCAGTGTGTCGCCAATGTTGTAGTGGCTACAACCACCCTCCAAAATTTGCCTATGCTTTGATTTTGGAGCCTTCCTTCCTATCCACGGGAGCTTATCTTGCACTAATTCAGGTATTCATGCTTTGACTAAGACTTATATTTTTCATTTGTGCTTGTGTTTTCTTGTTTTCACACTTAGTTGATATTTCTAACTCACAAGTTGATCTCCCGACTTGGTCTCACAGCAGTTCTGGGCTTGCCTCCAGAAACTGCGCAATCCTTGAGGGCAAGCAGCCTTGATGATGGGAATTGCGCAGTTCAGATTAACAGTCAGCCTTGAGCTCAGAAATTGTGCAGTCATGGAAAGCAACCCAACATTGAGCCCAGAAATTGTGCAATCCGTCACTGAGCTCAAAAATTGCCCAGTGCACTAAGCCAAAAAGTTGTCGATCTCCCCGGAATTTCGCAATCTTTCCCAATAGTGTGATGAAAAGTTTCACTAGAAAAAGAAAAAAAGAAAAAGACATCCCTAAAAATAGGGATCTATTTTTAGTATCTCAAAGGAGACACTTTCCTTATTTTTAGAAACTTTTGCCAAGTGTCGCTTTTTCCTTGATTTTTGGCATGCACGTCATAAACCCTAATTCGCTCAAATATATTTAATCAACACCTCTAGAGCTCATTTTCACATTCGATATTAGAGCTTTAGCATTCCCGAGGAGATCAAGGAACCTTCGGTGCAATGTCGTCGCTTTTTGGGTGAGTTTCACTTTTGTCTTCTTTTGTTGCTTTTTCTGTCGCTTTTTGTTGTTTCGCTTGTGTGAGCATTGTTTTACTTATTTATCCTCCTATTTTCTAGAGGTTCAACTTGTTTTAACTTGTAGAAGTATTTTTTTAAGTTTTCGTTTTCTTTTCACAACTGTCGCATTGGTTTCCCTATTTTTGCACCGATGGTAATATTTACGACAACTCTTCTCACATAGTTCATTTTCCTTCTATTTGATTAGTTGTTGCAGTTGATCTACATTGATTTACTCATAATTAGTCAGCTTTGCACTCAATATCACATCATCACTCACTTCTACTCATTTTTCACACTTCCATTGAATATATCTACACTTGCTTTGGCAAGATCTTACCTTGCCCAACTGGGCACTGCGCAATCCTAAGGCTCAAGCCACAAGTTTGGCCCATAGAACTGCACAATGCACAATATAGGCTAGCTCCAACTGCAAACTACACAGTGCTAGGGGTCAGCCTATCACCTTGGCCACTAAGACTGTGCAATGCGTAGTCTCTCCCACTCTCTACCCAGGATGGGTCCCAAGCCTCAAGCTTCATCCTTGGTTGTTGGGACTGTGCATTACTTAGTTCCCACAATCAACCAGTCTCCCTTGTTGATGAAAATTGCACAACCCTTCTCTCCAGTTGTTCGACTTGCTACTTGATCATGCTTTGAAGGTAGATTTGCTTAAGCTAATGTTTGCTTGCCACGAGTGTCCTTTTATCGCAAAGGTACCATAATTGTGAAGTTCTTTTATCCAACATTCATTGTTACCATGGAACCAAAGAGAGTTGTTTCAAAAGAGACCACTGAATGTAGCACTGGGGAAACAGTTGAGAAAAAACCAGTAGACTTGCCAGTGTATGCAGACACTCAGTTGTTTATAGAAAAGGAGTCAACACTAACATGGAAGCAAGTTAATGAATCTCTTTCATCAAAGAGCCTTCAGGCACATCTAGAGGACTGACAAGTTTATCTTAGTATCCTGTAGTCAGGACTACACAAGGTTTCATGCAGATATCCAGCCTTTCAATGTGCAGATGTCATCAGGTAGATTGTCTCACACATTGATGAGAAGACCATGACATTGAGCAGTGCTAATGGATAGAAGCTTTCTACCTTTTGGGAAGAAGATTATCAGTGCATGTATCACTTGCCCGAGCTTGTGAATCTCATGGACTCATTGTTTTATGCCACCCACATCCATGGGAACACAAGAGACATTGTCAAATGCTAGGTGAAATAGCCATAAAAATTTCGATAGACACCCACCCATGTATACAAGACAAGGTCCCTCAGGAAGGCCTACCAGCTCTTGGTTATCTTAGCTTGCAGGATCCATGGCCAGCATAGCATGGATAAATTTCTTTAAGTGTGGGTAGTCGTATTGAACCAAGTTGTGAATGAGGGGAAGTCATTCAACTATTCATATCTGTTGGCTCGATAGTTGAGGGCCCATGTAGCACAGTCTGAAAGTCCTCTCGATAGTGAGCAAGCAAGGTTCTATATGTCTGCATATTTACTAGATGCAATATATGCACAACAATAGTTCCCTTACATGAACTGGACATGGACACCATGAGAATCTATCATGCATATCTATTGCAAGTTTCTTTCGGATTGCAATCATCGAGGAGTAATGGCATAACTAATTGACAACTTCATCCCACTTTACAAGCTTATCTTTGAAGAAGATCTACCTTCCATGTCATGAGGAGCAATGGATGCGATAACAGACATCGCAAATTGGTATGCCTCACCGGGTGGCACCTTCCTTAGAGTGTTCGACAGAGGGAAGCCTCTGCATGTTTTACCCAGGTATGTCACCGACAAGCTTGTCATGCAATAAGTGTCATATCATCTTGCCATAGGGTTGTTGGCAGCTTTGTACAGGAAGAAGAAAGCACCATGGCCCACTCTTCCTTTGCAAATTGGACTATACGAGATAAATAACTTGAAGGTTGCAGATACCAAGGGAAAGGAGATAGCAAAGTTTTCATTTAGTACTCGGGACTTTAATATGTATGATTCCCATGATATTTGTAAAGACCACTATGTGAGAATTTACTTTGTGTGGATCGACAGGGCATTCCATTGGCTAGAGGAGGATCCATGGAGGAATTTCTACAATCCCTCCACACTCCATGATCCAGTCAGTTTAGCAGGGACTTCACAGGCTACTCCACAAATGGTAGCAATTCCAGAAGAAACATCAGTAGAAGGAAACAATCCTATGTAGGACAAGGAAAAGAGAAAGATTGTCGACAGTCCAAAGGGAGAACAAAGTTGCAAGATGAAATCAGATCTTATTATCATTAAAGCATCTTTAACAATAGAAGTAGAAAGGAAGCAGAGGATATAAAGAGCAGAGAAAAGGAAGAGAGAAAAGCAAAGGTTACAGGAAGCAGAACTAAGGTTTCAAGAGGCAGAGCAGAAACTGAAGGAAGAAGAAGAGTTGAGGAGGAGAGAACAAGAAGAGAAGCGGAAGCAGGATGAAGAAGAAAGGAAAGGCACAATTACAGAAGAAACAACGATGATACAAATTGAAGAGCAGGAACAAAACCAACCAATAGTTGGGGAGGAAGGTGAACAAATTTAGGATCAGGAGCTTGCTCAGCAGATTGAGCACTTGATTAAAGCAGCAGACATGGAGATGGAATAGGGGCCATGGAATGTAGATGTTGATCTGATGTCGAGCACAGCATAGGTCACCATTCAGTCTCCACCACCGCCAACAGTAGAGGCATCCTTGAGCGAGGAAGGGGATGTTGTTCCCCTTGTTGATAATCCGGTAATGGATGTGTACAATCTATCATTTGATGAGTTCCAGAAGAGGATTGTATAAGCACGGAGAAAGCATTTTCTGGATGATCACACATCACTTGCATTCATTAGATAAAGGGTGATAATAGCGAAAGTCAAGATGCATCCAAATTCCATTATTGAAGCCAACTTGGCTTTTTCAAGTGCAACAATATCAAACATTCAATATTTGATGGCTGAGAATGAGAAATTGTCATAGAAATTGTAGCCTGCCAGGAAAGAGAAAGAACAACTCCACTCAGCAGCACAGAGTGAAGTTTCCACATAGGTTTACTTGGAGCATATGAGAGCAGCAATATTTGATGATGTATCAACACTTGGAGAAACCATGCAGAAGCTCTATGAGGGGTTTGTGACCGTACATAAAGCATTTGTCCATTTTCATGGTCCATAGTAGCAGAGCAAAGAGTTTGTTAAAACTCTCAAGAATAGACAAGCTGCCATTATTTATGTGCAAGAGTGGAAAATGAGATACAAAGGGGGCACCGCTTAACTTAGTGAAGAAAATAAAGCCAAAGGAAGAGCTGCAGAAAGCGAGAGTTCAAATGTTGATTCATAACAACAAGTAGCTTGCCTAATTTATTGGTAGCATTCAGGCCTCATATGTACGGTTGTTCAGTAGTTTGGATGTCTTGGTGAAAACACACCACATCCATTTAGTTAGTTCACTCACCAAATCCAAACCCAGGAACCAAGTCCAACATGAGATCAAAGAGTAATTGGAGCAATTGAGACAGATTGCCACCAAGGAAGATTTGGAGTGGGACAGATAAAACATGCAAAATTACATCGGTGGTCCTATCCAAATTAGAAAAATGTTGCTCATGCTTCAAAACGAACTTGAAATTGGTTCCAAGACATTGTACCTGGATGCCATGGAGGCTAGAGTCCGCTTCCAGCCAGACACCATCACGCAGTTTGGGGACATCATCACACAGTACCGAGCTTGGCACCAATATGTGACTGAGAAGCAGTAGGTGGAGGTTTCTATGCTAGGGTTATCCCAAACTCAAGCAACATAATGTTGTGTCTTGTGAGGTTGTCATGTTGTCTCTACCTTATTTTGTCTTATATGGGTACAAGTGTAAAATGTAATATTATTTGTAATTATGTTGTAAGTGAAATTCCAAGTGTCAATATTAGAATATGAAGAGTCATGATGTAATGTAATGAGACATTTTGTAAACAAGATGAAGAGTCATGAGGGTAGTCCAAAGGTCATAAAGGGTAGTTGAAGAGTCACCACCTCTTGTTATAAATAGAACCTCATAACTCATGTAATGGGATTTTTGGAGCCAAGATTTTGGCTAGGCTTAGGCTTAGAAGGAGCTTGGGAGTGTTGTGAAGAGCCTTGGCTTCTATGTAGTGTAGAGTGAGTATACTTCTTTGGAGGGACAGGTATTCTTGACTTTAATGTTCCACTACTGGGGCTAGTTGTCCGTCAATGTTGTGTGAGTGAATGGAACTTTCATTTATAATAAAATCAGATATAGCACGCTTTCATGCATATGTTGTGAATATAGTAGGACTATATTGTATTTGCAATGTATCTTATTTAACTTATGCTTATGATTATGAACTAACCTGTTCGCATTTGTATGAATCTTTTTGAATGCATTTTGTTGTATTAATTCATCACTTTAACTTGTGGACTATTCTACATCTTAGCTTGTGATGTCATTATGCTCGTGTGTTCCTTTCAAGTTGCGTACTATTACAGGCTTCCAACGGGCACACTTCATTTTCCGTTCGTGTATTGGAACCTTCATGCATCGCACTTGACTTTCGCAAGGTCACACACTTGCTCTTACCCAAATTTATTGTACTTCACACTGCGCATTTTCGCAGTCAAGGCATAACATTACCACCCACTACTGGGAATCCTACTCCAAATGGTTTGAGGTCTAGTTGGGACTTCATATCGGGGAGATCCCCTGAATGTTGGCAAGTCCAGCACCGTCAACAGGATGATTAATGAAATATGGTTGAAGCTTAAGTTTGTTCACATTTCTTTTGTTTTATGAGATGATTGCATTATTTATGAATTATATTTCTTTCTTATGGATTTAATTCATGGTTGCTTCTATTACAGGGTTCAGCTAATTAAGCCACCCCTTTTTTAAATTTTACTTCAATTTGTCAATATTTCAATTTATGTTCTATATATTCACACTTGGGGTTAGCGTATGAATAATATGTCGAATGTTTTAGAATGGTTACACTCACTCAATTCCTATTCCCTTTGAAACTCCAAAATCTTGGTTCTTACAATTCCCCTCGATGCCTCAGGTGAGACTTCACCTGTCTCGCAGGTGATATCGAAAGGGGCAGTAACCAGTGGGCTTTGTTATCCACACTTCCCGTATAACCCGGGTCAAAGTACAAGTAGCACCAATAAATGGTTATGTTGTTGGGACTGAGGTTCATTATTGAAGGAATGTGGAATCCCACAAAGAAGGAAACCAACCAGTGGTTGGAAGATAAGGAGCAATGTTTTTCTACCAGTGAAATAAGCGATAGGAAGATTGGCGTAAATGAATGGCTACACAATATCTTTTCATGAACTGTTATTAAATTTTATTTGTTGAGTTTCTACATTTGCTAGCTAAATGGAAACATAAATTTAACAATCAGAATAGAAACTGACACCTTGTTGAACCTAGAAGGCGGACTCCTGAGCTACTTCAGCGATTACAGTTTGTGGATGATAAAATTTCATGTGACATAGAGTACTGGTTTGAGAATATCTTAAAAGGATATATTACAGAGCTTGTTATCGAAGCTATTATCTCTTATAGTGCTACTGAGAGAAAGCTTTTAAAGGGATCGCGTGACAAATATACTCAATCATTTCCTACTTTCATTAAGATGTTGTTGTGTGATAAGGGCATTTTCAAGATGGATTTCAACAACATGAGAAGCTAAACCCTTTGTGCACAAAGGGCGAGCTGGGGGATATCCAAGGAATGACCAAAGGAAACAAGGTCAAGATGCAGGAATAGAAGGTCAAAGAGGATAAAGGAGACGTGGAGAACCCCGAACAAGATTGTGAGAAGGTATGCCATATAAGCTAAGAGACATAATGCACAAAAGGAAAAGTATGGAAAATTTCGAGAGTGGTGTCTTATGCAATGGAAGAAGGTTTTGAGGTAGCCATGATAGAGGTGAGAGGTTTTCATCGGTACCTACAATTGAATGAAATCTAATAAAGGAGATAGAGAGAGGCCATAGGAGAAGGAAAAGAAACAGTGACCATATAAGTTATAAGAGAGTGCACATTGGCATACCACATGCATAAGGCGAGGATGGAGGACCTTAACAACATGGCCCAAGAACAATAGAAGATGTGCATCCTAACAACCCTGCTCAGAATATGCCCTATGTCGAACCCATGACCCTGCATGCACCAGTTGATCATGAGGTAAGTTCCCCAAGATGCATTTTACATACCTTATTCAGTAAATAGAGTGAAGATAGTCATACTAGTAGTAGAAGCGAGTCTAGTCACCTAAAAGGAAGAGGACCACAAAGTCATTCTTTGAAGCACATTGCGCAAAGTGCGTAACGACACACAATAATTATATCTGCTAGACCATTGTAAGGGATGAGTAGGCAAAATAAAATGGTAGATACTTCCAAAATTCCTGTGTTCCATGGTTCTAGGATGGAAGATTAGAAAATCATTTATTTGTGTGTTAGGTAGTATGGGTTGTGAATAACGTCCAAGATGAAGCCACCAAGATTATACAGTTGGAAACCAATTTTAGAGATTGGACATTGACCTGGTATCTGAAGTATAGGAGCATTACTCTAGATAGACAATTAAGAACCTTAGCAAATATCAAGCAAACAATGTTGAAAGGATTTCATAGGCCTAAGTTTGCATCATAATGTATCACAGATCTGATAGAAATCAACAGGGATAGAACGAATTTGTCTGGGATTATGATCATAGATTCAAAGTGTTGTTGGGATGGTTAAAATTTGAAATCTTGGATGAACGACATAAGGAGTGGTTTATTGCCAAATTTTTGTTGCATATTTGAGTTTCTTTAACCCAACAGAACCTTTAAACCCAGTCAGAAGCCTTAGATATTACATTGAATTTGGAGGCATCTCCAACAGTAGGTGAAGAGAGTTTTAGAATAGCCTAGCTTCAATCACAAATGGTTGTGCTCAAAATCTAATTGTAGGATTTATCAAAAAGGAAAAGAACAATGCTCAGAGGTTTGGTGTACAATCTACAGGAAGGAGGGGCACCATAGAAATGAATTGCTAATGGTGACAAATTATACAGTGACTAGTGCAGCCAAACCACTGGCACAATGAAGAGGATTGTGGTGTGAAATTTGTTGTGTGGGGAAATTCACCCCCTAGTTTCCCCATGATGCAAAAATATGAAACCTCTACAAGAAATCTCTTTTTGTGATTTTTGTGCAAGTAAGTAGGACATGATATCCATACTTATCATGCATTGGAGTTGATGATGGACCGCATGATGGATTCATATAGGGTGCAAGAGGGACAGGACGGGATGACGCAAAATTATAATCAACCTAGAGCATACAACTAGCAAGGCATAGGTCAAGCCATGATGGGAAGAGGACTTGTAGGGCCAAGTTAAGGATGAGGAGCATTTGGATGGGAAAGAGGGTAGCTTATTTGTTATAATTGTGGGAAAACAAGACATCTCGCTAGAGATTGTGCCCATCCTTGTTCAATGTGTACATATGACAAAGATTTGGATCATTTAATAAAAGAATGTCCCCAGGTTATCATGAAGTGGTAGGAGAAGAAGGGGCAGAATATTCAGAAGATTATGGCAAAATTGTGCAACGATCAGTCGCATGTGAATGTTGTCACACGTGGAGGTACCAAGACCGAAATGGATGTTGCTAAATAAGTTAACGAAAATCAATAGTGTGTGAGAAAAGCTACATATCCATTGCCAAAGTTTGATCCACGGAAAGAGAAGGCCACTTATAAGGAGGCGCGCAAGGAATTAGTTACATCAGAGTGGGATATTTTGGAAGATATTCTAGTGTATGAGATGTTATGAAACTAGCTCACAAAAAGATAGAAAAGATAGATGAATGCCTTAGAAATAAGCCTCTTCGAGGGGGAAACCTCCTTTACATTACACAAATGAACAATTCTTGGATGATACAAATGAAAAGACTTCCTTTCTATATATAGGAGTCTAAGGGGTCATAATATAGTTAGAGCCGACATAACAATAATAATGTAAGGGCACAATAATAACAATAGTGGGCTTCTATGGGGCACAATAATAACAATATGGGGACTAAATGGACACAACAATATAATAATGGGGTTGTACTAATAACAATAAGGGGTTACACTAGTAGTATAGGGACCTAACATGCCCCTCTCCTTCAAAAAGTGTTGTCCTCAATGCTTGAGTAGTTCTTGATGCTCCTGTATAAAATTCTTGTCCTCCCATGTGGAATCTTCAGCAGGTAAGTTCTTCCACTTGATGAGATACTCTGAAATTGATCGATTTCGTAGCTGTCGGGTTCTTGTTTCTGTGACTGCTCCAGGCTCCAATATGATTTTTCCTTCCTCGTCAAGTTCTGGCAATATTATTTGAACTAGGATCTTCTACAACTTTTGAATGAGTGGCCACACTTCTTCGTCCTTCTTCCATTCATACCTTGTTTCATTTATCCAATTTGGTTGGATAATAGAAATGGTGCACAACAATGCTTCCAAATCCTCATCCTTTCTTGAGAGTGCATCTGCCACAACATTTTGCTTCCCTTTTTTGTAAATGACTTCAAAGTCATAACCCAACATCTTTGTGACCCATTTTTGTTGCTCTTCAGAGGACAATCTTTGTTCTAAAAAGTATTTAATACTATCATGATCCATTTTTACCTTGAAGTGTCTTCCCATTAGGTAAGGTCGCCATTTCTTAAGTGTGTGTAGTATTGCCAACATTTCCTTCTCATAAATAGCTTTCTTGAGGGACATTTGTTTGTATGTATGTAACCATAAAAATACCCAATTGCCTACATCAAAACTTCTTTCATTGCAATATTGATCTGCTTGTTGTTTCATTCGATTTTGCACCAAAGTGGCGTTATCCTTTAAAAGTTGGAGAACTTGTTGTTGATGCTTGATGTGATCTTTCACTGCTTGAATCTTTTTCTTCTTAATATGTCCTTCTATATTGAGAGTTTGAGGAGTGGCAATTTCTTCTAGTGCATTACAAGATATGGTCGGATTCATTTCTTGATGCTCTATGTAATCTTTCACTTCTTGA
Organism: Pinus tabuliformis; assembly: GCA_031772625.1. NCBI lineage: Eukaryota > Viridiplantae > Streptophyta > Pinopsida > Pinales > Pinaceae > Pinus > Pinus tabuliformis. Next base: position 12,505,369 of record CM062809.1, on the reverse strand, counting down.
ACATTTTTCTTCTTGATATGTCCTTCTATCTTGATAGTTTGAGGAGTGTTAATTCCAGCCATTGCATTACAAGATATGGTCGGATTCATTTCTTGATGCTCTATGTAATCTTTCACTTCTTGAACATTTTTCTTCTTGATATGTCCTTCTATCTTGATAGTTTGAGGAGTGTTAATTCCAGCCATTGCATTACAAGATATGGTCGGATTCATTTCTTCTTTCTTGATGTGGTATTTCACTTCTTGAACCTTTTTCTTCTTGATATGTCCTTCTATCTTAAGAGTTTGAGGAGTAGTAATTATTTCCAATGCTTTACAAGATGTGGTTGGATTCATTTCTTCTTTCTCCGGGGTTGATTACTGGTGTATATACTCTTCTTTTGACGTTTCTTGATCCTTTTCTTCCTCCTCTCCACAATCAATGTAAAATAATTTCTTCTCAACACACTTATGACCTTTAATGTATTTTTTTATCACAATTGTAACAAAGCCCTTTTTCTCTTTTTTCTTCCAATTGTTGTGGTGTAACCCTTGTAGGTTGTGGAAGGCTAAGAGAAACAACACTTCCATCTTTATAGTTGTGAGGGGTAGACTTCCTTGTTCCCATAATTTTTCTTTCCACTTTGTAACAAAGCCCTTTTTCTCTTATTTTTTCTCCAATTGTTGTGGTGTTGCTCTAAAGAAGGTGTTGCTCTTTGTATCCTCATAATGTGCTATAATTTCCTCCGTGAAAATTGACCACGTAACAAGTGGTTTACGAGAACAAAGCCCTTTATACCATAAAAATTGATCTTGTTCTAAATTTGAAGATGCAATACATACCTTTTGTAATAGTGTTACACCATGTAGATCAAAATATTTCTCCATCTGTAGTATCCAATTTATCGGATCCTTGCCATCAAACTTCTTCATCTCAATTTTTCTTGATTTTAGGAGCTCAATCTTGAAATGACTGTAACTCTATAATTTTAGATTTCCAAGTTCTAAAATTTCTTCCTGCGGTATCTCTCTGAGTTCTCTTTCTAACCCCGCAAGTCTAATCAGAATATGATTATCCAAGAAAGAGTTAAGCCAAATCTCCCACGGTGACGTGATTATAGACTAGTTTAGTAGAGCGAACTTGTACGATGTGCCACGTCTCACCGTTTCGACCTTAGTACCTAAAACTGATATACAGAAAACTACAGGAAGTCCTCTTTCTGAAACTTCTTACGAAATTTCAATCTGATGCTCAAAACAAAAGTTATGACGATTTTCTCCCGATCACCTGTTTGGAATGTAATTCGGGAGTTTGCAAAATCTCTAACTTCCTCAAATCATATCTAAGAAAATATAGCGAGACAAAACCTGAAATTCAGACAAAGGTTCAGCGCAATTTCTTCTCAAATGGGTTTTTTTTTTTCTTCTGAAATGTCACAGAAGAAGAGTTATAGAGAAAATTCCACAATGACCTGTTTAGAGCAGCGAAACCCTAGAATCCAAAGCTCTTATACCATTGTTATGAAACTAGCTCACAAAAAGATAGAAAAGATAGATGAACGCCTTATAAATCAGCCTCTTCATGGAGGCAACCTCCTTTACATTACACAAATGAACAATTCTTGGATGATACAAATGAAAAGAATACCTTTCTCTATATAGGAGTCTAAGGGGTCATAATATAATCAGAGTTGACATAACAATAATAATGTAAGGGCACAATAATAACAATAGTGGGCTTCTATGGGGCACAATAATAACAATATGGGGACTACATGGGCACAAAAATATAATAAGGGGGTTATACTAATAACAATAAGGGGTTACACTAGTAATATAGGGACCTAACATGAGATGCCTAGAATCTATGACAAAATCATTGTTAAAATTACCAAAGAAGGAGAGTGTGTTATCAAAGAATTCTTGAAGAGTTGTATAGATTTGATTCATGATGATAACACCTCACAAAAACTTCGTAGAATTATTAATCAATGTATTAAGGAAGTAGAAATTGCAGTAACACAATCCATAAGAAATGTAGTAAATAAAGTTGCGCAGAAGATGAGGACAAGTCATTTATTTAGGTTTATTGCATAGATAGGAGATTACGATATGTATAACATCATTCTCGACTTGGGATATGATGTGAATATCTTAGCTAAGAATATTTAGGAGATGATGGGGATCCCTGATCTGACCTGGTCTCCTATCCAACTAAGATTGGTGAATCTGTATTGGATATTCCCTATTGGAAAACTATCAAAATGTAGAGGTGGATATCAATGGGGTCAATAGTGTGGTAGATTTTGAAGTTATAGAGATAGTTGATGATACTTATTGTTATGAAACCAGCTCACAAAAAAGAAGAAAAGATAGATCAACAACTTGAAAAATAGCCTATTTGAGGGGGCAACTTCCTTTACATCAAATAAATGAACAATTATTCGATGATCAAATGACAAAACCTCATTTATATATATAGGAGTCTAAGGGGTTACAATATAATCATAGCCTACATAACAATAATAATGTAAGGGCACAACAATAACAATAGTGGGCTTCTATGGGGCACAATAATAATAACATGGGAACTACATGGTCATAACAATAACAATAGTGGGCTTTTATGGGGCACAATAATAACAACATGGGAACTACATGGTCACAACAATAACAATAAGGGGCTACACAAGTATTATAGGGACCTAACATGCCCCTCTCCTTCAAAAAAGTGTTGTCCTCAATGCTTGAGTAGTTCTAGATGCTTCATTAGCAAATTGTCATCCTCCCATGTGGAATCTTCACTGGGTAAGTTCTTCCACCTAATGAGATACTGTGAAATTGATAGATTTTGTAGCTTTTGAGTTCTTGTTTCTGTGACTACTTTAGGTTCCAATATGATTTTTCCTTCCTCGTCAAGTTCTGGCAATATTGTTTGAACTAGGATCATCACCTATAACCTTCTTTAAGCATGAAACATGGAAAACTGGGTGGACTCGGGAAGATGTAGGAAGCTCCAATTTGTATGCCATAGTACAAATCTTTTGCAACACCTTGTAAGGACCATCCTACTTTGGTGATAATTTATTATCCTTCTTAGCTTGCTTGAGGGACATTTTTTGTATGGTTGTAGCCGTAAAAATACTTAGTCCTACATCAAAAATTCTTTCACTGCAATGTGGATATGCTTGTTGTTTTATTCGATTATGCGCCAAAGTGAGGTTATCCGTTGGAGAACTTGTTGTTGATGCTCGATGTGATATTCCACTGCTTGAACCTTAGAATTTTCTCTTCAAGATGATGTGATGGACGATGGATGATATCTATAAAGTTCCATAAATGGGGTCTTTTTTGTTGCAGTATGGAAGGAAGCATTACACCACCATTCAACTAGAGGTAACCACTTGACCCATTGTGTTTGTTTATCAGATACAAAGCTAAAAATATATCCTTCCAAAAAAATTCGCTATCTCAGTTTTCCCATTAGATTGAGGAGATAAGATGAGTTATGAGCTAATTGAGTACCCAGACAAGAAAATAATTCCATCCAAAAAATTCCAGTGAAAATGGGATCTCTGTCGCTTACAATAATCTTTGGGTTTCCATGTAGCTTTTGAATTGTTTCCATAAATGTAGTAGCAACTGTATTGGCTTTAAATGGATGAGATAATGCCCAAACATGTGCATACTTGGTAAGTCTATCAACTACCACCATCATGACACTTTTACCTTCGGACTTGGGTAAACCTGTGATAAAATACATTGAAACTTCCTCCCAAAGTTAAGTTGGAATGGATAAAGGTTGTAACAAACCCGAGGTCTTAATTGTCTCAACTTTATTTTGTTGGCAAACCAAACATTCTGCCACAAACTTTTGAATATAAAATTTAAGGTCATCCTAAAAAAATTCCATCTTAACCCTGTGGTAAGTTTTTAAAAATCTTGAGTTCCCTCCTAAGGGAGAGGTGTGCAATTCCAAAAGATTTTTTTTTTTGAGTTGGGAATTCTTACAAAGATATAAGCAATCTGTGTACCATGATGAATCATTTTTCCAACTAAATGTATCAGATGTACTAGTATCTTGCTACAACTTTTGAATGAGTGTCCACACCTCTTCGTCATTCTTCCATTCATCCCTTGCTTCGATTATCCAATCCGGTTGGATAAAATAAATGGCACAAAGAAATGCTTCCACATCCTCATCCTTTCTTGAGAGTGCATATGCGACAACTTTTTGCTTCCCTTTTTTGTAGATGATTTCAAAGTCATAGCCCAACATCTTTGCGAGCCATTTTTGTTGCTATTCTAAAGATAATATTTGTTCCAAAAAGTATTTAAGACTATCATGATATGTTTTTTTATTTGAAGTGTCTTCCCATAGGTAAGGTCGTCATTGACCCTCATGAGTTCTGGATGTTGTTTTCAGAATGTCTTTAGTCTTCATTCTAATTTTATGATATCTTGAACGAAGATCCAGCTTGGTGAAGTAAATTGCTCCATGTAATTCATCTAACAATTCATCAATGATAGGAAAGGGAAATTTATCTTTAATAGTTGGCTTGTTGAGCTCCCTATAATCCAGACACATACGCCATCATCCATTTTTCTTGTTCACCAATATTACTGGAGCAGAGAAAGAACTTTGACTAGGTTGAATTATACCAGCCTCTAACATTTCTGCAACCATGTGTTCAACTTCACTCTTTTGGGCATAAGGATGTCTGTAAGGCCTCATGTTTGGAGGAACACTTCCTCGAATTAAATGAATAGCATGATCATGATCACAAATAGGTGGGAGGCCTTTGGAAGTCTCAAACACCTTGGAATGATTGTCCAATATTTTTTGAAGATATAGAGAAATAGATGATTTTGATGTTTGAACCTTTAGTGAGAATAATTGTGCAATTACGCCCCAATGTTATTTCTTCAAAAGATTTTTCATACCATTAGGCTTGATTGTCTTTCATGATTTCCCTGTGATACCCCTTAATTCAACTTCCTTTCCTTCCCAAAAAATTCAAGAAAAGTTCTTGAAAATTGAAATCTATCGTCCCCAAAGATTTTAACCATTGGAATCCTAGTACAACATTAGCCCCACCCACTAGAATGGAAAGCATTGGAATATTCAATACATATTCCCCCATGTTTAGCTTGATATTATAGCACTTTCCAGAGCAATTTATAGTTCCTCCATTTTCAACCATCACTTGACACTCTGGTGCTAGATATAGGAAGAAATTTAATTCCTTTGCTATCTTACAATGAATAAAATTATGCGTACTACCCAAATCAATCAGCACTATTACCTTTTTCTTCTTGATATATCCTTCTATCTTGAGAGTTTGAGGAGTGATAATTCCTGCCAATGCATTACAATATATGTTCAGATTCATTTCCTTTATCTGGGGTTGGTTCATGGTGTATATCCTCCTCTTTTGATGTTTCTTGTTCCTTTTCTTCCTCCTCTTCACAATCTATGTAGAATAATTTCTTCTCAACACACTTATGGCCTTTAGTGTATTTTCTATCACAACTGTAATAAAGTCCTTTTGCTCTTTTTTCCTCCAGCTGTTGTGGTGTCAACCTAGTAGGTTGTGGAAGATTAGGAGCAACAACACTTCCATCTTTATAGTTGTGAGTGGTAGACTCCCTTGTTCCCATAATTTTGCTTTCAACTTTTCTTGCCACCCTAAATGCCTTCTCCAATGAATCAGGTTCCCAAAGATGAACCCCATGTTGGATGTTATCTTTTAAAGTCCCTATGAATACATCAATACTATGCTCCTATGGAATATTGGTTACCCTAATATTAAATTTTTGGAAGTCTTCAATGTGCTCGGCCATTGAACCCTTTTATTTGAGATTTATCAATTGGCTAAAGAACTCTTTGTATCTTTATAATGTGATATCATTTACTTCGTAAAAATTGACCGAGTGACAAGTGCTTTATGAGAACAAATCCATCTATACCATACAAATTGATTGGGTTCTAAATATAAAGATGCAATAAGTACCTTTTGTGAAGGTTGCACACCCTGTAGATCAAAATATTGCTCTATCTGTAGTATCCATGTTACCATATCCTTGCCATAAAACTTCCTCATATCTATCTTTGGAATGTGGTGGTTCTTAAACCCCACATTGGAGTCTCTAAAATCATAATTCATATTCTTTTTTTCCCCATCATTATTTTCATGGATTACCCCTCCACCAATGGGAAGCCTTTCTTCTAGCAACTTTGCCAAACCTTCCTTCAACCCCTCTACCTTGACATTCATCATTGCTTCCATGTCTGCTTTTAAACCATCATTCAAAACTCCTATGTCCCTTTTCATACCATCTATCTTAGCATTCATCATGGCTTCCAATTCATTTTTTGTTACTTTTTGCGAAAGCAAAATTTGTTGCACTTGGTTTCATAAATTTGATATATCATGTTGCATTTCTTCCTCTTCTTCATGTGTCATAGAAGAGATTTCTAGTTTCTTACTATGTGTGTCCATTTTTTAAATTTTTTTTCGAGGCATTTTTCAATCAAACAATGATATATATGCTTCACTATGCCCCTTGAATCACTTCAAACTGATTTTTCAAACAAAAGTTATGCAATTTAAAAAACAATACACACCTTTTTCTTGCGTTTAGGAGCTCAATCTTTAAATGACTGTAACTTTGTAATTTCATATCTCCAATGTCTGAAATTCCTTCTTCTAGTATCCCTCTGAGTCTTCTCTCAAACGCTGCAAGTCAGAACACAATTGGATTCTTCAAAATAATGTTATGTCAAATCTCCCACAATGACCTGATTATGGATTGGTTCAGTAGATCGAACTTGTATGTAATGCCATGTGTCATTGTTTCAAGATTTGGCCCTGAAATTGATACACAAGAAACTACAGTTTGTTCTCTTTCTGTCACTCTTTATGAAATTTCAATTTGGTGCTTGAAGTGAAATTTATGATGATTTTCCCTCGGTCACTTGTTTGGGACTAAATTCTGGATCATGAAAAAACCCTAACTTCTTTGGACCATATCCTAGAAAATATAGTGAACCAAGATCTGAAATTATGGCACGAAGTTCACCACGATTTCAATTTCAGCTTCTGGAGATTCATAGAATTTTGTTTATAGCGAAAATGCCAAGATGACCTGTTTGAAGAAGAAAAACCCTAGAATCCAAAGCTTTGATACTAAATGTTATGCAAACAACTCGCAATGAAGAAGAAAAGATGGATCAACGACTTGAAAAATAGCCTCTTCGAGGGGGAAACCTCCTTTACATCACATAAATGAACAATTCTTTGATGATTCAAATGAAAAAACCTCCTTTTTATATATAAGAGTCTAAGGGGTCACAATATAATCAGAGCCTACATAACAATAATAATATAAGGGCAAAAAAATAACAACAGTGGGCTTCTATGGGGCACAATAAAAACAACATGGGCACAACGATAAAAAATAGGGGCTACACTAGTATTATAGGGACCTAAAACTTGCTCGTATAAGACATTGTTGGGCATTGACTAGGCCTTTGACAATCGGGTTATTATTAATTTGAAGAAAAGGAAAATTATCTTTGAATCTGGCGATGTCCAAGTGATTGCACCATTAGATCCAAGGGAAGGAGAAAAATATGTAAAGCCTATTCAGGAGGATATGGATGTAGAGGCATTGGAAAATATCTATAATATAAAAATTATTTTAAAGGACTATGTTGACCCTACTACAAGTTGGCACAGTATTGGTTCTTGTTCATCAGACTCTGAAGAAGGACTAGAGAACTGGCATAATTGACTACATGAATTATCTACTAGGAGGTGCACAGATATCACTCATGTAGTGCATTGGATCAAGACATAAGTGCAAGATCCACCCAGGTATGACGGTTTAACTGATGTTGTGTCTTTTATCCAAGAATTTGAATAGAAAGTACTTGAACATTTAAGGTTGTTAGAATTAGATGTTGCTTTCAGAGCAACTCAAGTACGATGTTGGATCGCGCATAAGACTATTAGAGATACCTAGTCTTAGTGTAAGAACTTATTATGCATTCAGTTTAGGTTTGAGTTGGGACTAGGTTGGATTGTCCAACAACCTATGTGAAAACGTGTGTTGCTAATTCAAATAGAAGGAGGATACCACAAGAGGAATGGGTCCATAGGTTTGTGCACACTCTAGATATCATTCCCAGGAATTGGTATAAAGAGTTAGAGGAGCGCACAAGCACAGTACATTGGGAGGAGATGACCCGAAATTTTAAGTCTACATTCAGTCTTATAGCCGAAGATGATGTATTAGATATAGCTTTGAAGGCTATGAAGAATAAGATCTTTGCACTCAAAGATCCAACTCACCATCGATCAATAATTTTATGTTTAGAACCCAACCACTCACGGAATGTCAACAATTTCAAGGAAAGCTATAATAGTGCAAAGGGAGCAGATGATGATGAAGACTCTGGGATTCTACAAATTCTAGAGACAATTGATGAGTGCACCATATTAGGACCTTAATTGGAAATCAAAGATTATTTTAAGCCTATTAGGATGAAGGAAGCAGATGTTGGAACTATACCTAACATAGCATTACTTCTGGTATTGTCTTGAAAACTCAAAATTGTGTGATTTGTCGCATAAGAGTAGTTCCACTACGCAAAGGAAAATACTATGTATAGAGAAATGTTTCGTGCGATTTGGTCATAGATATATGTAGCACGCATTGTTGGGGGAAACTACGCCTGACTTGATAAAATAGTCACGCAAAAAAAATTAAGTAATTTAATAATGTGACCATTGGCGAAGTCAAAGAAGTAATTAGTTCATTTCAGTGTGAAGGGACATTTCCTTAACTGCCAAGAAATATTTATTGCAAGAAATAGGATCGGGTTACCGTAATCTATTTAAAATTATAGTTGGTGAGACATATGCAAGGTTAGGTTGTGCGCCAAGGAAAGAAAAAACTATGTGGGAGTTGTCACAAAATATTGGGTCATAAAAACCCTAAGATATAACACCTGGGCCTCGAACATTATAAATATTTAGTGGAGGGATCATCTTTGTTCACTATGCACTTAGAAATTTATTGTTGATGGTAAGGATGAAAGTGAGTTTGAAGGAGTCAGAGTGCTTGCTCTTGGGTGATTCTTGTGGGAGGTTGCAGTAGATATAGAAAGGGGTCATAGATTGAACATATGGGTCAAGTTGTAGAAGCTTTATCAATGTGAAGCCCCCATACCAAGCATCCCTTTGTTCTTACATGATTCGAGATGGTGCCAAAGGAGGTAGAAGTCATAAAAGAAAGTGAAGCAGCTAAGGTTGTTGGATTGTCGTCACAACCCGAAGGGTTTGGACCAGGAAGACAATATATACCGCCTCGAAAAAAAACAAGTAGGAAATTTAGATTACCAAAGGATCCTAAGTACATCATGGATTTGCTAGATATTCCAATAGGTGTTTTAGTTTAGGGTAACATGATGGGTCATGTGGGAAAGTTCAGACATGTAGATCTTGACATCATAGACAAGGACAAGTTTCCAAAGTTAATAAGATATTTGAAGTGGGTGGAACATATAGAACCAATGTTTTTGCGCTCAAGCAACTAGATTGGGCCTTGAGATTGGAAAAAATTGGTATTATGAATTTATTGGAGATCCCCCATTTTAGATGTAGTAATGAGATCAATTTTGTCACTAATTTGTTGTTAAGTTGTGTGCATGGTGGTTACTTGTGGTTAGATCATGCCATTTAGATTACCCCACAATAAATCATGCATATCATTGGTTTGTCGAAGGCAAGAGAGAAAAAGAAGAGGGCATGGATTTTTTTATCTCAGATATAAAGGATAAATCTATATGGTTTCCACGAAGGTGATGGCCTGCAAACTACTCAGAAAGTGCAGAAAGGATGATGTGTCAAAAGGTGCGATCATCATGGTAGCCAAGTGTGTGAAGGGTATATAGATGAATTGGGCAACATTTTATCTCAATCATTTTTTGGCATATTGTCTGGAAGCGCAAGACAACAATGCAAAATTCCATTATGCTTGGTTACTTATTTTATTTGCTTTCACTAAGTGAAAAATGCCTAAAGATTTACAGATAGTAAATAATCTCTTGTACCTATTGCAGCCATGTGCTTTCAACATTTATGGGGAACCACAATTTCTTTATGGAAGATAGATATCAATGCTACTATCATTGTTTACGACGATATGATTAGTTGGGAAATAAAAAGGACTGTGAGCATTTCAACAAAATTTGTTAGTAAGTGTGAGAAGATTGCGTGATTCAAGGTTAATCCTCATTATTTATACATCCAAGCCTGGAAATATCCATATCGATAATGGGTGAAGTCGCCTTTTAAGTTAACTCCCAAGGATGTTCAGGTTCGTATTAGCACATGGGAAGATGGCTAGAAGAAATTGGTCGAAGGAAATCTAGACATAGAAAATTTGGAAAGCAAAGAAGATCAGGAAGGACAATAGGAACATCAAAAAGAAGAGCCAACCCATGCTACTAGATAATAGGTGCAAGACAAGGGTCCAAAACCAGAGTAGTTAGATACTCCATCAGCAACAATTGATTCAAAACAAGTTTTGGCCATAGTGCACACAAGATTGAAGGAGACCCAGGAAATAAGCATAGGGGGAGGGAACATCTCATAATAGGAAGAAGCGTAAGGGGACCCACATTATCCACATTATGTCTTTGTCATAATATTATGTTGAGCACATTACTGAACAACTAGATGAAAAGACAAAAGAAACACTCATGAAAGTTCAGCAGGACCAATAATGCACATTGGAAAAGTTGGAACAATTGTGGCAGTTGCTAGAAGCTAGCAAGGGAGTAATTGTACAACCGAATTCAACTAAACCAGTAGATCAGATGGAGGCTTAAAGTGCACCAATATATTGGAATCATAGGAATATACTTCTGCCAAATCTGGAGAGCATCAAGTGCTCCAAATCTCGCTGCAAGCAATTAAGTTCCCTCTTGAAGAATTATAACAATGTGTACTCGAGCTAGTGTAATAACTTACAACGCAGGAAGTATTGCAACATGAAAAGGTGTAGTTAGTAGACGAGAAATAATAGGTTATGGAAAGAGAAACATGACTTCATGCAACAATTGAGGCAGTATATAAACAGGTTGTGGAAAATTTTGTGGAGGTTGATATCAAAGTAGAAGGTCAAGTTATGAACATAGGAGAAGTCACGCATGGGCTAAAAGCACATATTGAGGAGTTAAAACCATATAAGAGGTCGTCTACATCACCCGAAGAGAAACAAAACTAAGTAGAGGTGTTGGGACAGGGTCCCCTAGGGTCAATTTTGGGGTTAAAAGCCCAAGTTTTGGGGCAGAAAGCCCAAGTTTTTGTATGTAAAGTGTAAAGTCTCTGCAATTTGTGGTCGCAGAGCGCGTGGATGTAAAGTGTCATAGAGGGTTTCCACCCTTCTTTTATGTAAGTTGTGTCGGCTTTAGAAGATCCACCCCTGGTCCGTGGACCATGGGATTGTATAAAAAGGAGAGTCTTAGAAGAGTCTAAGGCAGTAGAGATTAGAGTTAAGTCATTGATGGGTCAGTAAGAGTTAAGATCAAAGAGTTTTAGAAGTAGAAGAAAGGCTCTGCAGCTGTGTGCATAGAGGCCTAGGGTAGGAGTCTACAGCTGAGTGCGCGGACCCATGCAGTTGAGTGTGCAGGGTAGTAAGAGTTTGTAAGAAGATCTGAAGTACTAATAAAGAATATTACTCTGGAAATATCTGTGTTTGATCTATTTACTTCTGTTATGAATAAACGCAGTTATGATATGCTGAATAATGGTTTCATGATTTAATGTTGTATTAATGCGTGAATCTATATGTTTTACATTGTTATATGTACACAAGTAATAATATCTGTTTACGCAAAGAACATATTAATGCATATAGAAGTTATCAGATACCTAAGCTGATCTAGGTAAATATGGAAGTAAGAGTAATTACAGAAGCGCCCAAGTGGTTGATTCGCATGGTTAGGTCCGCGAACAACAATGGTATACCTTTGCAAAGGCCTAGAGGCCGATTAAGAGAAGTATATTGATAAGCCCTAAAAGGCTTATCGATCGGCGCAAAGGCAGAGTTATGGCATAAAACAACATCACTACTATCTCTGGGTGTGGAAACTTGGTTCCAACATCCCCCCATACTACTTCAAGTGAGACTTCAGTCCGTGCTCCGCGGATTGATGCCGAAAGGGCCAGTAGTGTAGGGATTTGTTTGACTAAATTAACATTGAACCTGGGTCAGGGCCCACTAATCAAACAAATCGTTCTGTTGCCGAGACAAGGATCTGCATAAATAAATGTGTGATTCGCATCACTAGAATCTGACTAAGAAGGAAATTGAAGATTGGTTGAATAGGAAGATCCACTTATTCACAACGCAAGAAAATAGAAATCCGCGATTGACGAAAGAACAGTGGTTGGACAGATACTTGTACATAGAGATACACAAAACCTTCTTTTGTTCCTTCCTAGTTGAATTATACAAGTGGATCGCATAATTGGCAGACAGCCAAGGAAGGTGGAGGCTTGACGGTCTGATAGTGTGGACCCCAGAGTTAGTGCGGAAATTGGAAGCCTCGAAAGATAAGATCATACGTGTTGTCGATCACTTGCTTGATCATATCATAGGAGGATTCGTGACAGAGTTCGCGATCGATACTTTGGTCAGTTACAACGAAGCAGAATGACGCTTCTTCAAGGGACTGCTAGGTAAGTATTTAACGTCTTTAAATACTTGGATTAAGATGCTCTTATGTGAAAAGCGAGTTGTTCAGTTACCTTGATGTTTGGAGCTATGCGAAGTGGAAAGTTCTTCAAGGATAGGGGGAGAACAGGCCCTGAATATAGCCCGTTGATCGAACCTCCTCTGAGTGACGACGAGGAAACAACACAGGCTTCATCACAGAGTGTTGTTTAGTTAATAATATGAGGATCCCCACGAATACCCCATCCACCCACCCCACCTCCACATTCACCTCCACAGCATACACCTTTGCCCACACCGTCGCCACCTCCGCCACCGTTCAATATGGCGAATGCAGTAAAGTTGCTTGTTTTCAAGGGTTCCAGAAATGAGGACCTAGACCAGTTTTGGTTTGTCGCAAAGGTCATATGGGAGGCTCAGGGTATAATAGATGACCAGATGAAGAAAGCAATGTCGGTCACTACTTTACAATAACGTGCACTGACATGGTACATTAAGTACTGCACTAATAACCCGATGGCTTCATTAGCAGATATTGAGACTACGTTAAATAAAGAATTCAGTAGGCCTAAGTCTGAAGCACAATCAATTATGGGATTCAAGGAGATCACGATGAAGCATGGCGAGACACCCTGGGATCTAGATCAGATATTGAAGCACAAGATCTATGAAACTAACATGAATCTTAAAGATGGGCAACACCGCAAATCGGTTGTGGCCTCGCTCTTGCCTCATCTGAGGGTTGCTTTATCACAACAAAAGATTGGGACCGAGGCGGAAGCCCTGGAGATTGCGATGAGATTGCATGAGACACCGATGCAAGATGCTAATTTAGGAGTTCAACAGATTCATGCGCAGTTGCAAAACCTTTGCCTAGAGTTTCAAATTCTAGAGAAGGATAGAGCAGTTCGGCCAGAGGTGCGCGAAGAAGTTTGGTGCCTGAAATGCAAAACTCATGGGCATGACAAAGATCACTTCCCAGTCTTTGCGAATTATGTTGCAGCAAGAGGGCTAATGCCTTTGAGGCCACAACTCAAGTAGGGCCAAGTATAGGGCCCTCGCTATGGTGTGCTATCTGTCAAGTAGTTGGAAAACATGTGACAGACAATTGTCACCTATTGCAGAAATTTGTACAGACATCGCAATAGCTCTTCTGCAACTTCTGTCAATCGATGGGTCATGATGAGCGTAACTCTCGTAGCTATGAGCTAATGATGGATAGAACGCCCGCATATAGAGTGTAGGTAGAAACACGGCCTCCGGATAAAGGCGCTGAGGGAGCACGAGGAGGATTTCAAGGGCGCGGGCGACGTTGAGGTGGAGGAGAACCTTGTAGAGGAAGAGGACATGTGATTTGCTACAACTGTGGGGGACCAGGACACTATGCGCAAGAATGCATGAACCTGACATGCCTGTCGTGCAGATACTACACTTAGTTTGACCACACGACGGAAGACTGCCCTGTATTACTAGCTAAGATAAGTGAAAAAGGGGCACAACATCAACAACCTACCCAGAATCTGCAGATGATGAGGGCTGAACCTTGCGAAGAGGATCCTAATGTGAACATCGTGCTACGAAGTGGAGTGATGACTGGCGAAGACAAGGGAAAGAAGCTTGAAGAAGGTGAATGGGTCCGGAAAGCTCCAGAAAAGGAGGTCAGGTTTGATCTATAACACGCGAGGGAAACATTTATGGAAGCAAAGAAAAGCTTCGCTGAGGCTTCTACCTTAGGAAGTCAGGATAAGCAGTCTAACGAAATGGACCCATCCATGCTTACTACATTTTCGAAGACCTGTATGAAGTTGCTTAGAGATAGCAAGGCCATAAAGGGATTACAGGAGTTGATCAATAAATGTTCTAGTAATACTCTTAACGGACCGCGCGTGGTCAGCAAAATTGGTAAGCATAAGGCAAGAATAGGGCGGGAGATGAGACTCACCGCGCAAATAGGGGAATATGAAATGGAACAAGTTATTCTCGATCTAGGGTTCGACACAAATGTTTTGCCTAGAGAGAATGGGGAGACCTGCACTGCAGTGGTCTCCTATTCAATCTCCCTAGGAATATTAGAGGGGGTGACAGTTGATATCAAAGGCGCGAGCGCGTTGGCCAATTTTGAAAAGATAGAGATTGTGGATGACAGCAATCCCTACCCAGCGCTCCTTGGGATCGACTGGGCTATCGACATGAACGGGGTGATCAATTTGAAGAAGAAGACAATGTCATTTGAACAAAAATTGCTCCGCGTAGTAGTGTCGTTGGACCCTGCAGAAGCACTGCGCTATACTGAACCAGCCCACGATTACGAAAGTGACGATGATTTGGACCAAATTTATAAGATAACGGTGTGAGATCAAAACGGGGTGAATCTGACAACTAATGGACGTATTGCATGGGACCACGACAACTCCTGCACATCAGATTCAAATGAATAATTGGAATACTGGCAGAATATATTGCACAAAGTGTCTATGCTATGATGTAACATGTTGACCAAATCGTTGCGTTGCGTATCATTGGAGGTAATAAGTCTTCCTTACTATGATGATTTAACTGACGTTGATAAATTTCTGGATGCATTTGAAAGGGAAGTGTCGGAGAAGCATCTCTTCCAAGCCTTGGACTTGGTGCTACGCGCTACACCTGCAAGATGGTGGGGTACGCATAAAGACCACTTCGATGGATGGTGCGAATATAGAAGAATGATGAGGGTACGGTTTGGTCTCCCAAAGGTACAATTGATAGAGAAATATGATGGAAGGAGTGACCCGCGCAATCACTTAGCCAAATGGACCGATGCTTATGGAGCAGAACTGCAACTTGAGTGGGTGCATGTGTTCTGTCACACCTTGGATGTACTACCTATGAATTGGTACTTGGAGACAAAGTTTCGCCATGGCACAAACGAATGGGATATTTTGAGACAAGGATTCTTGATGACATTTAGCTTTGAAGATGGATTTGAGTGCATTGATGAAGTGTTGCAGGAGGTCAAAGCAGCGATCTTCATAATACCGCAAGATCCCTTGGATTTGATTCAACCGGATTGGACCACCCAGCCGCGCCACGAACTTGAGTGCTACAACGTGACTGTTGAAGAGGAGGAAGAGGATCCGAGGAACATTAATATCCCAGAAACAGAAGAACACTATGAAGTTGAGGGGCCGTGAATAGAAAACCCAGTTGTCACCATGTCGATGAAAACAAGACAAGTGAACATTGGGACAGAGGCGGAGCCGAAGTTTGCGAAGATAGGGGACTACTAGGATGATGCTATGATGGATAAGGTCGCTGAGTTGCTCCGCGAATACCAAGACTTGTTCCCTAAGAAGTTCTCAGACTTAAAGGTGATAATAGGGGGCTTGGGAGTTATGAAAATTACGTTGAAACCAGATGTGAAGCTGATCAAGCAAATGCCTTACCGCCTCAATCCAAAGTATAAAGAAAAGGTCCGCTTAGAGTTGGATAAAATTATTGCCGCAAGTATTATTGAACCAGTGGAAGAATCTGATTGGGTGAGCCCAATAGTAGTTTGGGAAAAGAAGCAAAAGGATGAGATAAGGATACGCTTAGATCTTAGGAAGTTGAATGACACCTGTGTGCATGATCCTTTTCTGACTCCGTTCACCGATGAAGTGTTAGATAATGTAGGAGGAGAGGAAGCATATTCGTTCACTGATGGGTTCTCGGGGTACCATCAGATCAGGATCGCGCGGGACGATAGAAGTAAGACGACCTTCGCAACCGAGTGGGGATTCTTTCAGTATACTGTAATGCCTTTTGGGCTGAAGAACGCGTCGGTGATCTTTTCGCACGTGGTCATTGTGGCATTCAAGGACTTCATTCACAAGTTTATGAGGTATACTTTGACGATTGGATGGTGTTTGGGCTGGTGAAACGCCATGTAGTTAGCCTACGCTTGATGTTGGATACATGCCGGAGGTATTAGATCACACTCAATTTGAATAAATGCTTATTCTGTGTTCCTTTCGGAATCTTGTTGGGCCATGTGGTGTGCAGAAAAGGATTAATGGTGGACCCAGCTAAGATAGCAGTTATAATTAATTTGGAGGTGCCAAGAAGTGTGAAACAGTTGCGTGCAACGTTGGGGCATACGGGATACTATAGAAAGTTCATCAAGAGTTATGCCCAGATTACCGCGCTAATGGAGAAGTTGCTAAAGAAGGATGCTACATTCTATTGGAATGAAGAATGTCAGCGGAGCCTGGATGTGTTAAAGGAAAAGATGGTCATCGTGCTGATCCTAGTCTTCCCGGATTGGAAGAAGGAATTTCATGTGCATGTGGACGCGTCATGTATTGCGCTCGGAGCAGTATTGACACAGGTCGGTGAGGGAGAGTTGGATCACCCTATAGCATTTGCAAGTAGGAAGTTGTCTAATGCCAAGAAGAACTAGTCAACGACAGAGCGCGAAGGTTTGGCTATGGTGTACGCGCTCTAGAAGTTGAGACATTGCTTGATAAGCGAAAACTTTAAGATGTATAAAGACCATTCTACATTAAAGTACCTAGTTAAACAGCCTGTGTTGGGGGGGAAGATATGCAGATTGCTGCTACTATTTCAGGAATATGATTTTGAAGTCATTATGAAGCCATGACGATTGAATGTAGGACCAGATCATCTGTCATGCATTGAAATGGGAGAGGAGCCTATTAATTTAGAGGAAGGACTACCTGACACATGGCTCTTTGTGGTGTGTGTAGCTGACAATCACTTTGCAGATATCATACACTTCCTGACAATGGGAACGGCTCCAAAAGGGTATACTAGTCAACAAAAGAAGGAGTTGGTGGTGCGCGCGACATACTTTTCTATCATTGCAGGACATTTATATAAAATGGGCTTGGATGAAATTCTACGACATTATGTGCCTGAGTTTGAATGGAACAACATCCTCATTGAAGCTCATGGAGGAGTTGCGGGAGGACACTATGCAGGAAAAGCAACAACGCAGAAGATTTTACGCGTTGGGTTGTGGTGGCTGACGCTGCATAAGGATTCCAAGGCTTATTGTAAGGCATGTGATGCATGTCAGAGGACGAGCAGGCCATCGTGGAGGGATGAGCTACCTCTGAATCCACAAGTGTCGTTACAACCATTCGAGAAATGGACAATTGATTTTGTAGGCTCGATTCAGCCTCCAGGAAAGAAGACGAGTGCGCGTTATATCATCACCGCGATGGAGTATTTGACCAGATGGGCAGAGGCGCAGCCCGTGAAGGACTATACAGGGGCAACAACAACAAAGTTCCTCTTTGAATATGTGCTGACTAGGTTTGGTTGCCCGAAGATTTTGATGAGTGATCGTGGTACACATTTCCTTAATGAAATGATCAGCGTGCTAACGGAGGAATTCCAAGTTTATCATCAAAAGAGCACGCCATATCACCCGCAGGCTAATGGGACGGTTGAAGCATTTAATAAGATATTGGAGAACGTGCTGATGAAGGTTTACAATGCACAAAGGAATGATTGGGACGTGCACGTACCCGCGGTGCTATGGGCTTACAAAACTACTTGTAAGAAGCTGACTGGACAGACACCCTTCAGGCTGGTCTATGGCATAGAGGTTGTGATGTCAATGGAGTATATTGTACCTAGTATATGCATAGCAACATTCACAGGAATGGAGGATCGCAGAGCCCTGGAAGAGAGGCTCGCGTAGCTGACATAGCTTGAAAAAGAGAGGTTTTTGGTTGGATTCCATTAGCAAGTTTAGAAGGAGCGCAAAAAGGCATGGCATGATCGACACATCAAATTGTGCACCTTCAAGGTAAATGATTTGGTCTTATTATATGACAGCAAGTTTGATAAATTTCTAGGAAAATTATCAAATGCATTGGTTGGGGCCATATGTCATCAAAGAGATTACTGATGGTGGAGCAATTCAACTGGTGAAATTGAATGGAGATCCATTTCCCAGAAAGGTAAATGGTAGCTGATTGAAGCCATACATCGGGGATTCAACCAAATGACTATATGATGGAAGCACAGTCTTAGCGCTCCAGGCAGCTGAAAGAAGGTGCGGGACTATAAACTACACTGCTTGGGATGTCGCACTACGCGACTAGGGGACTGCGTGAGATAGAAGAATGTCACAGCATCAGCAGAATCACGACGGTAGTTGCGCTATGGAAGGAGAGATCGCGCAGGGCAGCCAAAAAGTGACCGTTACGATCACTATTCACGATTTGACAGTGAGAAAACTACTAAGAGGGGAGGGGGGGCAACATTTAAGGCTGAAATTAAGAGTGATATCTTTGAATATTTACCGCCAATCTAGCATTTATGAATGGATTTTGGGGGGAACAGTCGGATTTGAATTCGAATTTGCCTATAAATTACAGATGGCCGCCCAACAAAAAACACTTTTCATTTTGAGAGCTTATGTATCATGCTATCGGTTGTGCATGAATCTTGTGGTTTTTTAGGATTTAGTGGCCAGTTCAGTGTTTGACAAGTTACCTAAGGCAACCCAGGAGCTCCTGAATAGCCTCATGTCGGGGCCCATAGAAACTGCAAGTATTGGAGGATCTATATCCTCTGAGGGAGCTATCCCTGAGGTCGTAAGTGACCACATGTTGAGACAGGGTCCCCTAAGGACAATTTTGGGGTTAAAAGCCTAAATTTTGGGGCAGAAAGCCCAATTTTTTGTATGTAAAGTGTAAAGTTTCCACAATTTGTGGTCACGGAGCATGTAAAGTGTCATAAAGGGTTTTCGGCCTTCTTTTATGTAAGTTGTGTAGACTTTAGAAGATCCACCCCTGGTCCACGAACCATGGGATTGTATAAAAAGGAGATTCTTAGAAGAGTCTAAGGCAGTAGAGATTAGAGTTAAGTCATTGATGGGTCAATAAGAGCTAAGATCGAAGAGTTTTAGAAGTAGAAGAAAGACTCTGTAGCTATGAGCATAGAGGCCTGGGGTAGAAGTCCACAGCTAAGTGTGCAGACCCCTGCAGCTGAGTGCCCAAGGTAGTAAGAGTTTGTAAGAAGATTTGAACTACTAATAAAGAAGATTACTCTGGAAATATTTGTGTTTGATCTATTTACTTGATATATTTACTTTTTTTATGAATAAATGCGGTCATGTTATGCTGAATAATGGTTTCATGATTTAATGTTGTATCAATGCGTGAACCTATATGTTTTACATTGTTATCTGTCCGCAATTAATAATATATGTTTATGCGAAGAACATATTAATGCATATAGAAGTTATCAGATGCCTAAGTTGATCTTGCTAAATACAAAAGTAAGAGTAATTACCTAAGTTGAGTGGTTGATTTTCCTGGTTAGGGTCTGTGAACAACAGTCGTAGACCTTCATGAAGGTCTAGAGGCCAATTAATAGAAGTATATCGATAAGCCCTAAAAGGCTTATTGATCTGCACGAAGGTAGAGTTAGGGCATAAAACGACATCACTACCATCTCTAGGTGCGGAAACTTGGTTCCAGCATCCCCCCATACTGCGTCGAATGAGACTTCAATCCATGCTTCGCGGGTTGATGCCAAAAGGGCCAGTAGTGTAGGGATTTGTTTGGCTAAATTAACGTTGAAATTGGGTCAGGGCCCACTAAGCCAACAAGAGGAGCAGAGGGCTATTACGCACCTTGGGCAAGTGAATGATTTGCAGGAACCATGTTATACAATGTATGAGAAGGGACTACGTAGACTAGTTTATTGCATAATCAGGAGTTGCAAGATGTTTCTTATAAATTAGAGGCTACTAAAGAAAATATGCAGAAGATTATGTGCAATTTTATTAGTTTACCAGTGGCCGCAAAGAAGCATTCCATAAATGAGACACTCTAGTTGGAGGAGGAAATTAAAAAAATGTGAGTCAAACAGGAAGAGTTAGCATGGAAAGTAGAAACTCTACAGGAAGAATCACTATGGATCACCAATGAAGCCACAAATGTACAACAAAAATTCAAGACTGAAATAGAAGACGGGGAGCAATGACTTGCTACTACCATGAAATTAAGGTATCTGTCGGGATCATCATGCATGTTGCTCAAATGTGCTCTAATGTTGATAGTGTGTAATTCCCTCTAAGTATTAACGAATATAGCTAAAGAACAAATCCCATCAGCAGAAGGGCTAGTTTTGAGAAGAAGAAAAGTCAAAGTAATGTCAAAATTTTGGGGTAGATTTGGGAATTGTGTAAAAAAGGAGCAGAAAAGAAAAGAAAAAAAAAAAAAACAAAAACAAAAACAAAACAAAACAAAAAAACAAAACAAAAACAAAAACAAAAAAACGACACACAAATATGTCGCAAAAGGAGGTGTGTGCAGAATTGGCGCAGAAAGGAGCAGCATGCGAAGTGAATGGGTGAAATGGTTAAGTTTGACTGCATCTTCTAACCAATTTTGATTTGGTCCAAATTAGCAAGTGTAGTGTGTGAAAAAATAACACTCATGACTCACTACAGAGTTTATAATTTCATCTGCGAATAGAGTAGGGAATGGATCAATTATTGTGAGTTTATTTAATCCGAGAAAGTCAACACATATTCCCAATTTGGTAGGGTCATGTTGTTTAGGCTGTAGACCATAAGACTTGCCCATTCTTAATTGTTGATAGGGTAGATGATGCCAACAACTAGCATCCCTTCTATCTCTTTCTTCACAATGGGTTTATATTTATGTGCAAGCTTGTATGGTCTTTTCTTTATAGGTTTAGCTCTTGAATGAGGTCAATTTTCATTTCCCCCATTTCCTTAACAAGTCCCATGAGAACTTTGTAATCACGGGAAAATACATCTTGATACTCTTTTAATAAGTCAATAAATTTTGTTGTTTCTTTATCTGACCAATAACCGCCTAGTCATGCCATCTTTGGTCAGTCATCATTTGATATATCGACTTATTTTATTTGAATCACTGCATCCATCTAGTTGGGGGCCTTTGACTCATTGAGTGTCCATTCTCTGAATTTTACCTCCTGATATGCAGGTGGAAAGTCTAATTGATCAGGGTTCTTGCTTTCTTGTTTTTCCAATTTAAATATTGATTTAATTTTTCTAAGGTTTTTGAGATGTTCTTTTTTCCAACAAAAAAATTGTCCACGAGTATGGGTACTTCAAGTGAACATCAAACTTGTAATTTGATAAGCATAACACATGATTGCAAAGGGGAGTTGACGAGAAGTCGACTATTGCTTCTTCTTTACAACAATTGGAGAAATTTTCCTTAAAAAATTCTTTGATATGTTGAGTTGTTTCAACCAATTCATGCTCTTCTGGTCAAAATTCAAAATCCTTTATAAATTTGTTTTTAAATTTTTTCCATTGTAATGATTAATTGCAAGTTTCCTCTAATTTATACCATTTATTGGGAATATCAACTAGAGTTTTGGAAAACATATGAGGCCATACTCTTTAATCCCTATATTTGATGCTTCGTCATTATGACTCATAGTTTTTTATATGAAGAATAGGGTCTCGTCCATGCTTGAATACTAGGATATTTGCTTATACTGATAATTTACAGCCTCCAAACTTTTAAATAAAATATATTGTTGTTGTTGTCCAGATATGGATTCCGTTAAAGTGTGTATCCCACCATCAAGTTGCTTGACCAGTAACAGTCTTCACGAGACTCTACATTCACCCTTGATCTATAATATATTTCGTCACTTGCTCAACATGATTCACAAGAGAGTCTCGTTCCTTAAATTTGAGTGGAATACTAGAGTCTTGATTTAAATAAAATAGTAGCAATGATGGAGTTTCTTTTGTTTTCCTTTCTTGGATTATAGGCACAAATTTTATGGAAAAACATGGGAAATTTTTCTTTCTCGACACTGCTTCAATTGTCCAACACTCTTTTGCTTTACATTCATAGTTCTCGATTTGCTATTTATATAACTCAATGTCAATTTTTTGTCCAATAGAAAGTGGGGAGCTTGTTAAAATCTCTCCAAATGCATTGTGCTCCACATTATCTTTATCTTCATGTAGAACTTGATACTGTCTCCTTGTTTTTGAATTTTCTTCCCATGGTTCAACACGGGAGTTTCCTTAGCGAGGGTCAAGAGGTACTATTATTACTCTTTAGTTTGATTCTATATTTTTTCTAAAGATATATTGGCCTTCATCCTTATACCTCAAGATCTTTCAACTGAAGCTGGATAAGTCAATATTCCATCAACTAAGTTGATGACCTCAAAGTCGACAAAGGTTGGAATTCCCATAATATATGTTTTGACTTGTCGCATCACTCCAAATGGCTTAATGAACCTCTGCTCTACTAGTTTAAGATAGTTAGTCGTCATGTGAAGCGATGGTCCTCCTAAATTACTCCATGTTTCTCGGGGAAGTGTATTTACTTGCAATCCAAAATCAACCATGACTTTTTTCACCATATATCTATTTATTTCCAAATCAACCTGAGGGTTGTGATTGTCCACATGTTTAACTTGCGATAGATGGTGCGACTTTTCATACTTATTTCTTCCTTCATTGCGGTATTTTAATATATTTAAGAGTACAACAAGATGACCAATTGATTGCTCTTCCTTTAATAATTCTAGAAGTTCTTCGAGTATAATATCCTTTGTCAGTTTCTGCATGTCGGCTTCATTACTAAAAAAATTGGTTGATTTTTCCATAGTGTCACTCTAAATTTGCATATTTGGATATTTAGCAGTACTTTTAGTAGGTTGGAGGACTTGTTGATTCATAGAAGTATTCTCTTGACCCGCACCAGACCCAGTAATGACACAGAGGTTTTTGTTGGAAATAATACTGAGAAGGGGGGGGGGGGGTGAATCAGTATTATCAAATCAATAATATTTTATTTTTCATACTCAGATTCATATACGCTACTTCAGTTAAGGATACCTGCGTATATACGCAACTGTGTTTAATGCAACTAGCGTATATCCAGTAAACTTATGATTCAGTAGTTGATCTTCAATGAGTGCATCAGAACATTATTAACCATATTAACAATAAACAGGTGCAGTAAAACAGAACAGATCATCACACATAAGGAGCACACATGAACACCATGATATAAGGTGGAAACCCAATGTGGGTGAAAACCACCTGCTGCAATTCGTCTCTATCTTCCTTTAATAAGAAACTTCTTTTTACAATATTTAATTACTGGTGCAGTCTTATACCAGTACACAGGTTTCTACCTGCAGAAGGCTACAACCTTCTCTCATTCTCTAATTTCTCATGGAAGGGAGCTACAACCCCCTTAGCTCTTGTACTAGCCGATCCATTTACTAGTACGTAGGCACTGGCCTACTGAAGGCTCCAACCTTCACTCGTTTTCCAGTTGCTCTTGGAAGGGAGCTACAACCCCCTGGCTCTTGTACTGGCTGATATGTTTACCAGTACATAGGCGCCGGCCTACAGAACTCTACGATCTTCTCTCTTCCTCCAGGGACCACGTTTCATAAATTTTCATACTAGATACTCCTGAAGCACAACACCATAATTTGAAGGCCACGTTTCATCCAATTTTCATACTAGACCCATCAACAACATTGAAGCACAAAATTAATCATCACAGCAATACACCCATCAACTACACCCGCATCATCAATCTCTGAATCACCCAATACTGAAACACTGAAACCCTGTCAACAACACAGTCACCAGAACACAGAATAGACAACAGAACTCTGCAACAATAACCAGATCCAACTGCAACTTCAAATATCATATCTCATAATGTATATGCTACTATGAAGAACCAAACTAGCGTACATACGTGCTTTCACAAGGCCAACCCGCATACAGATATGCAAATATTTACTCATAACTTTGCAGCTGTCCCAGACATCAGTCATACCTAGACCATAACATTCATACAATAAAACATGCGTTAATAATTCAGATCTAGTCTATCCATGCTCAAACCACATAATGATAATACATTCCAAGCCTTATGATCCCGATCCATCATCAACCGCATAGGTGCATCCTTGATTCAGATCAAGCTAAGCATCACAAACCTATAATCAGCATACTACACTTCATCAGATATTCAATCCTTGCACACTTGCACACCTTGGCCTAATGATCTTCTCCTTATATAGGTTTAGGCTTCTCCCAATACCATGGTCCAAAACCATGTTGAACCAATACCTTGGACCCAACACCTGGGGTCAACACTTCAGACCAAATACCATGCACCAATACCAAAATACCATGGACCAAATACCACGGACCAAAACTTAGTTTTCCAACATGTACGCGCCTTTCCTTCTGTGAACCTACGTGTCTACATATACGCATCTTCTGTTATGCTCATCCGCATGTATATGCACTTTCATCAAGGTTAACCTGCGTATGCCTCTCTCTTGACCTGCTATATTATGATCTGTCATCTAATTGAGTTGCCACCTGTACCATACCTCTGAGTGAGTTGCCATCAAGGACAACACATGTATCATAATGCCAACAATCTCCCCCTTTGGACTTGATGGCAACCACCACACCAAGTCACTCTCACCCTTTGACATCAAGGGCAAAGGGCGGACCAAGATATTCTCTTCTTTGATATACATTCTGTGGTCCATGCTCCCCTTGAGTACATGCTGAAGTTTCTGATTGAGCTCCCCCTTTGCACATGCCAAGATGTACCAATCCGTCCATGCTCCCCCTAAGCATATGCAAGGTCTGCAAAAGCATAACATGACTCTATACATACATTGCCAATGACCTTCCTAAAGACTATACATACATCAATCTCCCAACCAAGTGGGGATACACCATTTTTTACTCAAACACAAGAACCATTACATCATCCATCCCATGCATAGTGGGGCAACAAGACCATGACAGTTATCAGCAGCTATCATACACTATATGATCTGCACTATAAGCATCTTAACCTGCAATCCATTCTCTTGGCTAATCAACAATCAGTAGTAAGATATGTCAAAAAGCATCATCACCAAGGACTTCTAACCATAATGCCAACAATGCATTATTCGAGGCATATGCTCCCCCTGAGCCTGAGCCAACCATCATATACCACGACAGAACCATTTCCTGAGTTTGTTCTGCTGTTTTTCTTTAGAGCTTCATATACGCTACTGTGTAGCATCTAACTCGCGTATATACGCAACTTGTTTTCATGATACCTGTGTATGAGATTTAGAACACTAATGTTCCACACTTTCAGCTTCCTCTGAGTCTGTCATGTCTGTGTACTCTGTTATGCCACATCTTTCTAGTTGTACTTCCTTTTTCTTCCATATCTTCAACTGTGATGATGTTTTCTCCTTTTGGTATGGTGCCCAAACTCTTCTCCTGCATTCCTTTGCTATGTGTCCAAGCTTGTTACATGCATAACATCTTACATGTTTCATATTCCTTCTATAGCAATCAACGGCTTTGTGACCAAACATATTGCAAGAAAAACAATATCCCTTAAAGTATCTAGAACGTGATGATCTTTTTGAGTGATGGTCTTGAACCATTCTACTTCTGCATCTGGCTGCAACATGTCCAAGATTATGACATACACAACATTCAACATTATTCATCGGAGGAAATAATCTTCTATCACTTCCATAGTTAGGAGAAAAAGATATTCTTTGAGGAATTTCTTTCCTTGGCTGTTGATGGGGTTGTCTTCTCATCTCCTTGTTGAGCATTTCAGATTTCTCATTAGAGTTCCTTGCCTCACCTTGTGATCTAGATTCACCTTCAACAGATTCATAAAAACCAAGACCAATTTTGATAGCAGGCGATCTTTGACTACTAAGAATATCATCCAAAATCTTAGTACTCTCTTGAAATCGTAATAGTTTATCCTTTTCTTCTAATTTACCTTTCAAGATATTTACCTCAACCTGATGTTGTTCTTCCTTCTCCAGACATTGCTTCTTCAAAATTTCTTCAGACTTTCTTCCTTCTTCCACTTGTTGCCTTAGTTTGAGAATCTCTTTTTCTTGTTCTTCATTCAGTTCCTACAGCATTTTCTGAACTCTAAAGGCACATTCCAGCTAAGCTTTTAAGCTGATAATGTCTTCTTTGAGGGCACTCTCCCTTTTGCTAGGTAGATCTTGTTGATCTATGATTTTATCTGATGCTTCATTTGCTTGTCCATCTTCAATCTGAGGTGATTCAGGATCTGAATACTTGCTTCCACTCAATGGTAGGCTGTCATTGTTCCTTTGAGCTGTCTTCTTCTTTTGACGCACTTTCTTTCCCATTGTTCTACGAATCTCCTTCAAGCGATCAAGCTTCTACCAAAGGACCTGCTCTAATTCCAATTGTTGGAAATAATACTGAGGGGGGTGGAGCGCGGTGAATCAGTATTATCAAATCAATAATCTTTTCCTTTTCATACTTAGATTCATATACGCTACTTCAGTTAAGGATACCCGCGTATATACGCAACTGTATTTAATGCAACTAGCGTATATCCAGTAAACTTATGATTCAGTTAGTTGATCTTCAACGAGTGCATCAGAACATTATTAACCATATTAACAGTAAACAGGTGTAGTAAAACAGAACATATCGTCACACATAAGGAGCACACATGAACACCATGATATAAGGTGGAAACCCAATGTGGGTGAAAACCACCTGCTGCAATTCGTCTCTATCTTCCTTTAATAAGAAACTTCTTTTTACAATATTTAAGTATTGGTGCAGTCTTATACCAGTACGCAGGCTTCTACCTGCAGAAGGCTACAACCTTCTCTCGTTCTCCAGTTTCTCCTGGAAGGGAGCTACAACCCCCTTAGCTCTTGTACTAGCCGATCCATTTACTAGTACGTAGGCGCTGGCCTACTGAAGGCTCCAACCTTCACTCATTTTCCAGCTGCTCCTGGAAGGGAGCTACAACCCCCTGGCTCTTGTACTGGCCAATATGTTTACCAGTACGTAGGCGCCGGCCTACAGAACTCTACGATCTTCTCTCTTCCTCCAGGGACCACGTTTCATAAATTTTCATACTGGATACTCCTAAAGCACAACACCATAATCTAAAGGCCACGTTTCATCCAATTTTCATACTGGACCCATCAAAAACATTGAAGCACAAAATTAATCATCACAACAATACACCCATCAACTACACCTGCATCATCAATCTCTCAATCACCAAATACTGAAACACTGAAACCCTGTCAACAACACAGAACAGACAACAGAACTATGCAACAATAACCAGATCCAACTGCAACTTCAAATATCATATCTCATAATGTATACGCTACTATGAAGAACCAAACCAGCATACATACGCACTTTCACCAAGGCCAACCCGCGTACAAATCTACAAATATTTACTCATAACTTTGTAGTTGTTCCAGACCAGAGTCATACCCAGATCATAACATTCATACCATAAAACATGCATTAATAATTCAAATCTAGTCTATCCATGATCAAACCACATAATGATAATACATTCCAGGCCTTATGATCCTGATCCATCATCAACCGCATAGGTGCATCCTTGATTCAGATCAAGCTAAGCATCACAAACCTATAACCAGCATACTACACTTCATCAGATATTCAATCCTTGCACACTTGCACACCTTGGCCTAATGATCTTCTCCTTATATAGGTTTAGGCTTCTCTCAATACCATGGTCCAAAACCATGTTGAACCAATACCTTGGACCCAATACCTGGGGTCAACACTTCGGACCAAATACCATGGACCAATACCAAAATACCATGGACCAAATACCACGGACCAAAACTTAGTTTTCCGACATGTACGTGCCTTTCCTTCTGTGAACCTGCGTGTGTACGTATACGCATCTTCTGTTATGCTCATCCGCGTGTATACGCACTTTCATCAAGGTTAACCTGCGTATACCTCTCTTTTGTCCTGTTGTACTATGATCTTTCATCTGATTGAGTTGCCACCTGTACCATACCTCTGAGTGAGTTGCCATCAAGGACAACACCTGTATCATAATGCCAACAGTTTTTTGGATTTAAAATCTCCTGCTTTGGGACAAATTGTAAATGATCGGCAACTCTTTTATTTAATATATTTTCAAGAATTGTAATCCTACAAAGATTGCTCACCGAGACCGCACATATTGCAAAAAAATAAGTCAGCCTTATCTTTCAATGAGTAGTTAGGCATCGTGTGGCCCTCTTGTCAAATGTGAAACAATATAATCTCTCTTGACCTCGACCTTGTCCATGGCCTCGACCATTGTTTCCTCTGTGTCGACCAACATATCCTCCTCTACTGCTTCCTCTTCCTCTTTGTGTAGGTGGCTCAATATGTTGATCCAAATCCTGAGTATAATAAACATCATGATAATTGGGCTTGTTCTTTGCATTTTACTGATAGACTTGTGTTGAATGGCTATTATCTTCACATATGGCACACCATTTTGGTTTAGTATTACATAAGTTATATTGAGATCCTTTAGTGTTGTGGTTTGACGCAATTTGATATATATCACAGTATATATTTGATTGAACTCGTCAAACGTCCTAATCAAAATAGTCAGCAAGTTTCTAGTTGTCTTTGGTATTCCCTTCACTTCTACAATTAATAAACATAATGCCAATAGAGAGCTTTGTAATTGTTAAATTTTTTCTTCTAGTTTATTAGCAGTCGTTGAGGTGTTTGACTACCCTTTCTCATTTGTTTTGATGTGTTGAGCCATTTTAAATGGCTTCTTTGCATGTTTGTACTTCATGCATCCTCAATGGTCCTCATACTTTTTGTAAGAGGATGACAACATACCATTGGACTAGTAATGCTACATCAATAGTATATGGGATTTGACTTAACAAATATTTAAATCGTTTGTCATATTCCCTTATTGTCACATTTGGCTGCTATTTAATTTCTTTCAATTTTTGAGCTGCGAGATGCTTGACATATTGTGCTTTAAAAAGGGGAAATAAACTTTTTTTGATGTCATTTTTACTTTTCGTTTGGCTTTCTATAATATTCATGAACCAAGTAAGTGCTCGCTTTCGAAGAGAAGCTGAAAACATTGTCATTTTTTTGTCTTCATTAATAATATCATTGGAAACCCCAAAAATTTTCATATACAGACCAATGTTTCTTTGGATCTTCATATCCTTCATAAATGGGGATATGATTTTAACACTATTTTTACTTGTGGAGGTGCAGTTTTTACTGTTACCTTCTGACTGATTAATTGGTCTATCTTATCAACTTCAATTGTTGGCTAGTGCATCGGACATGGGATACTTTCTTGATTGTCGGCTTCAAATTCTACAAAATTTATAATATTATGTTGGTTTGAAAACCTTTGTCTATATATTCAGTGAACCGACTTGTTCTGATTCATGACTCTTCGATGTTCGGGCTTGTATCTTCCTATTCTTCGATAGATAATAATTGTGGCAAGCGGTGTATGTTCGTGAGATGTCGAATGTGGAGAAGTATGTCTTAATTTGTTGATTATAAATCCAAGTTTTGTTTACAACAGGAATTTTAATTTCTAGACAATCACTTAAATTACCTTGTTAATCTCTTATGTATCAAACTATGGGTGATTTTGAAGTAATATGAAGTCATTTTTGGAGGAATTCTCTAATAGTGAGACTTGATGTTCATGCAACTGATGAACACTACAATGTTAATCCAATTTCGTCGACTTACATATTATCTACATGCCTTCAAGGGCTTACTTGTAGACTATTATTTTGTGTCGAAGTTGGTGGTGTTATGCCTCTCAACTCATGATGTTAGGCATCTGAGGAGTCTAATACATCTTCACTCTCACGCTCCTAAACTTGAATTTTCCTTCTATAGCATTCTTCTCGTATTTCTTCTTGTCTCTTTTGTCTCTTGTCCCTTGCTAACTTTTAAATATTGATAGATTGTTTATATAGTTGAAACTCGTCTAAAGTATTTCATCTATCGTCTTCATCTTGTCGTTTCTTTGCAGTCGACCGCTTTCCTCCCATTTTTTAATTTACTTTATACTTCTCCTTTTTTCTTTTCCTTTTCTCTTATTTACTTTTCACGGATCATTAACCACCATGCCAAGCTTACTTACTCTTGGTCTATGAGGGTAAGATCAACATCCGTTTTTTATTACTTAAGAAATAGTCTCACTCTTCTTTTGTATTTTCACAGCAAGCTCTAAGAAATTTCTCCCAGTTGATCCATCTCTGTTATCGGGAAATCTAGTGTCCACTCGAAGCTGCTAGTCCCACTAAGACTGGTAGCTATCTTAGAAACAAACAAACTAAAAACTACTTTTGCTTTCCTTTATGAGAGTAGATAAGAGGAGAACAAAGGACACCAACCTCAGTCTTGCGCTTAGTTCCTTGCTTGGTTCCTCTCCCTTCTGACAGATCCTTGCCGCTTTGCCTTCGCCCATCCAGCTTCAAAGAGCACCTATGGAATCAAAGCAGCATAATACTATCGAAGAACAGAGATCTACAATCATAAACAATATAGGACCAGATATATATTGACCACACAAATGCATATATCATCAAACATACAAGAATGTGGAGGAAAACTTGAATAGCTTTATTAATATCAAGAATAGCAAAGAGGATTACAACCAATTGTTCTGACCCAGCGTCATCCTCCCAGCATGAAAGCCCTTCTTCACCTCATGAAAAGCTTAGATCACCCAACACTATGATGTTGCACCAAGAAACCAACAGCACTTCCTTACAAGATACAAAATTCCAACCTCCGGATCTCTGGGATGAGGGATCCATATATAGATGATTGCAGGGGGGTGAGTCAGCTTCTGGGATTTTGATTAGTGTCCTCTCTCTGATAGTTCTTGATTCCACTTGGAGATTGATGATCTCTTACTCATCCCTAGGCGAATTCAGAGAGGCAAGTGTCATTGGAGAAGTTTTTGGAAGATTCTATGATCATCCACCTTGCAAACTGTCTCTGCCATTTGTCCACTCTCACCCATCGCACCCTACAGAAGGGCTTTTCAGTATGCATCGCACCCTTTACACTGGGAAGGTGGGATGCATCGCACCCTTAGCACTGAGCAACCTGTATGGTCCAGTTTTGACCAGTTTCCTGTGGAGAACTTCTGGGAGATGATGTAATCAGCTGACCTTGTTCCTTTAGGGTATGAAACAACACTTTTAGGGACTTAGGAGCCCTTGGTTTATGAACATGTATGATTGGGGTTGCAATGCCAAAAAATGTCTATAACAATCTCCGACGATAGTCGGAATTTAATGGTTCCTGAAGGGGTGGTCGATATTATATTATGTGTCCAACCCCTCTGTCAAGGAGAAAATTATGTAACAAAGTAGGTATGGTATAGAAGAAACTCTTGTGAAAGTCGTCAAAAAATTGTGCTTTGATTCATTCAATGGAAGTCTGTCCTTTTATTGCTTACTCATAAAATTCATCCAAGATCTTTTCGACCCACTCGTGCAGGTTTGTTCAGCAGTTTTTTGTCAATGTCAATGTCAGTCAATTGTCATTTTCTATCTTTCACAATACTGATCTGGTCAAGGAATTTCTTTATCTCAGTTGGAGCTACTTCGATGAATTTTTCGTGTGATTCTATAAATAAATGTGCCATGATCTCTGTAATCGACAGTCTATTTTGCCTTGCATAGCTCTTCAGGTAATTGTTAATTTTTGTCTGACACTGCTCTTTTATCTCTTCTATGGTTAACATTTATGTTTGCATGTTATAAGTACTCGAGTCCAATACTACCAACAACGTAACCAATGTTGTATTCTAGCACAAAGTGTGCATTGGTTACCAGTATAAAGGACAACATGAACCTACATAATCATATACAACAGAAGAAATATAAAAGAGACACAAAGTAGCAGAGAACCAACAAAAAAAATGCTTTATATTATATCTTCTTAATGAGAAAATTGAACCAATACATTGAAGTGCATATATATATAACATGAACCTACATAATCATATGCAACACAAGAAATATAAAAGAGACACAAAGTAGCAGAGAACCAACAAATAAATGCTTTATCTTCTTAATGAGAAAATTGAACCAATACATTGAAGTGCGTATATATATATATATATATATATATATATATATCAAGACAATTATTGCTAACCCTTGGAATTGACTTTGCCTAACTAAATCAAATGGTCGACTCAACTGGAGGATTGACCAACTTTACAATATATCCTTTCATGTTGACTCCAATGGCCTATTTGACTAAGTTGATTGGCCCCTCCAAGAGCATGGTAATTATTTTCCTTGGTATTGCCCATGGTATCAAAACCTGGGTAACTATGTATAAATAGGTGATTGTCAAAGGGGTTCGAGTTGGTTGATCGGTTGGTTTGTGATTGGTTATGTACTAATTCTTTATTGTTGTTGTAATATTATGAGATTTAGGCTGGTGAGCCAAAGTGAAATATTGTTGTAATGCTAAAGTGTTGCGCCAAGTGCCCTTTGGATGATTAATGAAAGATAGTTGAAGCTTAGTTTGTTCGCATTTCTTATGTTATGTGAGATGATCACATTATTTATGAATTACCTTTCTTTATAATGGTTGTAATGCATGTTTGAGTCTATTATAGCGTTCAACTAATTAAGACACCCCCTTTTAAAATATTTATTTTGGTTTGTCAATATTTCAATGTTTGTTATGTATATTCACACATCGGGTTAACGCATGAATAATGAGTAGGATGTTGATGAATGGTTGTGCTTGCTTGATTCTTATTCCCTTCATAACTACAGAAGCCTAATCCTTGGAGTCCCCCTCAATGCCTCAGGTGAGGCTTCACCTGTCTTGTAGGTGATGTTGAAGGGGCCAGTATCCTATGGGGATTTGTTGGCCGCACTTCGCACATAACTCAGGTTGAACTATAAATAGCACCAACAACCCATTTTTCTCATCCCCTGGGACATACATATGTCTGTTCCCGAACAATAAATTCTCTGTCCCATGGAGACCCATCTGTGTTTCTCGAGACATAAAGGTTTATGTTCATTGACAGGAAAATTTTCTTAGCGTTGTAACCACCTCCTCCCACATTTAACCACTTTCACTAGTTTGTCTAGGGTAAACATGAGTTGAGGGTCACTATGATAAGACTCAACCTCCTATATTCCCATAAGGAAATGGAATCGACAACTTAAGACCTTACTAACTTCCCTAAGGTGTTATGAGACCTCCAGAAGCTACCCAACCCCTCCAAGCGTCCAACCCCTGAGCTAATTCTCTTTTTTACTAACCTGGGATCTCAATCAATCCCTTGAAAAGGCCTCTAGTCTCTCCCACAAGCTTGCTTCCCAACGACTATGGAATTTTCCATTTAGTTTTGTGCCAGCGACCCCAAATTTTGAGCCACTTTTTTAGGGTTAAGACTCAGGCCTCTGCCTAGAGCCCATTGAAACTTCTAGAAATGATAAATAACATAGAAACAAATATTTTAAACCAATAACTTGAACAAGGACTTGACCTGACCCCTCCCAACCAAGATAGTCATTATGTCAAACCACATAGTCTGAAATTCCTTCTTCTGGTATCCCTCTGAGTCTTCTCTCGAACGCTGCAAGTCAGAACACAATTGGATTCTTCAAAATAATGTTATGTCAAATCTCCCACAATGACCTGATTATGGATTGGTTCAGTAGATCGAACTTGTATGTAATGCCATGTGTCATTGTTTCAAGATTTGGCCTTGAAATTGATACACAAGAAACTACAGTTTGTTCTCTTTCTGTCACTCTTTATGAAATTTCAATCTGGTGCTTGAAGTGAAATTTATGATGATTTTCCCTCGGTCACTTGTTTGGGACTAAATTCTAGATCATGAAAAAACCCTAACTTCTTTGGACCATATCTTAGAAAATATAGTGAACCAAGATCTGAAATTATGGCACGAAGTTCACCACGATTTCAATTTCAGCTTCTGGAGATTCATAGAATTTTGTTTATAGCGAAAATGCCAAGATGACCTGTTTGAAGAAGAAAAACCATAGAATCCAAAGCTTTCATACTAAATGTTATGCAAACAACTCGCAATGAAGAAGAAAAGATGGATCAACGACTTGAAAAATAGCCTCTTCGAGGGGGAAACCTCCTTTACATCACATAAATGAACAATTCTTTGATGATTCAAATGAAAAAAACCTCCTTTTTATATATAAGAGTCTAAGGGGTCACAATATAATCAGAGCCTACATAACAATAATAATGTAAGGGCAAACAAATAACAACAGTGGGCTTCTATGGGGCACAATAATAACAACATGGGCACAACGATAAAAAATAGGGGCTACACTAGTATTATAGGGACCTAAACTTGCTCGTATAAGACATTGTTGGGCATTGACTAGGCCTTTGACAATCGGGTTATTACTAATTTGAAGAAAAGGAAAATTATCTTTGAATCTGGCGATGTCCAAGTGATTGCACCATTAGATCCAAGGGAAGGAGAAAAATATGTAAAGCCTATTCAGGAGGATATGGATGTAGAGGCATTGGAAAATATCTATAATATAAAAATTATTTTAGAGGACTATGTTGACCCTACTACAAGTTGGCACAGTATTGGTTCTTGTTCATCAGACTCTGAAGAAGGACTAGAGAACTGGCATAATTGACTACATGAATTATCTACTAGGAGGTGCACAGATATCACTCATGTAGTGCATTGGATCAAGACATAAGTGCAAGATCCACCCAAGTATGATGGTTTAACTGATGTTGTGTCTTTTATCCAAGAATTTGAATAGAAAGTACTTGAACATTTAAGGTTGTTAGAATTAGATGTTGCTTTCAGAGCAACTCAAGTACGATGTTGGATCACGCATAAGACTGTTAGAGATACCTAGTCTTAGTGTAAGAACTTATTATGCATTCAGTTTAGGTTTGAGTCGGGGGTTAAAGGAGTAAAGTACACTAGGTTGGATTGTCCAACAACCTATGTGAAAAGGTGTGTTGCTACTTCAAATAGAAGGAGGATACCACAAGAGGAATGGGTCCATAGGTTTGTGCACACTCTAGATATCATTCCCAGGAATTGGTATAAAGAGTTAGAGGAGTGCACAGGCACAGTACATTGGGAGGAGATGACCCGAAATTTTAAGTCTACATTCAGTCTTATAGCCGAAGATGATGTATTAGATATAGCTTTGAAGGCTATGAAGAATAAGATCTTTGCACTCAAAGATCTGACTCACCATCGATCAATATTTTTATCTTTAGAGCCCAACCACTCACGGAATGTCAACAATTTCAAGGAAAGCTATAATAGTGCAAAAGGAGCAGATGATGATGAAGACTCTGGGATTCTACAAATTCTAGAGACAATTGATGAGTGCACCATATTAGGACCTTAATTGGAAATCAAAGATTATTTTAAGCCTATTAGGATGAAGGAAGCAGATGTTGGAACTATACCTAACATAGCATTACTTCTAGTATTGTCTTGAAAACTCAAAATTGTGTGATTTGTCGCATAAGAGTAGTTCCACTACGCAAAGGAAAATACTATCCATAGAGAAATGTTTCGTGCGATTTGGTCGTAGATATATGTAGCACGCATTGTTGGGGGAAACTACGCCTGACTTGATAAAACAGTCACGCAAAAAAATTAAGTAATTTAATCATGTGACCATTGGCCAAGTCAAAGGAGTAATTAGTTCATTTCAGTGTGAAGGGACATTTCCTTAACTGCCAAGAAATATTTATTGCAAAAAATAGGATCGGGTTACCGTAATCTATTTAAAATTATAGTTGGTGAGACATATGCAAGGTTAGGTTGTGCGCCAAGGAAAGAAAAAACTATGTGGGAGTTGTCACAAAATATTGGGTCATAAAAACCCTAAGATATAACACCTGGGCCTCGAACATTATAAATATGTAGTGGAGGGATCATCTTTGTTCACTATGCACTTAGAAATTTATTGTTGATGGTAAGGATGAAAGTGAGTTTGAAGGAGTCAAAGTGCTTGCTCTTGGGTGATTCTTGTGGGAGGTTGCAGTAGATATAGAAAGGGGTCATAGATTGAACATATGGGTCAAGTTGTAGAAGCTTTATCAATGTGAAGCCCCCATACCAAGCAACCCTTTGTTCTTACATGATTCGAGATGGTGCCAAAGGAGGTAGAAGTCATAAAAGAAGGTGAAGCAGCTAAGGTTGTTGGATTGTCGTCACAGCCCGAAGGGTTTGGACCAGGAAGACAATATATACCTACTCGAAAAGAAACAAGTAGGAAATTTAGATTACCAAAGGATCCTAAGTACATCATGGATTTGCTAGATATTCCAATAGGTGTTTTAGTTTAGGGTAACATGATGGGTCATGTGGGAAAGTTCAGACATGTAGATCTTGACATCATAGACAAGGACAAGTTTCCAAAGTTAATAAGATATTTGAAGTGGGTGGAACATATAGAACCAATGTTTTTGCGCTCAAGCAACTAGATTGGGCCTTGAGATTGGAAAACATTGGTATTATGAATTTATTGGAGATCCCCCATTTTAGATTTAGTAATGAGATCAATTTTGTCACTAATTTGTTGTTAAGTTGTTTGCATGGTGGTTACTTGTGGTTAGATCATGCCATTTAGATTACCCCACAATAAATCATGCATATCATTGGTTTGTCGAAGACAAGAGAGAAAAAGAAGAGGGCATGGATTTTTTTATCTCAGATATAAAGGATAAATCTATATGGTTTTCCACGAAGGTGATGGCCTGCAAACTACTTAGAAAGTGCAGAAAGGATGATGTGTCAAAAGGTGTGATCATCATGGTAGCCAAGTGTGTGAAGGGTATATAGATGAATTGGGCAACATTTTATCTCAATCATTTTTTGGCATATTGTCTGGAAGCGCAAGACAACAATGCAAAATTCGGTTACTTATTTTATTTGCTTTCACTAAGTGAAAAATGCCTAAAGATTTACAGATAGTAAAGAATCTCATGTACCTATTGCAGCCATGTGCTTTCAACATTTATGGGGAACCACAATTTCTTTATGGAAGATAGATATCAATGCTACTATCATTGTTTACTACAATATGATTAGTTGGGAAATAAAAAGGACTATGAGCATTTCAACAAAATTTGTTAGTAAGTGTGAGAAGATTGCGTGATTCAAGGTTAATCTTCATTATTTATACATCCAAGCCTGGAAATATCCATATCGATAATGGGTGAAGTCACCTTTTAAATTAACTCCCAAGGATGTTCAGGTTCGTATTAGCACATGGGAAGATGGCTAGAAGAAATTGGTCGAAGGAAATCTAGACATAGAAAATTTGGAAAGCAAAGAAGATCATGAAGGACAATAGGAACATCAAAAAGAAGAGCCAACCCATGCTACTAGACAATAGGTGCAAGACAAGGGTCCAAAACTAGAGTAGTTAGATACTCCATCAGCAACAATTGATTCAAAACAAGTTTTGGCCATAGTGCATGCAAGATTGAAGGAGACCCATGAAATAAGCATAGGGGGAGGGAACATCTCAGAATAGGAAGAAGCGTAAGGTGACCCACATTATTCACATTATGTCTTTGTCATAATATTATGTTGAGCACATCACTGGACAACTAGATGAAAAGACAAAAGAAACACTCATGAAAGTTCAGCAGGACCAATAATGCACATTGGAAAAGTTGGAACAATTGTGGCAGTTGCTAGAAGCTAGCAAGGGAGTAATTGTACAACCGAATTAAACTAAACCAGCAGATCAGATGGAGGCTTAAAGTGCACTAATATATTGGAATCATAGGAATATACTTTTGCCAAATCTGGAGAGCATCAAGTGCTCCAAATCTCGCTGCAAGCAATAAAGTTCCCTGTTGAAGAATTATAACAATGTGTACTCGAGCTAGTGTAATAACTTACAACGCAGGAAGTATTGCAACATGAAAAGGTGTAGTTAGTAGACGAGAAATAATAGGTTATGGAAAGAGAAACATGACTTCATGCAACAATTGAGGCAATATATAAACAGGTTGTGGAAAATTTTGTGGAGGTAGATATCAAAGTAGAAGGTCAAGTTATGAACATAGGAGAAGTCACGCATGGGCTAAAAGCACATATTGAGGAGTTAAAACCATATAAGAGGTCGTCTACATCACCCGAAGAGAAATAAAACTAAGTAGAGGTGTTGGGACAGGGTCCCCTAGGGTCAATTTTGGGGTTAAAAGCCCAAGTTTTGGGGCAGAAAGCCCAAGTTTTTGTATGTAAAGTGTAAAGTCTCTGCAATTTGTGGTCGCAGAGCGCGTAGATGTAAAGTGTCATAAAGGGTTTCCACCCTTCTTTTATGTAAGTTGTGTCGGCTTTAGAAGATCCACCCATGGTCCGTGGACCATGGGATTGTATAAAAAGGAGAGTCTTAGAAGAGTCTAAGGCAGTAGAGATTAGAGTTAAGTCATTGATGGGTCAGTAAGAGCTAAGATCAAAGAGTTTTAGAAGTAGAAGAAAGGCTCTGTAGCTGTGTGCGCAGAGGCCTAGGGTAGAAGTCTGCAGCTGAGTGCGCAGACCCCTGCAGTTGAGTGTGCAGGGTAGTTAGAGTTTGTAAGAAGATCTGAAGTACTAATAAAGAATATTACTCTGGAAATATCTGTGTTTGATCTATTTACTTCTGTTATGAATAAATGTGGTTATGTTATGCTGAATAATGGTTTCATGATTTAATGTTGTATTGATGCGTGAATCTATATGTTTTACATTGTTATATGTACACAAGTAATAATATCTGTTTACGCAAAGAACATATTAATGCATATTGAAGTTATCAGATACCTAAGCTGATCTACGTAAATACGGAAGTAAGAGTAATTACAGAAGCGCCCAAGTGGTTGATTTGCATGGTTAGGTCCGCGAACAACAATGGTATACCTTTGCAAAGGCCTAGAGGCCGATTAAGAGAAGTATATTGATAAGCCCTAAAAGGCTTATCGATCAGCGCAAAGGCAGAGTTATGGCATAAAACAACATCACTACTATCTCTGGGTGCGGAAACTTGGTTCCAACATCCCCCCATACTGCTTCAAGTGAGACTTCAGTCCGCGCTCCACGGATTGATGCCGAAAGGGCCAGTAGTGTAGGGATTTGTTTGACTAAATTAACATTGAACCTGGGTCAGGGCCCACTAATCAAACAAATGGTTCTGTTGCCGAGACAAGGATCTACATAAATAAATGTGTGACTCGCATCACTAGAATCTGACTAAGAAGGAAATTGAAGATTGGTTGAATAGGAAGATCCACTTATTCGCAACGCAAGAAAATAGAAATCCGCGATTGACGAAAGAACAGTGGTTGGACAGATACCTGTACATAGAGATACACAAAATATTCTTTTGTTCCTTCCTAGTTGAATTATACGAGTGGATCGCATAATTGGCAGACAGCCAAGGAAGGTGGAGGCTTGACGGTCTGATAGTGTGGACCCCAGAGTTAGTGCGGAAATTGGAAGCCTCGAAAGATAAGATCATACGTGTTGTCGATCACTGGCTTGATCATATCATAGGAGGATTCATGACAGAGTTCGCGATCGATACTTCGGTCAGTTACAACGAAGCAGAATGACGCTTCTTCAAGGGACTGCGAGGTAAGTATTTAACGTCTTTAAATACTTGGATTAAGATGCTCTTGTGTGAAAAGCGAGTTATTCAGTTACCTTGATGTTTGGAGCTATGCGAAGTGGAAAGATCTTCAAGGATAGGGGGAGAACAGGCCCTGAATATAGCCCGTTGATTGAACCTCCTCTGAGTGACGACGAGGAAACAACACAGGCTTCATCACAGAGTGTTGTTTAGTTAATAAGATGAGGATCCCCACAAATACCCCATCCACCCACCCCACCTCCGCATTCACCTCCACAGCATACACCTTTGCCCACACAGTCGCCACCTCCGCCACCGTCTAATATGGCGAATGTAGTAAATTTGCTTGTTTTCAAAGGTTCGAGAAATGAGGACCTAGACCAGTTTTGGTTTGTCGCGAAGGTCGTATGGGAGGCTCAGGGTATAATAGATGACCAGATGAAGAAAGCAATTTTGGTCACTACTTTACAATAACGTGCACTGACATGGTACATTAAGTACTGCACTAATAACCCGATGGCTTCATTAGCAGATATTGAGACTACGCTAAATAAAGAATTCAGTAGGCCTAAGTCTGAAGCACAATCAATTATGGGATTCAAGGAGATCACGATGAAGCATGGCGAGACACCCTGGGATCTAGATCAGATATTGAAGCACAAGATCTATGAAACTAACATGAATCTTAAAGATGGGCAGCACCGCAAATTGCTTGTGGCCTCGCTCTTGCCTCATCTGAGGGTTGCTTTATCACAACAAAAGATTGGGACTGAGGCGGAAGCCCTGGAGATTGCGATGAAATTGCATGAGACACCAATGCAAGATGCTAATTTAGGAGTTCAACAGATTCATGCGCAGTTGCAGAACCTTTGCCTAGAGTTTCAAATTCTGGAGAAGGATAGAGTAGTTCGGCCAGAGGTGCCCGAAGAAGTTTGGTGCCTGAAATGCAAAACTCATGGGCATGACAAAGATCACTTCCCAGTCTTTGCGAATTATGTTGCAGCAAGAGGGCTAATGCCTTTGAGGCCACAACTCAAGCAGGGCCAAGTATAGGGCCCTCGCTATGGTGTGCTATCTGTCAAGTAGTTGGAAAACATGTGACAGACAATTGTCACCTATTGCAGAAATTTGTACAGACACCGCAATAGCTCTTCTGCAACTTCTGTCAATCGATGGGTCATGATGAGCGTAACTGTCGTAGCTATGAGCTAATGATGGATAGAACGCCCGCATATAGTAGGCAGAAACTCGGCCTCCGGATAAAGGCGCTGAGGGAGCACAAGGAGGATTTCAAGGGCGCGGGCGACGTCGAGGTGGAGGAGGACCTTGTAGAGGAAGAGGACATGTGATTTGCTACAACTGTGGGGGACCAGGACACTATGCGCAAGAATGCACGAACCTGACATGCCTGTCGTGCAGATACTACACTCAGTTTGACCACACGACAGAAGACTGCCCTGTATTACTAGCTAAGATAAGTGAAAAAGGGGCACAACATCAACAACCTACCCAGAATCTGCAGATGATGAGGGCTGAACCCTGCGAAGAGGATCCTAATGTGAACATCGTGCTACGAAGTGGAATGATGACTAGCGAAGATAAGGGAAAGAAGTCTGAAGAAGGTGAATGGGTCCGGAAAGCTCCAGAAAAGGAGGTCAGGTTTGATCTATAACACGCGAGGGAAACATTTATGGAAGCAAAGAAAAGCTTCGTTGAGGCTTCTACCTTAGGAAGTCAGGATAAGCAGTCTAACGAAATGGACCCATCCATGCTTACTACATTTTCGGAGAACTGTATGAAGCTGCTTAGAGATAGCAAGGCCGTAAAGGGATTACAGGAGTTGATCAATAAATGTGCTAGTAATACTCTTGACGGACCGCGCGTGGTCAGCAAAATTGGTAAGCATAAGGCAAGAATAGGGCGGGAGAAGAGACTCACCGCGCAAATAGGGGAATATGAAATAGAACAAGT
Source organism: Pinus tabuliformis (assembly GCA_031772625.1). NCBI lineage: Eukaryota > Viridiplantae > Streptophyta > Pinopsida > Pinales > Pinaceae > Pinus > Pinus tabuliformis. Next base: position 12,463,154 of record CM062809.1, on the reverse strand, counting down.
TATTCTCGATCTAAGGTCCGACACAAATGTTTTGCCGAGAGAGAATGGGGTGACCTGCACTGCAGTGGTCTCCTATTCAATCTCCCTAGGAATATTAGAGGGAGTGACAGTTGATATCGAAGGCGCGAGCGCGTTGGCCAATTTTGAAATGATAGAGATTGTGGATGACAGCAATCCCTACCCAGCGCTCCTTGGGATCGACTGGGCTATCGACATGAACGGGGTGATCAATTTGAAGAAGAAGACAATGTCATTTGAACAAAAATTCCTCCACGTAGTAGTGTCGTTGGACCCTGCAGAAGCACTGCGCTATACTGAACCAGCCCACGATTACGAAAGTGACGATGATTTGGACCAAATTTATAAGATAACGGTGTGAGATCAAAACGGGGTGAATCCGACAACTAATGGACGTATTGCATGGGACTGCGACAACTCCTGCACATCATATTCAAATGAGGAATTAGAATACTAGCAGAATAGATTGCACAAAGTGTCTATGCTATGATGTAACATGCTGACCAAATCGTTGCGTTGCGTATCATTGGAGGTAATAAGTCTTCCTTACTATGATGATTTAACTGACGTTGATAAATTTCTGGATGCATTTGAAAGGGAAGTGTCGGAGAAGCATCTCTTCCAAGCCTTGGAGGTGCTACGTGCTACACCTGCAAGATGGTGGGGTACGCATAAAGACCACTTCGATGGATGGTGCGAATATAGAAGAATGATGAGGGTACGGTTTGGTCTCCCAAAGGTACAATTGATAGAGAAATATGATGAAAGGAGTGACCCACGCAATCACTTAGCCAAATGGACCGATGCTTATGGAGCAGAACTGCAACTGGAGTGGGTGCATGTGTTCTGTCACGCCTTGGATGTACTACCTATGAATTGGTACTTGGAGACAAAGTTTCGCCATGGCACGAACGAATGGGATATTTTGAGACAAGGATTCTTGATGACATTTAGCTTTGAAGATGGATTTGAGTGCATTGATGAAGTGTTGCGGGAGGTCAAAGCAGCGATCTTCATAATACCGCAAGATCCCTTGGATTTGATTCAACCGGATTGGACCACCCAGCCGCGCCACGAACTCGAGTGCTACAACGTGACTGTTGAAGAGGAGGACGAGGATTCGAGGAACATTAATATCCCAGAAACAGAAGAACACTATGAAGTTGAGGGGCCGCGAATAGAAAACCCAGATGTCACCGTGTCGATGAAAACAAGACAAGTGAACATTGGGACAGAGGCGGAGCCGAAGTTTGCGAAGATAAGGGACTACTAGGATGATGCTATCATGGATAAGGTCTCTGAGCTGCTTCGCAACTACCAAGACTTGTTCCCTAAGAAGTTCTCAGACTTAAAGGTGATAATAGGGGGCTTGGGAGTTATGAAAATTACGTTGAAACCAGAGGTGAAGCCGATCAAGCAAAGGCCTTACCGCCTCAATCTAAAGTATAAAGAAAAGGTCCGCTTAGAGTTGGATAAAATGATTGCCGCAAGTATTATTGAACCAGTGGAAGAATCTGATTGGGTGAGCCCAATAGTAGTTTGGGAAAAGAAGCAGAAGGATGAGATAAGGATATGCTTAGATCTTAGGAAGTTGAATGACACCTGTGTGCATGATCATTTTCTGACTCCGTTCACCGATGAAGTGTTAGATAATGTAGGAGGAGAGGAAGCATATTCGTTCACTGATGGGTTCTCGGGGTACCATCAGATCAGGATCGCGTCGGACGATAGAAGTAAGACGACCTTCGCAACCGAGTGGGGATGCTTTCAGTATATTGTAATGCCTTTTGGGCTGAAGAACGCGTCGGTGATCTTTTCGCACGTGGTCATTGTGGCATTCAAGGACTTCATTCACAAGTTTATGGAGGTATACTTTGACGATTGGATGGTGTTTGGGCTAGTGAAACGCCATGTAGTTAGCCTACGCTTGATGTTGGATACATGCCGGAGGTATTAGATCACACTCAATTTGAATAAATGCTTATTCTGTGTTCCTTTCGGAATCTTGTTGGGCCATGTGCTGTGCAGGAAAGGATTAATGGTGGACCCAGCTAAGATAGCAGTTATAATTAATTTGGAGGTGCCAAGAAGTGTGAAACAGTTGCGTGCAACGTTGGGGCATACGAGATACTATTGGAAGTTCATCAAGAGTTATGCCCAGATTACCGCGCTAATGGAGAAGTTGCTAAAGAAGGATGCTACATTCTATTGGAATGAAGAATGTCAGCGGAGCCTGGATGTGTTAAAGGAAAAGATAGTCATCGTGTTGATCCTATTCTTCCCGGATTGGAAGAAGGAATTTCATGTGCATGTGGACGCGTCATGTATTGCGCTCGGAGCAGTATTGACACAGGCCGGTGAGGGAGAGTTGGATCACCCTATAGCATTTGCAAGTAGGACGTTGTCTAATGCCGAGAAGAACTAGTCAACGACAAAGCGCGAAGGTTTGGCTATGGTGTACGCGCTCTAGAAGTTGAGACATTACTTGATAAGCGGAAACTTTAAGATGTATAAAGACCATTCTGCATTAAAGTACCTAGTTAAACAGCCTGTGTTGGGGGGGAAGATATGCAGATTGCTACTACTATTTCAGGAATATGATTTTGAAGTCATTATGAAGCCATGACGATTGAATGCAGGACCAGATCATCTGTCATGCATTGAAATGGGAGAGGAGCCTATAAATTTAGAGGAAGGACTGCCTGACGCAAGGCTCTTTGTGGTGTGTGTAGCTTACAATCACTTTGCAGATATCATACACTTCCTGACAATGGGAACGGCTCCAAAAGGGTATATTAGTCAACAATAGAAGGAGATGGTGGTGCGCGTGACATACTTTTCTATCATTGTAGGACATTTATATAAAATGGGCTTGGATTAAATTCTACGACATTATGTGCTTGAGTTTGAATGGAACAACATCCTCGTTGAAGCTCATAGAGGAGTTGCGGGAGAAGATTTTACGGGTTGGGTTGTGGTGGCTGACGCTGCATAAGGATTCCAAGGCTTATTGTAAGGCATGTGATGCATGTCAGAGGACGAGCAGGCCATCGTGGAGGGATGAGCTACCTCTGAATCCGCAAGTGTCGTTACAACCATTCGAGAAATGGGCCATTGATTTTGTAGGCCCGATTCAGCCTCCAGGAAAGAAGACGGGTGCGCGGTATATCATCACCGCGATGGAGTATTTGACCAGATGGGCAGAGGCGCAGCCCGTGAAGGACTATACAGGGGCAACAACAACAAAGTTCCTCTTTGAATATGTGCTGACTAGGTTTGGTTGCCCGAAGATTTTGATGAGTGATCGAGGTACACATTTCCTTAATCAAATGATCAGCGTGCTAACGGAGGAATTCCAAGTTTCTCATCAAAAGAGCACGGCATATCACCCGCAGGCTAATGGGACGCTTGAAGCATTTAGTAAGATATTGGAGAACGTGCTGATGAAGGTTTACAATGCACAATGGAATTATTGGTACGTGCGCGTACCCGCGATGCTATGGGCTTACAAAACTACTTGTGAGAAGCTGACTGGACAGACACCCTTCAGGCTGGTCTATGGCGTAGAGGTTGTGATGTCAATGGAGTATATTGTACCTAGTATACGCATAGCAACATTCACAGGAATGGAGGATCGCATAGCCCTGGAAGAGAGGCTCATGCAGCTGACATAGCTTGAAAAAGAGAGGTTTTTGGTTGGATTCCATCAGCAAGTTTAGAAGGAGCGCAAAAAGGCATGGCACGATCGACACATCAAATTGTGCACCTTCAAGGTAAATGATTTGGTCTTATTATATGACAGCAAGTTTGATAAATTTCTAGGAAAATTATCAAATGCATTGGTTGGGGCCATATGTCATCAAAGAGATTACCGATGGTGGAGCAATTCAACTGGTGAAATTGAATGGAGATCCATTTCGCAGAAAGGTAAATGGTAGTTGATTGAAGCCATACATCGGGGATTCAACCAAATGACTATATGATGGAAGCACAGTCGTAGCGCTCCAGGCAGCTGAAAGAAGGTGCAGGACTATAAACTACACTGCTTGGGCTGTCGCACTGCGCGACTAGGGCACTGTGCGGGATAGAAGAATGTCACAGCATCAGCAGAATCGCGACGGGAGTTGCGCTATGGAAGGAGAGATCGCACAGGGCAGCCAGAAAGTGACCGTAACGATCACTATTCATGATTTGACAGTGAGAAAACTACTAAGAGGAGCGGGGGGGGCAGCATTTAAGGCTGAAATTAAGAGCGATATCTTTGAATATTTACCGCCAATCTAGCATTTATGAATGGATTTTGGCGGGAACAGTCGGATTTGAATTCGAATTTGCCTATAAATTATAAATGGCCGCCCAACAAAAAACACTTTTCATTTTAAGAGCTTCTGTATCATGCTATCGGTTGTGCATGAATCCTGCGGTTTTTGAGGATTTAGTGGCCAGTTCAGTGTTTGACAAGTTACCTAAGGCAACCCAGGAGCTCCTGAATAGCCTCATGTCGGCACCCATAGAAACTGCAAGTATTGGAGGATCTATAGCCTCTGAGGGAGCTATCCCTGAGGTCGTAAGTGACCACATCTTGAGACAGGGTCCCCTAGGGTCAATTTTGGGGTTAAAAGCCTAAATTTTGGGGCAGAAAGCCCAAGTTTTTGTATGTAAAGTGTAAAGTTTCCACAATTTGTGGTCACGGAGCATGTAAAGTGTCATAAAGGGTTTTCGGCCTTCTTTTATGTAAGTTGTGTAGACTTTAGAAGATCCACCCCTGGTCCACGAACCATGGGATTGTATAAAAAGGAGATTCTTAGAAGAGTCTAAGGCAGTAGAGATTAGATTTAAGTCATTGATGGGTCAATAAGAGCTATGATCGAAGAGTTTTAGAAGTAGAAGAAAGACTCTGTAGCTATGAGCATAGAGGCCTGAGGTAGAAGTCCACAGCTAAGTGTGCAGACCCCTGCAACTGAGTGCCCAAGGTAGTAAGAGTTTGTAAGAAGATTTGAAGTACTAATAAAGAAGATTACTCTGGAAATATTTGTGTTTGATCTATTTACTTGATATATTTACTTTTGTTATGAATAAATGCGGTTATGTTATGCTGAATAATGGTTTCATGATTTAATGTTGTATCAATGTGTGAACCTATATGTTTTACATTGTTATCTGTCCGCAATTAATAATATATGTTTATGCGAAGAACATATTAATGCATATAGAAGTTATCAGATACCTAAGTTGATCTTGCTAAATACAAAAGTAAGAGTAATTACCTAAGTTGAGTGGTTGATTTTCCTGGTTAGGTTCTGTGAACAACAGTCGTAGACCTTCATGAAGGTCTAGAGGCCAATTAATAGAAGTATATCGATAAGCCCTAAAAGGCTTATCGATCTGCACGAAGGTAGAGTTAGGGCATAAAACGACATCACTACCATCTCTAGGTGTGGAAACTTGGTTCCAGCATCCCCCCATACTGCATCGAATGAGACTTCAATCCATGCTTCGCGGGTTGATGCCGAAAGGGCTAGTAGTGTAGGGATTTGTTTGGCTAAATTAACGTTGAAATTGGGTCAGGGCCCACTAAGCCAACAAGAGGAGCAGAGGGCTATTACGCACCTTGCGCAAGTGAATGATTTACAGGAACCATGTTATACAATGTATGAGGAGGGACTACATAGGCTAGTTTATTGCATAATCAGGAGTTGCAAGATGTTTCTTATAAATTAGAGGCTACTAAAGAAAATATGCAGAAGATTATGTGCAATTTTATTAGTTTACCAGTGGCCGCAAAGAAGCATTCCATAAATGAGACACTCTAGTTGGAGGAGGAAATTAAAAAAATGTGAGTCAAACAGGAAGAGTTAGCATGGAAAGTAGAAACTCTACAGGAAGAATCACTATGGATCACCAATGAAGCCACAAATGTACAACAAAAATTCAAGACTGAAATAGAAGACGGGGAGCAATGACTTGCTACTACCATGAAATTAAGGTATCTATCGGGATCATCATGCATGTTGCTCAAATGCGCTCTAATGTTGATAGTGTGTGTAATTCCCTCTAAGTATTAACGAATATAGATAAAGAACAAATCCCATCAACAGAAGGGCTAGTTTTGAGAAGAAGAAAAGTAAAAGTAATGTCAAAATTTTGGGGTAGATTTGGGAATTGTGTAAAAAAGGAGCAGAAAAGAAAAAACAAAAAAAACAAAAACAAAAACAAAAACAAAAAAAACGACACACAAATATGTCGCAAAAGGAGGTGTGTGCAGCATTGGCGCAGAAAGGAGCAGCATGCGAAGTGAATGGGTGAAATGTTTAAGTTTGACTGCATCTTCGAACCAGTTTTGATTTGGTCCAAATTAGCAAGTGTAGTGTGTGAAAAAATAACACTCATGACTCACTACAGAGTTTATAATTTCATCTGCGAATAGAGTAGGGAATGGATCAATTATTGTGAGTTTATTTAATCCAAGAAAGTCAACACATATTCCCAATCTGGTAGGGTCATGTTGTTTAGGCTGTATACCATAAGACTTGCCCATTCTTACTTGTTGATAGGGTAGATGATGCCAACAACTAGCATCCCTTCTATCTCTTTCTACACAATGGGTTTATATTTATGTGCAAGCTTGTATGGTCTTTTCTTTATAGGTTTAGCTCTTCAATGAGGTCAATTTTCATTTCCCCCATTTCCTTAACAAGTCCCATGAGAACTTTGTAATCACGGGAAAATACATCTTGATACTCTTTTAATAAGTCAATAAATTTTGTTGTTTGTTTATCCGACCAATAACCGCCTAGTCATGCCATCTTTGGTCAGTCATCATTTGATATATCGACTTATTTTAATTGAATCGTTGCATCCATATAGTTGGGGGCCTTTGACTCATTGAGTGTCCAGTCTCTGACTTTTACCTCCTGATATGCAGGTGGAAAGTCTAATTGATCAGGGTTCTTGCTTTCATGTTTTTCCAATTTAAATATTGATTTAATTTTTCTAAGGTTTTTGAGATGTTCTTTCTTCCAACAAAAAAATTGTCCACGAGTATGGGTACTTCAAGTGAACATCAAACTTGTCATTTGATAAGCATAACACATGATTGCATAGGGGAGTTGACGAGAAGTCGACTATTGCTTTTTCTTTACAACAATTGGAGAAATTTTCCTTAAAAAATTCTTTGATATGTTGAGTTGTTTCAACCAATTCATGCTCTTCTGGTCAAAATTCAAAATCCTTTATAAATTTGTTTTTAAATTTTTTCCATTGTAATGATTAATTGCAAGTTTCCTCTAATTTATACCATTTATTGGGAATATCAACTAGAGTTTTGGAAAACATATGAGGCCATACTCTTTCATCCCTATATTTGATGCTTCGTCATTATGACTCATAGTTTTTTATATGAAGAACAGGGTCTCGTCCATGCTTAAATACTAGGATATTTGCTTATACTGATAATTTACAGCCTCCAAACCTTTAAATAAAATATGTTGTTGTTGTTTTCCAGATATGGATTCCATTAAAGTGTGTATCCCACCATCAAGTTGCTTGACCAGTAACATTCTTCACGAGACTCTACATTCACCCTTGATCTATAATATATTTCGTCACTTGCTCAACATGATTCACAAGAGAGTCTCGTTCCTTAAATTTGAGTGGAATACTAGAGTCTTGATTTAAATAAAATAGTAGCAATGATGGAGTTTCTTTTGTTTTCCTTTCTTGGATTATAGGCACAAATTTTATGGAAAAACATGGGAAATTTTTCTTTCTCGAAACTGCTTCAATTGTCCAACACTCTTTTGCTTTACATTCATAGTTCTCAATTTGCTATTTATATAACTCAGTGTCAATTTTTTGTCCAATAGAAAGTGGGGAGCTTGTTAAAATCTCTCCAAATGCATTGTGCTCCACATTATCTTTATATTCATGTAGAACTTGATACTGTCTCCTTGTTTTTGAATTTTCTTCCCATGGTTCAACACAGGAGTTTCCTTAGCGAGGGTCAAGAGGTACTATTATTACTCTTTAGTTTGATTCTATATTTTTTCTAAAGATATATTGGCCTTCATCCTTATACCTCAAGATCTTTCAACTGAAGCTGGATAAGTCAATATTCCATCAACTAAGTTGATGACCTCAAAGTCGACAAAGGTTGGAATTCCCATAATATATGTTTTGACTTGTCGCATCACTCCAAATGGCTTAATGAACCTCTGCTCTACTAGTTTAAGATAGTTAGTCGTCATGTGAAGCGATGGTCCTCCTAAATTACTCCATGTTTCTCGGGGAAGTGTATTTACTTGCAATCCAAAATCAACCATGACTTTTTTCACCATATATCTATTTATTTCCAAATCAACCTGAGGGTTGTGATTGTCTACATGTTTAACTTGCGATAGATGGCGCGACTTTTCATACTTATTTCTTCCTTCATTGTGGTATTTTAATATATTTAAGAGTACAACAAGATGACCAATTGATTGCTCTTCCATTAATAATTCTAGAAGTTCTTCGAGTATAATATCCTTTGTCAGTTTCTGCATATCGGCTTCATTACAAAAAAAATTGGTTGATTTTTCCATAGTGTCACTCTAAATTTGCATATTTGGATATTTAGCAGTACTTTTAGTAGGTTGGAGGACTTGTTGATTCATAGAAGTATTCTCTTGACCCGCACCAGACCTAGTAATGACACAGAGGTTTTTGTTGGAAATAATACTGAGAGCGGGGGGGGGGTGAATCAGTATTATCAAATCAATAATATTTTATTTTTCATACTCAGATTCATATACACTACTTCAGTTAAGGATACCCGCGTATATACGCAATTGTGTTTAATGCAACTAGCGTATATCCAGTAAACTTATGATTCAGTTAGTTGATCTTCAATGAGTGCATCAGAACATTATTAACCATATTAACAGTAAACAGGTGCAGTAAAACAGAACAGATCATCACACATAAGGAGCACACATGAACACCATGATATAAGGTGGAAACCCAATGTGGGTGAAAACCACCTGCTGCAATTCGTCTCTATCTTCCTTTAATAAGAAACTTCTTTTTACAATATTTAAGTACTGGTGCAGTCTTATAACCAATACACAGGTTTCTACCTGCAGAAGGCTACAACCTTCTCTCGTTCTCTAATTTCTCATGGAAGGGAGCTACAACCCCCTTAGCTCTTGTACTAGCCGATCCATTTACTAGTACGTAGGCGCTGGCCTACTAAAGGCTCCAACCTTCACTCGTTTTCCAGTTGCTCTTGGAAGGGAGCTACAACCCCCTGGCTCTTGTATTGGCTGATATGTTTACTAGTACATAGGTGCCGGCCTACAGAACTCTACGATCTTCTCTCTTCCTCCAGGGACCACGTTTCATAAATTTTTATACCAGATACTCCTAAAGCACAACACCATAATTTGAAGGCCACGTTTCATCCAATTTTCATACTAGACCCATCAACAACATTGAAGCACAAAATTAATCATCACAACAATACACCCATCAACTACACCGGCATCATCAATCTCTGAAACACTAAAACCCTGTCAACAACACAGTCACCAGAACACAGAACAGACAACAGAACTCTGCAACAATAACCAGATCCAACTGCAACTTCAAATATCATATTTCATAATGTATACGCTACTATGAAGAACCAAACTAGCGTACATACGCGCTTTCACCAAGGCCAACCCACATACAGATATGCAAATATTTACTCATAACTTTGCAGCTGTTCCAGACATCAGTCATACCTAGATCATAACATTCATACAATAAAACATGCGTTAATAATTCAAATCTAGTTTATCCATGCTCAAACCACATAATGATAATACATTCCAAGCCTTATGATCCCGATCCATCATCAACCGCATAGGTGCATCCTTGATTCAGATCAAGCTAAGCATCACAAACCTATAATCAGCATACTACACTTCATCAGATATTCAACCCTTGCACACTTGCACACCTTGGCCTAATGATCTTCTCCTTATATAGGTTTAGGCTTCTCCCAATACCATGGTCCAAAACCATGTTGAACCAATACCTTGGACCCAACACCTGGGGTCAACACTTCGGACCAAATACCATGGACCAATAGCAAAATACCATGGACCAAATACCACGGACCAAGACTTAGTTTTCCAACATGTAGGCGCCTTTCCTTCTGTGAACCTACGTGTCTACATATACGCATCTTCTGTTATGCTCATCCGCATGTATACGCACTTTCATCAAGGTTAACCTGTGTATGCCTCTCTCTTGACCTGCTATACTATGATCTGTCATCTGATTGAGTTGCCACCTGTACCATACCTCTGAGTGAGTTGCCATCAAGGACAACACCTGTATCATAATGCCAACAATCTCCCCCTTTGGACTTGATGGCAACCACCACACCAAGTCACTCTCCCCCTTTGACATCAAGGGCAAAGGGTGGACCAAGATATTCTCTTCTTTGATATACATTCTGCTGTCCATGCTCCCCTTGAGTACATGCTGAAGTTTCTGATTGAGCTCCCCCTTTGCACATGCCAAGATGTACCAATCCGTCCATGCTCCCCCTAAGCATATGCAAGGTCTGCAAAAGCATAACATGACTCTATACATACATTGCCAATGACCTTCCTAAAGACTCATACATACATCAATCTCCCAACCAAGTGGGGATACACCATTTTTGACTCAAACACAAGAACCATTACATCATCCATCCCATGCATAGTGGGGCAACAAGACCATGACAGTTATCAGCAGCTATCATACACTATATGATCTGCACTATAAGCATCTTAACCTGCAATCCATTCTCTTGGCCAATCAACAATCAGTAGTAAGATATGTCAATAAGCATCATCACCAAGGACTTCTAACCATAATGCCAACAATGCATTATTCGAGGCATATGCTCCCCCTGAGCCTGAGCCAACCATCATATACCACGACAGAACCATTTCCTGAGTTTATTCTGCTGTTTTTCTTTAGAGCTCCATATATGCTACTGTGTAGCATCTAAATCGCGTATATACGCGACTTGTTTTCATGATACCTGTGTATGAGATTTAGAACACTAATGTTCCACACTTTCAGCTTCCTCTGAGTCTGTCATGTCTGTGTACTCCGTTATGCCACATCTTTCTGGTTGTACTTCCTTTTTCTTCCATATCTTCAACTGTGATGATGTTTTCTCCTTTTGGTATGGTGCCCAAACTCTTCTCCTGCATTCCTTTGCTATGTGTCCAAGCTTGTTACATGCATAACATCTTACATGTTTCATATTCCTTCTATAGCAATCAACGGCTTTGTGACCAAACATATTGCAAGAAAAACAATATCCCTTAAAGTATCTAGAACGTGATGATCTTTTTGAGTGATGGTCTTGAACCATTCTACTTCTGCATCTGGCTGCAACATGTCCAAGATTATGACATACACAACATTCAACATTATTCATCGGAGGAAACAATCGTCTATCACTTCCATAGTTAGGAGAAAAAGATATTCTTTGAGGAATTTCTTTCCTTGGCTGTTGATGGGGTTGTCTTCTCATCTCCTGGTTGAGCATTTCAGATTTCTCATTAGAGTTCCTTGCCTCACCTTGTGATCTAGATTCACCTTCAACAGATTCATAAAAACCAAGACCAATTTTGATAGCAGGCGATCTTTGACTACTAAGAATATCATCCAAAATCTTAGTACTGTCTTGAAATCGTAATAGTTTATCCTTTTCTTCTAATTTACCTTTCAAGATATTTACCTCAACCTGATGTTGTTCTTCCTTTTCCAGACATTGCTTCTTCAAAATTTCTTCAGACTTTCTTCCTTCTTCCACTTGTTGCCTTAGTTTGAGAATCTCTTTTTCTTGTTCTTCATTCAGTGCCTGTAGCATTTGTTGAACTCTAAAGGCACATTCCAGCTGAGCTTTTAAGCTGATAATTTCTTCTTTGAGGGCACTCTCCCTTTTGCTAGGTAGATCTTGTTGATCTATGATTTTATCTGATGCTTCATTTGCTTGTCCATCTTCAATCTGAGGTGATTCAGGATCTGAATACTTGCTTCCACTCAATGGTAGGCTGTCATTGTTCCTTTGAGCTGTCTTCTTCTTTTGACGCGCTTTCTTTCCCATTGTTCTACGAATCTCCTTCAAGCGATCAAGCTTCTACCAAAGGACCTACTCTGATTCCAATTGATGGAAATAATACTGGGGGGGGGGGGGCGGTGAATCAGTATTATCAAATCAATAATCTTTTCCTTTTCATACTCAGATTCATATACGCTACTTCAGTTAAGGATACCCGCGTATATACGCAACTGTGTTTAATGCAACTAGCGTATATCCAGTAAACTTATGATTCAGTTAGTTGATCTTCAATGAGTGCATCAGAACATTATTAACCATATTAATAGTAAACAGGTGCAGTAAAACATAACAAATCATCACACATAAGGAGCACACATGAACACCATGATATAAGGTGGAAACCCAATGTGGGTGAAAACCACCTGCTGCAATTCGTCTCTATCTTCCTTTAATAAGAAACTTCTTTTTACAATATTTAAGTACTAGTGCAGTCTTATACCAGTACGCAGGCTTCTACCTGCAGAAGGCTACAACCTTCTCTCGTTCTCTAGTTTCTCCTGGAAGGGAGCTACAACCCCCTTAGCTCTTGTACTAGCCGATCCATTTACTAGTACGTAGGCGCTGGCCTACTAAAGGCTCCAACCTTCACTCATTCTCCAGCTGCTCCTGGAAGGGAGCTACAACCCCCTAGCTCTTGTACTGGCCAATATGTTTACCAGTACGTAGGCGCCGGCCTACAAAACTCTACGATCTTCTCTCTTCCTCCAGGGACCACGTTTCATAAATTTTCATACTGGATACTCCTAAAGCACAACACCATAATCTAAAGGCCACGTTTCATCCAATTTTCATACTGGACCCATCAACAACATTGAAGCACAAAATTAATCATCACAAAAATACACCCATCAACTACACCTACATCATCAATCTCTGAATCACCCAATACTAAAACACTGAAACCCTGTCAACAACACAGTCACCAGAACACAGAACAGACAACAGAACTATGCAACAATAACCAGATCCAACTGCAACTTCAAATATCATATCTCATAATGTATACGCTACTATGAAGAACCAAACCAGCATACATACACGCTTTCACCAAGGCCAACCCGCGTACAGATCTACAAATATTTACTCATAACTTTGCAGTTGTTCCAGACATGAGTCATACCCAGATCATAACATTCATACAATAAAACATGCATTAATAATTCAAATCTAGTCTATCCATGATCAAACCACATAATGATAATACATTCCAAGCCTTATGATCCCGATCCATCATCAACCGCATAGGTGCATCCTTGATTCAGATCAAGCTAAGCATCACAAACCTATAACCAGCATACTACACTTCATCAGATATTCAATCCTTGCACACTTGCACACCTTGGCCTAATGATCTTCTCCTTATAAAGGTTTAGGCTTCTCTCAATACCATGGTCCAAAACCATGTTGAACCAATACCTTGGACCCAAACCCTGGGGTCAACACTTCAGACCAAATACCATGGACCAATACCAAAATACCATGGACCAAATACCACGGACCAAAACTTAGTTTTCCGACATGTACATGCCTTTCCTTCTGTGAACCTACGTGTGTTCATATACGCATCTTCTGTTATGCTCATCCGCGTGTATACGCAGTTTCATCAAGGTTAACCTGCGTATACCTCTCTTTTGTCCTGCTGTACTATGATCTTTCATCTAATTGAGTTGCCACCTGTACCATACCTCTGAGTGAGTTGCCATCAAGGACAACACCTGTATCATAATGCCAACAGTTTTTTGGATTTAAAATCTCCTGCTTTGGGACAAATTGTAAATGATCGGCAACTCTTTTATTTAATATATTTTCAAGAATTGCAATCCTACAAAGATTGATCACCCAGACCGCACATATTGCAAAAAAATAAGTCAGCCTTATCTTTTAATGAGTAGTTAGGCATCGTGTGGCCCTCTTGTCAAATGTGAAACAATATAATCTTCCTTGACCTCGACCTTGTCCATGGCCTCGACCATTGTTTCCTCTGTGTCGACCAACATATCCTCCTCTACTGCTTCCTCTTCCTCTTTGTGTAGGTGGCTCAATATGTTGATCCAAATCCTAAGTATAATAAACATCATTATAATTGGGCTTGTTCTTTGCATTTTACTGATAGACTTGTGTTGAATGGCTATTATCTTCACATATGGCACACCATTTTGGTTTAGTATTACATAAGTTATATTGAGATTCTTTAGTGTTGTGGTTTGACGCAATTTGATATATATCACAGTACATATTTGATTGAACTCGTCAAACGTCCTAATCAAAATAGTCAGCAAGTTTCTAGTTGTCTTTGGTATTCCCTTCACTTCTACAATTAATAAACATAATGCCAATAGAGAGCTTTATAATTGTTAAATTTTTTCTTCTAGTTTATTAGCAGTCGTTGAGGTGTTTGACGACCCTTTCTCATTTGTTTTGATGTGTTGAGCCATTTTAAATGGCTTCTTTGCATGTTTGTACTTCATGCATCCTCAATGGTCCTCATACTTTTTGTAAGAGGATGACAACATACCATTGGACTAGTAATGCTACATCAATAGTATATGGGATTTGACTTAACAAATATTTAAATCGTTTGTCATATTCCCTTATTGTCACATTTGGCTGCTATTTAATTTCTTTCAATTTTTGAGCTGCGAGATGCTTGACATATTGTGCTTTAAAAAAGGGAAATAAACTTTTTTTGATGTCATTTCTACTTTTCGTTTGGCTTTCTATAATATTCATAAACCAAGTAAGTGCTCGCTTTCGAAGAGAAGCTGAAAACAATGCCATTTGTTTGTCTTCATTAATAATGTCATTAGAAACCCCAAAAATTTTCATATACAGACCAATGTTTCTTTGGATCTTCATATCCTTCATAAATAGGGATATGATTTTAACCCTATTTTTACTCATGGAGGTGCAGTTTTTACTGTTACCTTCTGACTGATTGATTGGTCTATCTTATCAACTTCAATTGTTGGCTAGTGCATCGGACATGGGATACTTTCTTGATTGTCGGCTTCAAATTCTACATAATTTATAATATTATGTTGGTTTGAAAACCTTTGTCTATATATTCAGTGAACCGACTTGTTCTGATTCATGACTCTTCGACGTTCGGGCTTGTATCTTCCTATTCTTCGATAGATAATAATTGTGGCAAGGGGGGTATGTTCATGAGATGTCGAATGTGGAGAAGTATGTCTTAATTTGTTGATTATAAATCCAAGTTTTGTTTACAACAGGAATTTTAATTTCTAGACAATCACTTAAATTACCTTGTTAATCTCTTATATATCAAACTATGGGTGATTTTGAAGTAATATGAAGTCATTTTTGGAGGAATTCTCTAATAGCGAGACTTGATGTTCATGCAACCGATGAACACTACAATGTTAATCCAATTTCGTTGACTTCCATATTATCTACATGCCTTCAAGGGCTTACTTGTAGATTATTATTTTGTGTCGAAGTTGGTGGTGTTATGCCTCTCAACTCATGATGTTAGGCATCTGAGGAGTCTAATACATCTTCACTCTCACGCTCCTAAACTTGAATTTTCCTTCTATAGCATTCTTCTCATATTTCTTCTTGTCTCTTTTGTCTCTTGTCCCTTGCTAACTTTTAAATATTGATAGATTGTTTATATAGTTGAAACTCGTCTAAAGTATTTCATCTATCGTCTTCATCTTGTCGTTTCTTTGCAGTCGACCGCTTTCCTCCCATTTTTTAATTTACTTTATACTTCTCCTTTTTTCTTTTCCTTTTCTCTTATTTATTTTTCACGAATCATTAACCACCATGCCAAGCTTACTTACTCTTGGTCTATGAGGGTAAGATCAACATCCGTTTTTTATTACTTAAGAAATAGTCCCACTCTTCTTTTGTATTTTCACAGCAAGCTACAAGAAATTTCTCCCAGTTGATCCATCTCTGTTATCGGGAAATCTAGTGTCCACTCGGAGCTGCTAGTCCCACTAAGACTGGTAGCTATCTTAGAAACAAACAAACTAAAAACTACTTTTGCTTTCCTTTATGAGAGTAGATAAGAGGAGAACAAAGGACACCAACCTCAGTCTTGCGCTTAGTTCCTTGCTTGGTTCCTCTCCCTTCTGACAGATCCTTGCCGCTTTGCCTTCGTCCATCCAGCTTCAAAGAGCACCTATGGAATCAAAGCAGCATAATACTATCGAAGAACAGAGATCTACAATCATAAACAATATAGGACCAGATATATATTGACCACACAAATGCATATATCATCAAACATACAAGAATGTGGAGGAAAACTTGAATAGCTTTATTAATATCAAGAATAGCAAAGAGGATTACAACCAATTGTTCTGACCCAGCGTCATCCTCCCAGCATGAAAGCCCTTCTTCACCTCATGAAAAGCTTAGATCACCCAACACTATGATGTTGCACCAAGAAACCAACAGCACTTCCTTACAAGATACAAAATTCTAGCCTCCGGATCTCTGGGATGAGGGATCCATATATAGATGATTGCAGGGGGGTGAGTCAGCTTCTGGGATTTTGATTAGTGTCCTCTCTCTAATAGTTCTTGATTCCACTTGGAGATTGATGATCTCTTACTCATCCCTGGGTGAATTCAGAGAGGCAAGTGTCATAGGAGAAGTTTTTGGAAGATTCTATGATCATCCACCTCGCAAACTGTCTCTGCCATTTGTCCACTCTCACCCATCGCACCCTACAGAAGGGCTTTTCAGTATGCATCGCACCCTTTACACTGGGCAGGTGGGATGCATCGCACCCTTAGCACTAAGCAACCTGTATGGTCCAATTTTGACCAGTTTCCTGTGGAGAATTTCTGGGAGATGATGTAATCAGCTGACCTTGTTCCTTTAGGGTATGAAACAACACTTTTAGGGACTTAGGAGCCCTTGGTTTATGAACATGTATGATTGGGGTTGTAGTGCCCAAAAATGTCTATAACAATCTCCGACGATAGTCGGAATTTAATGGTTCCTGAAGGGGTGGTCGATATTAGATTATGTGTCCAACCCCTCTGTCAAGGAGAAAATTATGTAACAAAGTAGGTAT
Organism: Pinus tabuliformis; assembly: GCA_031772625.1. Lineage (NCBI taxonomy): Eukaryota > Viridiplantae > Streptophyta > Pinopsida > Pinales > Pinaceae > Pinus > Pinus tabuliformis. Next base: position 12,445,929 of record CM062809.1, on the reverse strand, counting down.
GGTATAGAAGAAACTCTTGTGAAAGTCGTCAAAAATTTGTGCTTTGATTCATTCAATGGAAGTCTGTCCTTTTATTGCTTACTCATAAAATTCATCCAAGATCTTTTCGACCCACTCGTGCAGGTTTGTTCAGCAGTTGTTTGTCAATGTCAATGTCAGTCAATTGTCATTTTCTATCTGTCACAATACTGATCTGGTCAAGGAATTTCTTTATCTCAGTTGGAGCTACTTCGATGAATTTTTCATATGATTCTATAAATAAATGTGCCATGATCTCTGTAATCGACAGTCTATTTCGCCTTGCATAGCTCTTCAGGTAATTATTAATTTTTGTCTGACACCGCTCTTTTATCTCTTCTATGGTTAACATTTATGTTTGCATGTTATAAGTACTCGAGTCCAATACTACCAACAACGTAACCAATGTTGTATTCTAGCACAAAGTGTGCATTGGTTACCAGTATAAAGGACAACATGAACCTACATAATCATATACAACAGAAGAAATATAAAAGAGACACAAAGTAGCAGAGAACCAACAAAAAAAATGCTTTATATTATATCTTCTTAATGAGAAAATTGAACCAATACATTGAAGTGCATATATATATAACATGAACCTACATAATCATATGCAACACAAGAAATATAAAAGAGACACAAAGTAGCAGAGAACCAACAAATAAATGCTTTATCTTCTTAATGAGAAAATTGAACCAATACATTGAAGTGCGTATATATATATATATATATATATATATATCAAGACAATTATTGCTAACCCTCGGAATTGACTTTGCCTAACTAAATCAAATGGTCGACTCAACTGGAGGATTGACCAACTTTACAATATATCCTTTCATGTTGACTCGAATGGCCTATTTGACTAAGTTGATTGGCCCCTCCAAGAGCATGGTAATTATTTTCCTTGGTATTGCCCATGGTATCAAAACCTGGGTAACTATGTATAAATAGGTGATTGTCAAAGGGGTTCGAGTTGGTTGGTCGGTTGGTTTGTGATTGGTTATGTACTAATTCTTTATTGTTGTTGTAATATTATGAGATTTAGGCTGGTGAGCCAAAGTGAAATATTGTTGTAATGCTAAAGTGTTGCGCCAAGTGCCCTTTGGATGATTAATGAAAGATAGTTGAAGCTTAGTTTGTTCGCATTTCTTATGTTATGTGAGATGATCACATTATTTATGAATTACCTTTCTTTATAATGGTTGTAATGCATGGTTGAGTCTATTATAGCGTTCAACTAATTAAGACACCCCCTTTTAAAATATTTATTTTGGTTTGTCAATATTTCAATGTTTGTTATGTATATTCACACATCGGGTTAACGCATGAATAATGAGTAGGATGTTGATGAATGGTTGTGCTTGCTTGATTCTTATTCCCTTCATAACTACAGAAGCCTAATCCTTGGAGTCCCCCTCAATGCCTCAGGTGAGGCTTCACCTGTCTCGTAGGTGATGTTGAAGGGGCCAGTATCCTATGGGGATTTGTTGGCCGCACTTCGCACATAACTCAGGTTGAACTATAAATAGCACCAAAAACCCATTTTTCTCATCCCCTGGGACATACATGTGTCTGTTCCCATACAATAAATTCTCTGTCCCATGGAGACCCATCTGTGTTTCTCGAGACATAAAGGTTTATGTTCATTGACAGGAAAATTTTCTTGGCGTTGTAACCACCTCCTCCCACATTTAACCACTTTCACTGGTTTGTCTGGGGTAAACATGAGTTGAGGGTCACTATGATAAGACTCAACCTCTTATATTACCTTAAGGAAATGGAATCGACAACTTAAGACCTTACTAACTTCCCTAAGGTGTTATGAGACCTCCAGAAGCTACCCAACCCCTCCAAGCGTCCAACCCCTGAGCTAATTCTCTTTTTTACTAACCTGGGATCTCAATCAATCCCTTGAAAAGGCCTCTAGTCTCTCCCACAAGCTTGCTTCCCAACGACTATGGAATTTTCCATTTAGTTTTGTGTCAGCGACCCCAAATTTTGAGCCACTTTTTTAGGGTTAAGACTCAGGCCTCTGCCTAGAGCCCATTAAAACTTCTAGAAATGATAAATAACATAGAAACAAATATTTTAAACCAATAACTTGAACAAGGACTTGACCTGACCCCTCCCAACCAAGATAGTCATTATGTCAAACACATGGTTAACATCCAACCTACAAGTCATGAATGCATAACGGGACATAGGGATCTGAAACTTATCTAAGGTTTAAATAGAAGTACCAATGCCTTCTCATAATAGTTGTCATAAAACCAATTATGTCATGCATTCATTAACCAAACATTCCTTAATTAAAATGTGATAAGATCCATACTTATATATGTCATATAACCATGCTTATAACCAACATATAACTAGGTAGATAACAACGATAGAACAACCATTAAAGCCACATAATACACGTACAGTTACTCATCAAGACAATATAGTCTTAGCTCTTATTAACCATATGCAAAATCCAACCAAGTCAAGGACTTCCACGTACCACCCGACCATAGATTGCGTTGAATCAAATCTTTCTTGCATCAAATCACCCCCATGCCATATTCCAAGCATGAATGTGGGATCTCATGGGACAAACCAATCCATAAACAACCAAGGGATTCTAGATGTTAAACCACCTCCACCCTCACCCTATCATGATCTCACCTAAATTGTTCTTGGGATCACAAAACCAAACCGAGCTTGGATGCCTCATAATTCCTTCACCATCCCTTGAGGAATTTTCATGTATCCACCCACCTATTGAGGGCTTCTAGGAGAAAACCATCTCCACCCCCAACCCTTGGGATTTTCCTGAGACCACCTCACTCGGATCCAAAACCTTCCAGCAATCCAAAGCTCAACCAATAATGAATTCCATCACACCATGGTTATCCAGAAATGGCAACGCAAGGTTTAAACCACTGTCGAAACCTGACAAAACCCATGCTAATGACAACAAATGAACCAAATACACTCACGCATATACCATGCATGCCAAAACCAATTAGGAAATCATACATGCAACATGTTACCTACAAATATTCCCGTTGAAGCTACTTGACAAACCTTTCCTTGCTTGATCCTTACTTTCCTTTGCTTTGCTTATCCTTCCTTTGCTTCCCTTGCTTTCCTTGTCCTTCCTTTGCTTGCTTGCTTTCCTTCTCCTCTTGGTGTTGTTCTTCTCTCTAAGACTAATTCCAAAACTCAACTAACAAAAGGCTGTGAATTGATCCTCATAAGAATTTTTATTATTGAGGCCTCCATTTTCTTCAGTTTCCTCTATTTTCCTTCAATTTCCTCCTCACATGCAACATGTGACTTTTCACCTCCCTTTTCTCCTATTTTTCGTTATTTTCATAAATAAATGCCAATAATTCCTTTTTGCCTTTTCAAATCTTTTTCCATTGCCTTTTTCCAATTTCCCACAGCCATAACAAACAACAAGTGATGCCCACTAGGATACTTTACCCAACATTCAACTTGGAATACGTGTCCCATGACCTTGGTCTTATTTTGCCTTATTAACCTTTATTACATGAAATTTTAACCTGTGGCTATTACAGGTGAACCTCGTGCCTTGCGTCAATAACACTATCTACCCACACTCAAGAGAAATCTCTTCCATGGCTTCACTTTACGACAAAGAATTCAGCAGCTGGTGACGTGTGTTTTCCTGTCCTGTGCCTTTGATTAGCTCTTCACTTTGTAATTTATAGTTTTTTTCTTTATACATTGTTAAGCTCGTTCGAACATAGCACAAGCTTGTCACCCTATGACATCCAGACTTATAACATAAGGATTATAGGGACTAGCCCCAAGCTTCCTTGGAGCCCAATATTACTCAGAATACTGACCCTTACACAAATGTGTCCCTCATTTCCATACCAATGCTCAACCATCACCATGGATGTAATCCAATCCAATTAGAGCTTATAAACATGACCTTTACTAGGAACTGGACAAGCCAAACAGTGGTCAACACTTCTTTGCATATTAAGCACAACAACAACACACCACACCCCAACTAGGCGCAACACAACACCATCAACCCAATGTTAAAAGTATAGTGCAACATAAAAGCAGTCAATAAATGCAAACCAACAAATAACCTTGATTAGGCCAACAATAAGATCCAAACATTATAAATTGTCTTTGTAACCCATAACAATATCAACAATTAAACTATCAAAACATCCATAATTACATCTCATTAAGGACAACCAAGAATAACACCATTCCTACATAGACAATGTTGATACAACCATTGTTATTACCCATAACAACATCATTTCACCTTAATAATGCAGTAGAATATATGCAAGTACACTTATATGTATGACTTAATGAATGGAAAATGAGGGAGGGGCTTCCACTCTCCACCTAATCATAGGTTAACTTCACTATAATATTTCTTGCATTTAACCAACCCCAAGTTGGATTTAGATTTTGAGGAGTAAGTTCTCAAGGGAATTAAAATTTATGCCATCCAAGAAATCACACAGGAATCGAGAGATTACCCCACCTCCACCCACTTGGTTCGTGATTGTATCCTCCAATGTATTCACCTATTAACCCAGGAATATAGAGCACATTGATGTCCATTTGATATCCTGCAGATATTAGAAACACAAAGCTTTTCCTCTACAAACCAGGGATCTAGAGCACACCATGTTCCACCTCACAGTTGCTCTAGAAGGAATAGTGTCCCAACTTGTTTTCTTTGTTAAACCATGCTTCCCAATGTGCTTCTGCTCTAGTGTTGATGCTTGTTCCAATGTTCTCCTTTCATTCTGCAATTACATTTGCAAATCCCTATATTCCTAACTCCACACACAACACCCACTGCACATTATTTGTGTCACTTAACTTTTCCAATATTCACCATGCTTGATCCATGTGTGAGGTCCGCTCTCCTTCACTCAAATGACTATCTCCTCCTTTTCTATCGGTTCATCTTTTCCTCCCACTGACCCCCTCACATCCCTTGTGTGTTGACCACATAGCGCAACCCACAAGGAAAGACAAAGGAGGTACACACTTGTCCTCCATTCAAGAAGACCATAATCCACCTCCCTGCTGGCCATGCAGGCCATTAAAACCTAGTCAAAAAGATGATGGCCATTAAATAAACAAACTTGACTTAAAAAATTCCCAAGAAACTCCTCCTCAAAACTTTGATTCTATGTCCACTTCTCATAGTCAATCATTATGTTTACATTTCCACAATATTTACATGAATTACAATTCATAATGATAATTACAAGAGGGATAGCAAAAAGGGTTGTCACAAACCCCACCCCCTTAGAGGATCACTGTCCTCGATGTTGTATACCCGAACATCATTTCAACCATGTTATATATCGAGCACAAAATTTCACAATTCTCTTTATCGAACACAAAAATAAATAGTATTTTATGTTGAATACTATGGTGGTAATGAGCTTTAAATACACAACTCTTTACATTTTCTACATTTATATTTACATTTTCTTGACCAACAAACAAAATGGGTATGATACCCTCATCTATTAATCCATCTCCCAAGTGGCTTTATTTGGTCCAAAATGTTTCCACTGCACCTTGACCTGCTTCATTACTCGATTATGGAGTGCGATCTACCTCACGTCCAAAATGCATAGTTGGCTCTGGCTAGAATTCTCCCCTAGATTTCACTTGTATCACAGACCAATCAACAACATGATTAGCATCATGTACATATATTTTAAGTAAATATATATGGAAAAAATCATAAGCCTTCATTGTGAATGGTAAGGCCAATCTACAGGCCACCGACCCCACTCTTTCTAAAATATGAAATGGCCCACAAAATTGTGGTGCCAACTTGGCACAAGACCCAATATTTAATTAACTTATCCTTGGTATGATGAGAAGGTAAACATGTTCCCCCACTTGGAATTCCTTGTTCATCCTCTATTGATTTGCATAGCTCTTCTTCCCATCACGAGCTATCTTTAATTGCTACCAAATAGCATTTACTTCCTATTCCATCTCCTTCAACATATCTGGCCCGATATGCATCTTGTTCATTGGATCATTCTACTTGATAGGTGCAATGCATTTCTTGCCATAAAGAGCCTCAAATGGACTCATTCTCAGTGATTCTTGGTACCCATTGTTATAGTAAAACTCTACCAAAGGTAGAAATTCTTCCCACCTCTTTGGTTGATGCATGACATACAATCTCCACATGTCTTCTAGCACTCTGTTAACTCTTTCAGTCTATCCATTTGTCTAAGGATGGTATGTTGTGTTGCAGGCTAACTTTGTCCAAAACCAGCAAACAACACCTTCCAAAACTTAGAGGTGAACTTAACATCCAGATGATCTTCTGGGGTACACCATGTAATCTCACTATTTATTTTATACAAATCTGAGCAATATCACTTGCTTGGTGAGTAGATATAATAGTTACAAAGTGGTCTACCTTGCTCAACTTGTCTACCACCACCATTATGGCATGATCATGTCGCTGAGTTGTCCTTCACAGCCCAATGATGAAGTCCATGGAAATGACTTCCCACTTCCACTCTGGAATGGGGATTGGTTGTAGAAATGTAGCTGGATGTCTACACTCCACCTTCACTTGCTAGAACTCTGAGCATTTGGAAATGTACTCAACCACATCCATTTTCATGCTTGGCTAATAGTATATCTTTTTCATAGTTTTTATCATTTTCGAATAAACTAGATGACCAAAATATTGTTGGAAATAATACTGAGAGGGGGGGGTGAATCAGTATTATTAAGCAATTTACCAAATCTTCCTTATTTGATCTTTTGAATTATTCTTGCATATCAGTACCATAAAATAATGAGCTTGAATAAAGAAAATAGACAGTCACACCAAAGAACACAAGATGTAAGGTGGAAACCCAATGCGGGAGAAAACCACCTGCTGCAATATGTCTCTATCTTCTTTCAAGAAATTCTTTTACAATGATTTTGTACTGGTGCAGTCCTTTACCAGCACGCAGGCTGCAACCTGCAGAGAGCTACAACTCTCTCTCGTTTTCCAGTTTCTCCTGGAAGGGAGCTACAACCCCCTACTTCTTTTCATGAAGAATCAAATGATCAACAAGTATATAACAGATACAGTCCACTACAGATATCAGATCAGTAATTACAGAAATAACCCAGAACACCTTATGAACAGAAATATACAGTCAACAGATCATCTTAAGACAGGGACGCATATTTTCTTTCTGTGGCCTGCGACTGGACGCAGTCTACCCTCCGCTGTTCTGCGTGCAGACGCACTGTTCCTCTATGCTTTGCTGCGACCGGCGCACCCCGAAACACTATCGCGCCGCGTCTTTTGCTTCAGAGACGCACCCAATAACACAGTCGCGCCGCGTCCTTTGCCTCAGAGACGCACCTGAGCCTTTACTGTACTGCGTCCCGGCGCACTTGCCCTTCACTGAACCTGCGTCCCTTCAGATATAAAAGATATGAGGACTTCAGAACCAACCCAAACACTCAGATCCACAGATCTGATCATGCGCCATAGAGATCACAGTCCATTAGAAGATTCGCCCTCATAGATCTGGACTAGATCTCACCAAAAGATATTCAACCAAGATGATGCTTAATCCAAATGAACTCCTTTGCTTTATATAGGCAAGCTTCTCCCCAAAACATGGAACAATACCACGAGCCGACACCATAGAAACACAAAACCGTCGGCTAGATACCACGCAAGAAACCCCCACGTGCTTTTCTCTGCCTTGAAATGTGTGCACTGGGCGGACGCACCTCCTGAACGGCTGGCCGGCGTCCCTGGACGCGGGTTCTGTATGGTATACCTGCGGGGACGCACTTGCTGAACATATTTCCTGCGTCCTTCTTGATTTATCACCTGAATGGGTTTGCCATCAAGGACAACACCTGAATCATAATGCCAACAATCTCCCCCTTTGGACTTGATGGCAACCACATAATCTTCAGCTTCATTCTCCCCCTTTGACATCAAGAGCAAAGGGTATGCTCCCCCTATGCTCATGCATCTCCAGATCTGTAACCAGAAATCCATCATGAAGGAGATAGAGACATATTGCAGCTATTTCCAAGATCTCCTTCTCCATAATGCCAACAATGCATTATGTGCTCCCCCTGAGCCTATACCACCAATAGGAAGATGATCAACAGTAAGATGATGCATCAACAACCCCCAGCTTTTGCCTGAGGTATTCAAAAGTGTCCCTGGGCAATGGTTTGGTGAAAATATCAGCAACTTGTTCCTTAGAAGGAACATACTCCAACTTGACCTTCTGTTCAAGTACTTGTTCCCGGAGAAAATGGTACTTGATTGGTATGTGCTTGGTTTTTGAATGCATAACCGGATTCTTTGAGATGCTGATTGCACTTGTGTTGTCACATAAGATAGAGATTGGAGGTGTACAAGTGATTTGATAATCCTGCAAAGTCTGCATCATCCAAAGGAGTTGGGTGCAACAAGATGCAGCAGCAACATATTCTGCTTCAGCTGTAGACAAGGCAATTGAACTCTGTTTCTTGCTGAACCAAGAGACCAGTCTGGGACCCATAAAGAACGCACCACCACTTGTGCTTTTCCTGTCATCCACGCTTCCGGCCCAATCTGCATCTGTATAGGCATGAAGAGTAAGATCTGTATCTCTAGGATACCATAAGCCATAATTTTGAGTCCCTTGAAGATATTTGAAAATTCTCTTCACTGCTTGAAGATGAGTCTCCTTCGGATTTGCCTGAAATCTTCCAACTATTCCAACTGCATGCATGATGTCTGGTCGGGTACCTGTTAAATATAGTAAACTTCCAATCATAGATCTGTAGGTTGGTTGATGTACTGCTGCAGATTCATCATTTGCACTGAGACTGCATCCTGTGACCATGGGTGTACATACTGGTTTTGCATCTTTCATGCCATATTTCTTCAAAATCTGCTTGAGATACTTGGTTTGAGATAAAAGGATTCCTCCTTCCTTTTGTTGGATTTGCAAACCAAGAAAGTATGTCAGTTCTCCTAGCAAGGACATTTCAAATTCTTTCTGCATGACTGAGGCAAAGCTTTGACTCATAGCTTCTTCATTGCTGCCAAAAATAATGTCATCTACATACACAACAAGTATTAGCAATTTGTCATTTTCAATTTTTATATATAGATTGCTATCTGCTGAACCTTTTGAAAAACCTTGTTGATGAAGATATTTGTCAACCGGTAGTACCAAGCCCTTGGGGCTTGTTTGAGACCATAGAGAGCCTTTTTCAATCGGCATACAAGATTTGGATCATTTCCAAGAATGAAACCATCTGGCTGTTCAATGTACACTTCTTCTTCCAAGTCTCCATTCAGAAAGGCTGATTTTACGTCCATTTGAAATACTTTGAAATTCTGAGAACTTGAGAGAGCAAGGAACATTCGGATGGCCTCAAGTCTTGCAACAGGAGCAAAAGTTTCTTCAAAGTCTATTCCTTCTTGCTGTGCATATCCTTTACAAACAAGTCTGGCTTTGTTTCTAATTACTTCTCCATTTTCATTCAATTTATTTTTGAAGACCCATTTTGTTCCGATAACATTCTTATCCTTTGGTCTAGGAACCAGCTCCCAAGTGTTGTTCTTTTCGATTTTCTCAAGTTCTTCATCCATTGCTTTCACCCAACATTCATCTTTGCATGCCTCTTTCACATTTTGTGGTTCAGTAGAGGAGAGTAATGCCAAATAACTTGAAGCTTCTGCAACTGTTCTTCTAGTTTGTATACCTGCTTCTTTCTGTCCCATGATCTGAGATTCTGGATGGTTCTTTTGAACATATCTGGATGGAGTCTTTTCTTCTATTCTTGTTCGTTCTTCTGCTTCTTCGTGAGGTTCTTCTTGAGATTCTTCTTGCGGTTCTTCTTCTTCATCATTCTGTCTTTGAGGGTGGCTTTCATCTTCTTCGATGTCTTCACGATGTATTTGCCTAGGAATGTATCCCTTCTCATCAACCACTACATCAATGCTGTCAACAATTTTGCCAAGTCTTTTATTGTAGCATTTGTATGCTTTGCTATGTGGAGAGTAGCCAAGAAGAATACCTTCATCTGCTCTAGGATCAAGTTTACCAAGCTGCTCCTCAGTATTCTTGATATAGCATTTGCTCCCAAAGATTTTGAAGTGCTTTACCGAAGGAGTTTTACCACTCCAGAGCTCATGAGGAGTTTGAGTGCTGTTCACTCGGACATTTGTCTTGTTGAGAATAATAACCGCCGCATGTGCAGCTTCACCCCAGAAGGTTGCAGGGGTTCCTGATTCATCAAGCATAGCACGAGCCATTTGCTGGATTGTTCTGTTCATTCTTTCAACTACTCCATTTTGCTGAGGAGTTCTAGCTGTAGAAAATTCTCTCCTTATCCCATGTTCATCACAAAAATCGAAAAATTCATTTGAAGTAAATTCCCCACCTCTGTCGGATCTGAGGCACTTAATTTTGTGACCTGATTCATTTTCAACCAAGGCTTTGAAGGATTTGAATTTTTCGAATGCTTCATCTTTGTGCTTCATAAGTCCTAACCAAACAAACCTGGAGAAATCGTCAATAAATAATATCAAGTATTCCTCTCCTCTAGGTGTTCTTTTTCTGAATGGTCCACATACATCTGTATGTACTAGCTCAAGAGGCATGCTGGCTGATCCTTCTTTCTCTGGAAAGTTAGTTCTGGTTTGTTTTCCAAACTGACATGATCTGCATATGGTGTTGTCAGGAATTTTGATATCTGGAAGATCGCGAACTGCCTGATATTTGCAAGCTTTCCTTATTTGTGAGAAGCTTAGATGTCCCAACCTTCGATGCCATAGCCAGTGCTCTTCATCCTTGCTTAGATAGCATTGTTGTTGTCCTTCATCAAATATGTATAGATTATTTGGAGTTCTTTTTCCTTTGAGAACTGTTTTACCTGTATCAAGATCACGAACAAGGCATCCATTTGATCTGAATATAACCTCGGTTCTTTGATCACACATCTGGCTGACACTTAGTAGATTATGCTTCAATCCATCAACAAACAAAACATTTCCAGCCTTAACATCTTCTTTTAAAGGAGCAATACCTTTTCCTTTTATAGTTGCAGGAGTATCATTTCCAAAAGAGACTTTCTTTCCCTTTTCTAAATTAGAATAAGACTCAAGTTTTTCTTTATCACCTGTCATATGCTTCGAACATCCACTGTCAATGTACCATAGATTTTCTTGTCCTTCTGCATAAAATGCTATCCCACATCTTTCTGTTTGAGGTTCCTTTATTCTCCATGTTTTGGTGCCTGAGGCTTGTTCCTTTTTCTGCTCTTGTACCTTTCTTTCCGGAAACCTGCTTCTGCATTCAAAGTCTTTATGTCCAAAATTATTGCAAATAGAACATTCAACTTCATTTTCAAGAGCTGAAAAGTTGTTATAGGTCCTTTTTGTAATCCCTGTCATACTTCTTTGTTTTTGAGCTTCCCTAGTCATGATTGTTTTATACGCAACACATTGAGCTGCTTTGTGACCAAAGTTATGGCAAGAAAAGCATTGTCCATTGAAGAAGCTTCTGCGATTATTGGATCTACCAGCCAACTGATTGTAATTTCTATTTTCATCTATTCTTGAACCAAATTGAGAAGATTTTACCTGTGGCTGGTTGTGGCTTTTGTTCACCCTTAAGCTGGATTGCCCCTGATAGTTTCTGTTTGACATTTGTCCCTGCTTTACCTGATGATCTTCCTTGTGCTCTTGCTCATTTCTTCTTGCTGCATCAAGATAACTTTTTGAAGTGGATGCTTGAGAAGTTTCTCCATTATAGCCCAAACCTGTCTTATTTAGTGGAGACCGCTGCACACTGATAATCTCATCCAAAGTTTCAGATCCTTTGACAAACTTGAGATTAATAGTTTTTGTTTTCTCAATTTCTTTTCTAAGACCAACAATTTCACCTTCTAATTTTTCAAGATGTTTTTCCTTTTCATCAATTTGGAATTGTAGAGTATCAATAATCATGTTCTTTTCTTCTATGCATCTCTTGAGTCTAGTAATTTCATCATAAAGGTTATCCACATCTACAGCATCCTCATAATCATCATCTTCAAATGCCATTAACAACCTATATTTATTACCTTGTTCATCTTCATCACTGTTTGATAAGCCATCACTATCTTCATGGGTGTAGTAGCTTTTCTTATTTGCGCTTTGTTTCTTGTTCCATCTAACTGGTTCCTTTCCTTTATCCTTATAAGAGCATTTTGCAGCATAATGACCTACTCTTCCACAAGCAAAGCATTTGAAAGGTAGCTTACCTCTGAACCTTCCAGAACCTCTTTGAAGATTTCTGACAAAATTTGATTCTTCTTCCTCTTCTTCTGGATCATGGCTTGCTTCATAGTAATCTTCTTTGCCTGATGCTTTAAAAGCAGCCTCCCTTCTGTCTGATGGTCCTCCCTTTCTCATTTCATAAGCAGTTAGAATTCCATGTAGCTGAGACATAGTAAGAACACGGAGATTTTCTTTTTCTTCTATTGCAGATACTTTGGATTCAAACTTGGGGGATAATGATCTTAGAATCTTTTGAACTACTATGGACTCCTTTACTTCTTCACCCAAATTTTTCATACAATTAACAATCTCATCTACCCGAAGAAAATAATTAGCCACACTTTCATCATTATACATCTTGAGAGTCTCATATTGAATCCTGAGAGTTTGAAGTTTAGCTTGTTTTACCTGTTCATCTCCTTCATAGCTTGTGATCATTTTGTCCCATATTTCTTTTGCTGATTTGAAGTGCATTACCTTCATGAATTCTGTTTGGGATATACTTCCTAATAGAGTACTGACTGCTTTTGCATTTGTTTCATACTTCTTTTTCTCAGCTGGATCTGTAGGAGTAGCTGAAGGAAAAGCATAGCCTGTTTCTACAATGTCCCAAACTTCAGTACCAAGAGATTGAAGATATGCAGTAACTCTTACCTTCCAATAATTGAAGTTTGTCCCATCAAAAACTGGTGGCCTGATTGATGCTTCTCTCTCGTAGTTGCTCATGATGAACGATCTACCTTCAAGCGATCAAGCTTTTCTGAAGGACCTCCTCTGATACCAATTGTTGGAAATAATACTGAGAGGGGGGGGTGAATCAGTATTATTAAGCAATTTACCAAATCTTCCTTATTTGATCTTTTGAATTATTCTTGCATATCAGTACCATAAAATAATGAGCTTGAATAAAGAAAATAGACAGTCACACCAAAGAACACAAGATGTAAGGTGGAAACCCAATGCGGGAGAAAACCACCTGCTGCAATATGTCTCTATCTTCTTTCAAGAAATTCTTTTACAATGATTTTGTACTGGTGCAGTCCTTTACCAGCACGCAGGCTGCAACCTGCAGAGAGCTACAACTCTCTCTCGTTTTCCAGTTTCTCCTGGAAGGGAGCTACAACCCCCTACTTCTTTTCATGAAGAATCAAATGATCAACAAGTATATAACAGATACAGTCCACTACAGATATCAGATCAGTAATTACAGAAATAACCCAGAACACCTTATGAACAGAAATATACAGTCAACAGATCATCTTAAGACAGGGACGCATATTTTCTTTCTGTGGCCTGCGACTGGACGCAGTCTACCCTCCGCTGTTCTGCGTGCAGACGCACTGTTCCTCTATGCTTTGCTGCGACCGGCGCACCCCGAAACACTATCGCGCCGCGTCTTTTGCTTCAGAGACGCACCCAATAACACAGTCGCGCCGCGTCCTTTGCCTCAGAGACGCACCTGAGCCTTTACTGTACTGCGTCCCGGCGCACTTGCCCTTCACTGAACCTGCGTCCCTTCAGATATAAAAGATATGAGGACTTCAGAACCAACCCAAACACTCAGATCCACAGATCTGATCATGCGCCATAGAGATCACAGTCCATTAGAAGATTCGCCCTCATAGATCTGGACTAGATCTCACCAAAAGATATTCAACCAAGATGATGCTTAATCCAAATGAACTCCTTTGCTTTATATAGGCAAGCTTCTCCCCAAAACATGGAACAATACCACGAGCCGACACCATAGAAACACAAAACCGTCGGCTAGATACCACGCAAGAAACCCCCACGTGCTTTTCTCTGCCTTGAAATGTGTGCACTGGGCGGACGCACCTCCTGAACGGCTGGCCGACGTCCCTGGACGCGGGTTCTGTATGGTATACCTGCGGGGACGCACTTGCTGAACATATTTCCTGCGTCCTTCTTGATTTATCACCTGAATGGGTTTGCCATCAAGGACAACACCTGAATCATAATGCCAACAAATATGGTCTTTTATGAAATTCATTTGAACGAGCTTCTTCAAGTCACCCATGTAAGGTATATACCACCTGCCTTTGAAATTCAACGGTCCATCTTCAATGAGAGAGAAGTTCTTACTCATTGTTCCTTCTTACTCTTATTGCAAGTGTTCTTTTATTTGTTGGTAATGCTCATCTTGTTGTATTTCCTCTTTAATATTTTCTTGCATGTAAACTTCACAAGAACTTATAGTTGCCACATGAGTTACCTATAGCCTTCTAACGAGTGCATCAACTACTTTGTTTTCCTTGCCCTTGCCTATCTCGCGTCCAGCTTGAGCTGATCAAATAGTTACCTTAGCCCTCCATGATTTTACATTAAGATAAATTTCCTTCCAAGGAGGTAATGCCTCCACATCTTTAGTGCATGGACTATTGCTGCCAGCTCTAAATCATGAGTGACATAGTTTCGCTCATGCTCATTCAACTTTATGGACTCATAACATACCACTTGCCCTCATTGCAATAGTAATCCATTGAGTCCCTCCTTGTAGGCATCTGTGAATACCACAAAAACTTTCTTTGGATTTATTATCCTAAATATTGGTGCATGTGTGAGCAAACATTTCAATTGCTCAAAACTAGCTTGACATTTTGGTGTCCATTGGAATTTAATTCCTTTTTCTTATGGTGCTATGATTTGATGCCCAATATTTGAGAAATTACGGATGAATACCTGGTAATAACCAACCAAACCCATGAAAGATTTGACCTCTGTCATGTTCTGAGGATTATGCCACTCCATAATGGCTTTAATCTTCTATGGATCTATAACTACTCCTTCCTTGGAAACATTATATCCAAAATATTGAGAGACTGGAAAAATTTAGACTTGTTGAACTTGGTGTAGAGCTTGTGCTCTCATAGCACTTGGAATATTTTTGCTAAATACTTTTCATGTTCCTCCTTGGCTTTTGAATAAACCAAGATGTCATAGACAAAAACGAGCACAAACATGTCAAAATACAAACTTAAAACATTATTCATTAAATATGTGAATGTTACTGGGGAATTTGTGAGCCCAAATGACACCACGTAAATTCATAGTGCCCATACTTGGTTCTAAACATCATTTTATGAATATCTTCATCCTTGATGTGTACTTGATGGTACCCATATCTCAAGTTGATCTTCAAAAAGACTGTAGCTCCTCTCAGCTGGTCAAATAGATCATTAATCCGTGGAAATGATATATGTTCTTGATTGTGGCTTTATTGAGTTGTCTATAGTCTATACACAACCTCAATGTGACATCTTTTTTCTTGACAACTAATGCAGGTGATACATTGGGTTTGATATATCCCTTTTCCAATAGTTCCTTTAAATCACATTTTCAACTCTACCGGCTCTAGCATACTCATTCGATATGGAGCTTTGGATACTGGCGCTAATCTCGACAGTAGTTCAATTGAGAAGTTGATTTCTCTCCTTAGTGGAAATCTTGGGATCTCTTCAAGAAACACATCATTGAATTGTTTGATTATTGGGTGCTCTTTAACTCTATCCTTGTCGGCCTCTAATTCGTCAGTCACTTGAACAACAAAAAATTCACACCCCTTCCTGTTGCACCTCTTTGGTTGCAGCATAGTTATTTATCTAACTATTACAAGTTTTCTCTTTCCCTACAATGTCATCCTTTCTCCTTTGTCATTGAGACACTCAAGCGAGTTCTTGTAGCAGATGACCTTCATTTTGTGGGTCGCTGACTAGTCCATCCCAACTAGGATGTCATGCGAGCCCAACGGTAAAAGGTTTAGATCTACAATTGTGGGCATCTCATCTATAGCAACTAGGCATAAATTCACCACATTCTCAACTCGTTTATTGGTCCTGGTGGCTAGCTGAACCAACCAAGATTTTTCATACTTTGTGCTTTGTAATGCACACTTCTCTACAAATTGTGGACTTATGTAACTAAAATTCGAGTCAAGGTCAATCAAAACTAAAAAAAATTGATTATTGATCGTACCTTCCATTCTGATCACTGAGGCTTAGTGATCAACCTGTCTATTGTTATAATGCTGCATAGATGTGTGGGATACTCCAAGCTACATCATTTACTGTCTCTGCTTCCTATGCATTGTAGAATGTTGGGTCATTCTTCTATCGCTGAGGATAGTCTCTCTTCTTGTGGTTTTCTCCACAAGTCCAACACTTAATAGGTTCCCCTCTGAAACCCTTGATTTCCTTTCCTATATGCCGAGAGAACCAATCTCTACCAGCAGTAGTGGATCTCTACTAAAATTCACCCCTAATGGAAGTGGCAGAATTCACATTCCTTCCTCTAGGTTTGTGTCTTACAACTTTCTGCCCTTTTCCTTTAAAGTTGGACTTGCCTTTTTCCTTCCAATTAGTGTGGGATTCAGCCCCATGCTTCGACTATTTGTAACAATGCTTTATCTTTCGAATGACATCCACCAAAGTTTGTGTCTCATCAAACTCTATTTTGTCCCTGAATGCTTATGGAAACCTGCTGAGATACCTCTAAATCTTTTCTTTTTCATCCTTAAGGTAGGGCACATACCTTAACAATGTGAATAATCTAGTTGTATATTCATCAATTGTTAGTTTCCCTAGCTTGTGCTTGTAAAATTATTTGGCTTGTTGTCATAGTACCTCTTAGACAGGTACTTCTTCCTGAAATATCTCTCAAATCTCCTTGAATACAACTCTTCTTCTTGAATGCTCTTGACATTCTTCAGGTCTTCCCACCAGATATCAACTTTGCTCTTCAAGCTGAAGGTGGCTACTCTTGCTTTCATATTCTCAGAGTAATCTTGCACTTTGGAATATTTCTTCATTCCTAACAACCATGCTTCTACGTATTTTCTATTCTTCACCTTTCTATCAAATGTAGGAGGATTTGCCTTCTTAAACTCTTCTGGCATCAAAACATTTCCTCTCCTTTTCTATTAACAATGTGTTTTGGTGGCTACAGTAGACAATTGTTTATGACTATTTGTTCTTCTCCTTGGAGTACTAAGTGGAGTTCCACCTCTTAAGGTGTCTTCACTTATCTGTCTATACCTCTTCCTTGAACTACTGCCTTCTGGACCATCAATCTCCGATTCATGCCTTCCAAGTCTTGAGGGATTTTGCTTGCCCTTACTCCTTCCTAGGTAGCTGGCACCCAGATCATGTTGAATTTATCTTTACATGTCTTACAGGCTCTACAATATGATAACATTTACTTCTACCTGATTCTGTTGAGCCACAACAAACCTTTCATTGTCAACCTTGTAACTTCTCAACTCAACTCTTATACTTGTAAGGGTGTTCATCTAGTCAGAAGAGTCTCCCTCCATCCTATTTCTATTTGATTCTTCTTCCTAGTATTGGTTACATTCATCAGGGTTGTGCCACACCATTTTGTTGCTAAACCCCTATTCCCTTGTTGTTCTTTGATGTCTTCTAATGTGTTGTTACATACATGTAACTATTAGCCAACCAAATAATAATTAAACACATTTACCCATCACCTTGGCTTAATTGCAATAAGCCCGTGGATATAAGGCTATTTGAAGCACAAATTTTTAAATTCGTATGCTAGTTGGGGACAAAATAATAAATCAACAATGTATCCTACCAATCACTTATCATCCCATCATTATGGTGTTAACATGTATAGGAATACAACACATAATCTGCAAATGGCGCACACAGGAAACAAGTGTTGCACATAGTGTTGTCATTGATGACAACAAGTGTCATTGATGTCAAAGGGGATGTTTGAGAGAATAGCAATATCGTTCATGGGTCAAAGGAAGTAGTATGACAGTTGGATATTTTACATACCCTCATTAGGTGATGTTAAAGGAAACTAGGTTTTTCTTGAGTCTTTCACAAGGTTGTTACACCCTAAGGATCCTACAAACAACATGGTTGTGTAGTCATCCTCAAGAGCTTTCCAACGATGTATCCCACTTTGAAAAAATCCTCCCGGATGAGAATTTATGGTGATTTGAAAATAAACACTAGTTGAGGGCCTAAAACTATAGGCCAAAACTACCAAATTTCAGTGTGTTAAACAATGCGCAACTCTCAAGTGGATCCATGGTTCAATGGCTAAGTCAATGATAGATTTCAAAAAAACTTGCATGACCTTTAACGAGACTAAATAGTGTGCACCTTTCTCAAATCGAATAGCAGAGATAGGCCAAGATGTATACTAGTTAACCAAAGCACAATGGCCAATCTAGGGATGACACATGACAATGCTTGATTGGTCGATGACGTGGTCCCCTCTGCATAATCACTTGAGACATGGCAGTGTTTGATTGGATGACATGGTCACTTGCATAGTTAGTAAAAGTGACACATGGTGATGGTTAGTTGGATAAAATGGCTTCCCTGCATAGTCAGCAGATGACATCAACACCATGATGTGGTGGCACCAGGAACTACCACTTGGCATACATGTTTGGTGTGTTTTGATTTGTCAAAGGATAAAAAATGGGTGACACATGGCACACCTCATGGGATACCACATGGCATGATGATGTTATGTTGATGTCATCATGCGCGTGACCATGGAACCCGAGGTTAGGGTCACATGTCAAGGTAAAGGTAAGGTCATATGGGGTTGAGCATAAATTCTAAAGCAAGGTCACATGGTCACAACTTCTTGGTTGGAGGGCCAAGCCCCAAGATGCACGAGGACATGTTTTAAATGACAAATTATATGTTGGAGTGGTGACCCGAGGTCGAACCTTGATTCTTTGAGACCACACCCCATAGATATATACTATAGCAGCTCGATCCCATGCAATCCATCAATCCATATAAAACATAATGTGAAACATAGTTGTGGTTCTATGGCAAGTTTGAAGTGGCAGCTTGAATGGTTTGTTGTGAGGTCGAGCCCTCGGGCAAGTGTCCTATAACAATTTTTTTATGGTTCTGTGGCGAGTTTAATGTGGTAGCATGATTGGCCTGAGGTTGAATCCTTAGGCGAGTGTTCTATAACAAATATTTTGTGATTTTGTGGCAAGTCTAACATGGTAGCATGATTGGTCTAATTGTGAGGTCGAGCCCTTGGGTGAGCATTCTGTAACATAATTTTGTGTGGCTTCCGTGGCAAGTTTGATGTGGTGGCACGATTGATTTATGGTCGAGCTCTCAGGCAAGTGTTCTATAACATAGTTTTGTGTAGTCTCCATGGCAAGTTTGATGTGGTAGCATGATTGATTGAGTTCTCGAGTGAGTGTTTTATAACACAATTTTGTGTGGCCTCTATGGCAAGTTTGATGTGGTAGCACAATTCGTTGAGCTCTAAGGAAAAAAAATTGTAACATAATTTTTTGTGGCCTCCATGCCAAGTTTGATGTGGTGACATGATTGATCGAGCTCTCGAGTGAGCATTTTGTAACATAGTTAGTGTGGTTCCGCGGCAAGTTCGATGTGGTAACATGATTGGTTAAGCTCTTGGGGCATTCTATAACATAATATGTGTGGCTCTGTGGTAAGTTTGATGTGGTAACATGATTGTTCGAGCTCTTGGGTGAGCATTTTATAACACAGTCTGTGTGGTTTCATGGCAAGTTTAATGTGGTGGCACGATTGGTCGAGCCCTCAAGTGAGCATTTTGTAACATAGTTTTCTTGTGTAGTTTCATGGCTGGAAGTATGGTTATACGACAATGCCTCACCCTTAGACCCAACACAGTAAACAGGTCAGTTAGTTGTGGTGTGGTTTGTACAATGCAGGTCGTTGGTTTGAGTTCTTGTAGACTCAAGTATATTTTTTTATAGAAGGGTTTTTGGCACGTCGATTCTATCCAATTTTTCGAACTGTTAAACTTTTATGGTGGTCATAAATTTCCCTTTTATACAACGCACCCATATTTGTCTATTTTGTAGAAGACATAGCTTTTGTATGTTATTTATATAGTTTCAAATGGTTTTATGTTGAGGTTTCTAGGGGCATTTTAAGTACAATTTGAATTCCGGAAGAAGGACGATTAGGGTTCAAAGGTGAACAATACTATAGGCATGAAGAATCTAGATGATGTCTTTTTTATGATTGGAATATCTGTTATATGTTTTGGGAGCTTATGAGCACGTTATAGTTGATGTTGGGTGTTTGTCAATTTAATTGTCTTAAATTGTTACATAAATTATATGCTAGAAGTCCTTTTTATTAAATCAGATTATCAATGTGCATGATTGAGTTAATGAAAATTACTTCTAAGGATGT
The DNA here is from genome assembly GCA_031772625.1 of Pinus tabuliformis. NCBI lineage: Eukaryota > Viridiplantae > Streptophyta > Pinopsida > Pinales > Pinaceae > Pinus > Pinus tabuliformis. The sequence continues at coordinate 12,425,364 of CM062809.1, read as the reverse complement.
TTTTCATTCCGATCTTAAGAAAATGGATTTAACACATTAAATATTCCTACTCCTTTCTAATGAAATAAAAAATGCTCTTCACACTTGCAAAATGAAACTTAAAGCAAACTCACACTATCTCATTAAGAAAACTTAACTGATCTATTGCAACACAAATTTAATCTAAACACATAATTATTCATCTAACATTCTAACAATCCTTTGCATAAAAACCAAAAATGAAATCAACTTCTATTCAAAATGAAAACCACACATTTACTCATTATTAATCACTCATGCTCTGAAATGAAAACCATAAAGAAATCACACATGCTTTGAAATGAAAACCATAAAGAAATCACATATGCTTTGAAATGAAACAGTGTAAAATGAAACTATAAAGAAATTACTCAAGCTCTAAAAAGAAACACTCTGAAATTATAAGGAAATCTATGAAAAGCGATTACATTACCATTATAATCATTATAAATCAACTTGAAAAAGGAATGATTAGTGAAATCTTGCTATCACTATCTAATTGAAATCAAGACTACAGAACAATTCTAAAACATGTAAATAATTGTAATAAACTATAGAGAAAAGATATGAAAATGCAAAACCTTCACTGTTTGCAGGGGCCCTCCACAAATACGCGCTCATAGAACTTTAATCGAACAGTTAGCTACGCATCAAAACTTCAAAGGATTTCTTAATTAACAGAGTAAAAACAGAGTCTTTAAAACATTACTGTCGCATACATAAATTAACCTCCTGTTCATGTTTGCTGCATGGTATTTATAAAATCCCATGTCAATAATTGTTCGAGGCTTTTACCCCTACCTTAGCTAACAAAGTTCTAAATTAAGCTTCTAACAACTATTGAGATATCGTTGCTCGCGATTTGTTATTTGGCAATGCAAATAGTGAAGCGTAGGAATTTCGGACTCTCGCTTGCCTGTTCAACAACTAAGTTGACTAACCCTTTGACCACACAATTGAGCAATCCTTTTGATGATTTGGTTCAAATGAATAGGAGGAAATTGTTAAAAGGATCAATCTCCACTTCTCCATATCTTTCTCTTCTTAGCTGGCACCTCTAATCTTAGTAAACCATGGAATTTGCTACAAAAACATAGATTAGTTGCATAATCGTGCAAATTCGGTAACCAATACAAATATTAACTTAATAATAAGGAACATTAGGAAATATGAAAGATAAGACAATTAAATACCTTACCATGTCAAAAACCTTGTAGTTTTATGCCTATTGAGTTGATGATGATGGTCAAGGAAAGGAAAAATAGGTAAGGGAGAGTGTCAAAATGAAGCAATCATGAAGCTCAACATTGAGTATATGACATAAACAAGTTATGAGATGAGTCTTATGTGACCAAATTGATGAGAAAGTTCAAACAAAGTTTAGACAGGGTATGACACAATGTTGACAACAGTATGATAACATCAATTTATTTAATTTTAAGATTTATATTGGTTAAAGAGCAGGTGGATCCAATTTGAAAGATTTTGAAAAGAGGTCCATAGGGAGTTGAAGAAGGAGGTGGGTGCCTCCATTGAAGTCAGTGCCTCGATCGGGTTGTAGCCTAGAGCAAGTTGAAGTTTACTCATCACTAAGGTTGGTGCCTCAATCAGGTTGGAGCCTAGAGCAAGTCGAAGCTTGCTCATCACTGATGTTTATTCCTCAATTAGGTTGGAGCTTAGAGCAAGTCAAAGCTTGCTCATCATTGAGGTTGGAACCTCAATAAGGTTGTAGCCTACAATGAGTTATTTCTTGCACATTTTCAAGGTTGGTCCCTCAATTAGGTTGTAGCCTACCGCAAGTAGCAACTTGCATATCTTGGGGGTCGGTGCCTCTAATAGGTAAATTCCTGTAAATCTATGTAATGTATTAAAGAATTATATGAAGAAGAATTTGTGGTTTTCTCCTGTACAGGTTTCCACGTAAAAGCTTGTGCCTCCTTGTGTTGATGTGACAGATTCTTGATGTGTTGTTGATATGGTTTCTTGATGCACTGCTCTATTCATTGATATGTTGCTTATATGTTATGATTAATCTATACATGATTGTTTATTGACAAAAGTTGTGAAATGGTAAAATTGCTGCCACATTGATTCACACCCCTCTTAGTGTGATCTTTGGTCCAACAACAAGCATCCTCTAAGGACTACACTCTGTAAAATAGCTCCAAATCTAATCATTTATGAGCCCATCTAGTTCCAATGTTAAACCATGCTCTAATATCACTTTGTAATGCTCCCTCCCACCCCCTTGGACTTCCCCAATACTAGTGGGAGGTGTTAGCTTAATCTAACCCAACCTCCACAGTCTCCTCATGGAAATGTGGTTACAAAATTTCCTTCCTTCCCAAAGTTGGTGGAATCAACTTTGGACAACACCATCACATTCAATTCATCAAGAGCTTTCCAGCGATATAGATTTTACCTCCATCTGACTCTTGGATCAGAAGATATGGTCATTTGAAGTTGACCCTCTTAACTCCTCGCCGCATTAGCAAGACACCTCTCACGTGGTACACACATAGCACTTCCACCTCAGGGGAGGTCCACCATGACACTGCCATAATGTACGACATCGTGCCATTGTTCCACACCTAACTGCTAAGATTCTTCAACCGCTAACCTTTCGCAGTGCAACATGTATTTCCATGTTAAGTGACGGGGATGATTCTTCATCATACGACTTCCGTTAGTTGTGCCCCGCCTACGAAACACACTGCAAATCTCTTTGGGGACTCACACTTTGCTATGACATGGCTACAAGCCATGTTGACTTCCCCATCAACACCACATAGCTTCCCCACGTTAAGTGGCACCAACAACTACTTCCATGTGTCACCTTGCCACATATCACACTCTCATCCAAAAACCTTAAGTGGCATCCACATAGTCTCACCAGCATGTGTGGCATCCTACCACCTCAGCATAGTCGAGGGTCCCACCAAGTCTTCGCCCTTTTTATAATTCAATGATTTCTCGTTATAAGGTTCTGTGGTTAATTAGCAACCCTTTGCATAAATAAATGCATCTTCTTATGTTCCTAAACATAGAGTCTCCATTCCTCGAGATGTCCCCTTTTCCTATCCCCTGGGACATATATATGTCTATCCCCCCAAAACAACCTCCCCATCCCACGAAGACCTATCTTCATTTTTTGGGACACAAAGGTTTCCGTTCATTTACGGGAACAATTTCTTAGTGTGCCCGCACCTCCCATTAATAACGCTATCCACCCACACTCGAGAGAAACTTTTGCCACACCTCCGCAACACGAAAAAGAATTTGGTGGAAGGTGACGTGTATTTTCCCGTACTGTGCCTTCTATTAACTCCGGTCCTTGTAACTTATATATTTTTTTCTTTATACATTGTTAATCTTGTTTGGCTAGAACATAATCCCATCATCTCGTGACACACATGCTTATAACATAGGGATTATAGGGACTAGCCACATGCTTCTTTGGAGCCCAATGTTACTCAAAATACTGACCCTTACAAAAATGGGTCCCTCGTTTCCATACCAACACTCAACCATCGCCATGGACGTAATCTAGTCCAATTAGAGCTTATAAACATGCCCTTTACTAGGCACTGGACAAGCCAAATAGTGACTAACACTGCTCTACATGTTAAGCACAACAAGAATGCACCACACCCCACTGGGTTCAACACAATGACATCAACCCGATGATAAACATACAATGAAACATAAAAGCAGTCAACAGATGCAAACCAACAAATAACCTTGTCTAGGCCAAAGGTAATATCCACACATTATAAATTAACCTTTTAACCCATAGCAGTATCAACATCAAACCATGAGAACATCCACAATTACATCTCATTAAAGACAACCAAGAATAACACAATTCCTACATAGACAATGTTGATACCACCATTGTTATTACCCATACCAACATCATTTCACATTCATAATGCAATAGAATACAAGTGAGTACACTTATCTATATAGTTTAGTGACTTATAACTGAGGGAGGGACTTCCACTCTCCACCCAACCGTAGGCCAACTATACTGCAATCTTTCTTGTAGATTACTAACCTTGGTCCAGATTCAAAGTTCGATGAGTAAGTGCTCAAGGGGATTAAAATTCATGCTAATCAATAGATCACATAGGAATCCAAGGACTACCCCGCCTCCACCCACTTAGTTCAAGATTGTATCCTTCAGTGTCTCCACCTGTTCACCTAGGAATTTGAAGCACACTCATGTCCATCTGTTAATCTCACAAATATCAGAAACACAAAGAGCTTTGCCTTTGCAAACCAGAGATCTAGAGCACACCGTGTTCCACCTCACAAGGTTCTACAAGAACAATGTCCCCACTTGTTTTCTTTCTTTAACCACGCTTCCCAACGTGCCCCTGCTCCAACGCTAACACTTGCTCCAACATTGTCATTCTATTTCACAAGTTCACTTGCCAATCCTTATATGCCTAACCCAACATACAACACCCATAAGACACTACGCTTGTCTATGAACTTTTCCAATATTCACCATGCTTGATCCCTACATGCAGTTCACTCTCCTTCACTCTAATGAATGTCTCCTCCTTTTCTGTTAGCTTCTCCTTTCCCCCCCATCAACCCCCTCCTAGCCCTTGCGTGTTGACAACATAACACAACCCACGAGAAAAGACAAAGGGGGTATGGGCTTGTCCTCCATTTAGAAATTCCATACTTCACTTCCCTTCCTGCCATGCGGGCCTTAAAACTCGGTTAGAAAGCTGGTGGCCATTAAATGAACAACCTTGACTTAACCAATTCCTAAGCAATGACTCCTCAAAACTCTGAATCTATGTTCACTTTTCACAACTAGTCATTGTGTTTATTTTTCCACAATATTTACATGAATTTCAATTCATAATGATAATTACAGGAGGGATAGCAAAAAGATCTGTCACAAGTTCCTTCTTCCCCTGGTATGACCAATGTCAGGAAGGCAATTATAAACCTCCTCCATAATTTATGAATCTGAGTAGGCATAGCGGTCATGAATGACATAATTCTCTAGTTGATGAATCTCCTCCAAAATGCTAGGAGAGGTCGCAAAATGACAAATGGAACTGCTTCTTGGGCTTGGGTCTAGGCATTCGACCAACCTTGCTGGCATGTCTGCCAACCCCTTTGCGGCTACGCATCCCATTGAGGAGAAAACAGAGTTTAACCCAACGTAAGACCAAGTCCACAACCGCCTCCCACACCAATGAAATCTACCACTAAGAGCTTACCCAACTATGAACCAACAATAGAACAAATACCCAAAAACACCAAACCAACTCGCACTAACAAACATCCAGGTTAATATTAACTCCTAGAAGCCCTGCTTGAATGTCAAATGACCAGATATTCCCGGAGTGAAAAATACATGGGAAAGTTGACTGAACGAGTAGACTACCAGGGGAATAACGTAAAAGAACTCCCAACAGGAGGAAGACCAAACCAGAAAAGGAAAACGTCACCTATTTCACTAGAGTCCCTAAGACCTCAATACTCAATAAGCAGTGTTACACCAAGAGAAAATCACGAGGGTACCCAACATAGAACCAACACCAAACATATAACAAAAAAATTTCATCGAGCAGGGGGGAAGCTATTACCTAGAAAACACTGCCCACGACTGCCAGGGCCATAGGAACCTTGACCTTCAAAATTGAGTGATGGCACCAACAACATCCACTAACTAGTGTTGCTGACCCCTCGATGTCTTGACTCGTTGAGCTACGATTGCTTCAGGATCAGGTACAACGCTACCACCCACACCCCCAATCAAATAACTTACTTTCTCAAACACCGGAAGCAGAGGGAAAGGAGGGCTTGCGCGGGTCACTGCCACTGCAACACCTTTGGCATGCGACCCCCGCACTGAAAAACGCTGAGTTTCACTCCATTTATCAAACCAACTGTCCCTGAATCCAAACTTAAAAATGCAACACAAAGGGAGATAAAATCCCACCAATGGCGGGGACGTAACTCAAACAAGGCATAAAATCCAACCTTCATGCAATAAAACAAGAAGTTGAGGATTGTGTGGGAAATACAACATTATGCCAAAGGAATTAAGATCTCTTATGCTTCGTACATGGGAGTGGTTGGCCACGCCACCCCCTTCTTAATTGCAGTGGGAGGTGGCGGGGTGGCAGACACCCCTCCCGACCTCTGCTAGTTGTCATTGCATCCCAATCGAGGGAAATAGAGTCTTTATGTTAACTTCTATAAGTTGACTAAAATATATTTGATACATTGTCCCAAATTAATAGCTCGAGTGGTTGGGAACATGGTTTGTTCTCACATCCAACCTGGTTCAACTCCAAGAGACAAGTTTGACCTATTGTGGTAAAGCTCGAAGACTAAACAACCCCTAAAATAAAACCCACTTTATACTCTTCCCTAAAATAAAACCCACTTTGTTGAGGTCAAAATATCTTGACTTTTGTTAAGTCATAAATTATTAATATATTTGACTTATTTTATAGATACACACAAGATAATCTTTCCTATTAATCAAATCCATCTTTCCTATTATTGAAATTTATAATTTAAAAGAAAGGAAATAATTCCTCATACCTCTTATCCGGAAAATCATTAATACTTCTCATTTACTAATTTTTATGCCTTACTACAAACATGTTCGATTTTCCTGGCATTCTTAGACACATCAACTCTATTGTTGTTTCATATTTTTAGTACCGTTCTTCACGGTGGTTTCAATTTTCTTGTTTTAGCAAATGGCCTCTGTGTATCATGTGATTTATTTAAGATCTCGTGACCATGTAGTGGCTGTAGCCTCTATATCTCTCATGATTATTTGTATTCGGAATTTAACACGTGACATGGGACAGTGGAGGTGAATTTAAACGTGACATGGGACAGTGGAGGTGAATTTAAACGTGACATGGCACACTGTTTCAATTTTCTTTCCCATTGAAAGAAACAGTGGTGAAAGAATTTATATCAGATTTCATGAAAGATGTGACATTTCACCAAACACCACTTAAATTTTGTGGAAGTTGAAGTACTATCCATGTAACCATAGTTTCCAATTCCCAATTATGCTTGTTTTGACCTGGTATAGGAGTGTAGCGTGGTAGAGCCACCTTTATTCTTTTCTCTTTTTAAATATAATAAAATATATGATTTATCAACTGATCTGTCCGGTCTTCTTCTTCCTCCCGATGACCAAGGCTGCCATATCTACTATACGAGGGTTTGAAGCCACGCCCGTGGTGCAGGAGGAGGTCTGTTTGGTTCAGGAAGGCATTTGCAGACAATAAGGTGGGTGCCACCCTTGTTACGGGCGAGTTTTAACTTTTCTTCCATTCTTCCTTTGTTTGGCCGATGCTTTATTTGGTCATATATAATTCTGTTCATGGCTGTGCTAATAAGAATTAATTTGTGATCTTCATTTTCTGTTCACCCTTAGTTGAATTCTGTGATGGACACTGGTAATTCTGAGGTGGGTTTTGTGCAATGGCCAACGGTTGGCCATCAGATCAAATTTAAATAGCAATCTTTAGGTTTTTGATAATCACAAACTGAATTCTGAGATGTTACAGGTGATTTTAAATTGGGTTTGCTGCGATTCTTGCTGGTTGGTTTCTAATCAATTAGTCATTTAAAGCATTTACAATTTTGAGATGATTTTAATAATGGGTGTTGGTTATATTGAAATCGGTTACTGGGTCCAGTGATAACTGGGTGGTCAGGAAATCAATATCATGGTGTGATGAAATGCATTGATAATGCTATCATTGATTCCAAAGAACCTACCTGCTGTTTGGCAGGTAGTTGCGCTTAGGTCTATTCCTAAAGGTCTGCAGTCTGGAAAGTTATTTTTCCCCAGGAAAAGATTTCAACTCTATATTCAAGTAGAGAAAGTTACATTAGTAGGTGTCGAAGCACTACAGTCTACGTATGTTCCGATATGCTTGCAGCATCAAAACCCATTTATACTGGCTCGAAAAGCATCATAAAAGGCCTAGAGCTACAAAAAAAAAAGTCTACAGTCTGTATACCCCTAGCATAGCAGGTCTTACATCATTATAAGGCATTAAAAATATGCTGTCTTAACAGACCATTTAATAATTTCCTATAACTGCAAGAAAATAAGGACAACTGAGTATCAAGGGGAGAAAGGAACAAAATTTCTTTCTGCTCTGTGTTCTTCCAGCGGGAGATTCACAAGTGGTCCATTGACTGCAGCATTGGACAGTTCATCTGCCTTTGTATTACGCTATCTCCTTGTATTATGCTCTCTGTATCAATGTTTTAAAACTTGGACTCGTCTTGGGATTAGACCAGTTTGAATTTATGACTTGGTTTACAAAAAAATATATATAAAATATTTAAATTTTAATGGAAGATATATTTTAAAGATTTCAAACCATGATTCCAAACCATTAGAAACAAAATATACATATTCTACTCATGTATATACAAGATAAGGGTGAATACATTAAAATGGCATGGAGTGCAATACATATCAGAAACCAAATACATAATCAATGAGGCTCTAAATGGCCTTTAGAGTCCAACAATGCTACAAGCTACTTGGCAAGGCACTGATCTTGCTACTGAACGTTTGGAAGGATGGCTTCAAACCAGGAGTGGAAACATCAACCCTTTTAATTCACTTTGCTTGGTAAGTTGTAGTTGGTTGAGGAGGCAGAACAGCTTTTTGATGATATAGCTAAAATAGAAGTACCCTTAAAAGTTCGTGTAAGCCTCTGGGAAATGTATGTTAAGGCCAGGCCTGCATGAAAAAACAGCATGTATGTTGTTGTGCTTTTTGCCAAAGAATTCTCAAGCCTTGAATGTGAATGGCTTTGAAAGGTTGATAAGTGACCTTTTAGCGGGTGTGTATTTTGTAGATTAAGCGAAGAAAAAGCGTGACCAAATGCAAATTCAAGGGTTGACTGCATCAGAACCTATTGCAGACTGCAGTTGCATTAACACCCTGCTTAAGGCATCTCAACATAGCAATCTTGTGACAATGGAACATAAAATCAAGATACTTTTGGTATTTTGGTACTTCTATGTTCAAAGCTAAATTCATTGTTCTTGTTGCAGGCTTGTCCCAATTGCACCAACAATTTTCTTGTTGAGATCTTCTGTGGTTGGTCACTATTTGATATGGATGTGGAAGAAATGGCATGTCAAGACAACACACAACATATATTTTGTACCACTGTTTACAGTGATTAGTTATTATTCTAGCTCTTGCATCTGGGTTGGTTACAGAATTCTGCAATTGCCAATGGGTTCATATGTTTTGATAGAAATATGCGTACTTGCCTTATATTTCAAAGGGCCTTTTGATTTGTTCTTTTAAGTACCTTTAATCCCTAAAAGGTGGATCACATTAATTAGTTCACTATGACAATTGCTGTAGGACCTGGAGGGCAATGGCACACTTCAGGAACTATTATTTTAAGTTGAAAACTAGACAACCTGTGGAATAAGATTGCAATTGAACTGCTAAAAATGCTAAAATTTGTTTGTAAAATCATCATATGCTAAAAAGCAAGTGACAACATTACATTCCTACAGGAATGATAGTGGAGCCAGAGCCATCAAAACTACTTGTAATGAAGACCACATTATCAAAGTAAGAAGTTGCATAACTCCTCTGATAGTTTTCTTCATATATACTGTTTACATAGAGAAAACAAGCCCTCTTTGGTTTTGACATGCAATGCAGCATCAATTGTGAGGAAGATGACCAACTTAGCTGAGCAGGTACAGACTCGGTCAAGTTGGACTGGTTCGGTACCAAATCAGCTGATTTATATATTGACTTGGTCAGTTTGTTACCAAATTGGTCACCAAACTGAGCAGAGCACCAATTCCATAGAGTTGAAGGTCAACTTGGTAAAATTGGCCAAGTTCGAGTCTGGGTTGACTGATTTTAATAACACTACTCTGTATGCATGTTGGAATGTTATATCGGGGAATTGGATTGCAGCATCTTTGATTGGTTCAAGGAGAGGTCCCAATATGATGCAGTGAAGTCTATGTTTGTCTTTACCCATTTTATCATTGCTTTCGGGTCTCTAAAGACTTGCAGTTTATCGACCCTCTTTTCTGTTATCAAGTTTAACAGAGATATCAGAGCACAAAGCTCTGCCCATGTATTGCTACCAATCCCTATGCCCAGTTTGAAGGAAAAATTTGAGCCATCTATCAGACACATAACTCCACCAGTACCATTGGGTCCAGGGTTTCTTTGACTGGCTCTATCAAAAAAGGCCTCAAGCTTTTGACTAATCAATCTGCAATATGATATATCCCTATGTGTCTTATTTGATTTTTTCTTAATTGGTTGCTTTATATCCTCGTAATTAAATTTGATGTTATGATAAAATTTCAAGGGAGAGAAAGCTAGGTTTTGAAATAGTACTGCATACCTAGTGGTCCAAAAACTGCAGATACAATTAATGGGAGTGATTTGTGATTTGAATTGTGCAGCTGCAGGCACCCCCATCTATTTTTTGTATCCTTCTTTGAGAGTTTGATCTTTCCAAGACACAGAATTCTCAGGGAACGTGAGGGCATCTTTTGAGAAGGTACAATCCATAAGGATATGTTTGATGGATTCTTCAGTTACCTTTCATAAGACACAGAACCCTGGTCCTTGCTAGATTCTTTTTTGGAGGATGTCCGAAGTGGGCGCTTTACTGCTTAATTCCAGCCAAAAGAAACACCTAGATTTCATAGGGGCTTTTTGTTTCCAGATTGGTTTCCACCACTAGCATTCCTGATGCTTATTATTTAGAAACATTGCCTTGTACCGAAAGCTGGTTGTGTACTCCCCAGGTGGGGTTTTGACCAGACGATTTCGTCTTCCTCAGTCCTTATTTTTATAGCATAGATATTCAGTCTGTTCACCAGAAGACCTCACTATACTACCATTTGGCTTTCTAAGTCAAGATCCCTTGCTCTTTTCCATTCTTGGCTTCAGAAGGATCCATGTTCTGCCTCAGCTGCATCTGCCAATGATGTTTATCCTTTTTGTCTAATTGTCTCAATGACCTTTTCTGATAATTGTTTTTTTTTTGGTAAGTTAAATTTATATTACATGCAATTTTCAAAATTACATCCCCAGTACATCAAAATTTACAATCTGCCCACAAAACGGGGACATTTTTTACAAGCCAGCTCACAAACCAGAGCATCAGTTTATCCACATAACAGCCATCCAAAGATCCAAAAAGGACAGCAACTCTCCTGACCGAAAACATAACAGAGACTAGCAGCAAGAGAGCAAGAGTAAACATGAGAGAGGACTAAGAGTCTGATGAAGTCACCGGTTCTGGATCCTGTGCACTGGTTCCAGCAGGGTCTGATAGCTTGCCCTTGCCTTGGAGATGACTCTCTAGATGACCAAGACAAACATCCAGTCGTTCCAAACAATATTTCTGGTGTCTCTGAATTCTCTGAATATCATTGAGAAATGGTACAATATCATTCCTTTCCTCTCTTTTTTCCTTCAGCACCCGTCCAAGGAAAGTTCTCATCTCCCAATGCAAGGTGACAGAATGCAGATATTGGTTCCTTTGACCCCTGGTTTGCCCAGGGTCGGGGAGCCAATTGGATACTTCAGCAACTAGCTCGGAATCCAAATAAGTCTGACGTTCACTAGCCACCTGGGATTCTAACTGCCGAATGTCCACTTTGGTGTCAGGGGAGGTAGATGCATGATAGCGAGAGGTTGCCTCTTGTGCTTGAGATTGTGCACGGATCCTTCTTGCAGAGTTACAACCACCTCGCCTAGTCGGTCCGTGACGACACCTCATAAGCTGCGTGGCCATGGCTGGAGGAATAATTGAAATCCAGCCCCCACACACCCACGCAATAACCAAAGGAGTCCCTACACCCAGCAGAGGCATAGTCCAAACACCAATAAATGACCACCGTCAAGAAGAGAGAGGAAGATCTCGATGCCACAGAACCCCAGTCAGAATATAGAATCCCACACTAAACAAATCATACCAGGAAGTACTCTCCACCGAAGTTTGCAAACAGTCCCAAAATATCCCCTTCCAAATACGAAAGGATGACAAATGCCAAAAGGAAAACGACAAGATTCTTATAAACAGAAAACACGCAGGGAAGTGGAGGCGCAAAGAAGACTTACAATGACCAGAAGGCATCCATATTTCCCCACTACTAGAAGGAACTCCAGAGAGGGACCATCACCCAAATTTAAGGTACAGACCCTTGTCGCTCAACACTGTTAATTTTCCAGAGTTCTATGGTTAGCACAATCACTTATTCCAATTCTTCTTCAATTAGCAATCACTTTCAAATAAATTCAGTCTTCCATAAGTAATTGTAGATAGAACAGTAAATCCAATGCACAATAGAAGACAACCAAGAGCAATGACAAGATACTCAAGATTTGGTCAAAGACCAGAGAAAAGACCTTTCAAAATTCTTCTTTTATTAGATTGTCATCAAATGTTTAGTAGAGAGATACAATGTTCCAATTCATCGACAGTCAAAGGTAAAAAACTTTGACTTATCCAATTCAACTAACCAATATTCAATGAGAGATGAGCCCAAAAGTCAAGTCTGATCCAAAGTCAAAGTTTGCGATGTGTGGCCAAAGTCAATAGAAGTCAAACATGCCCTAAACAGTCAATGTTCAGCAGTCAGAGTACCTTCAAAACAGATCGGTCAACAGTCAAAGGATGTGGCCTTCCAAGCTCAGTCAAACCCAACAAAACAGTCAACATAATTTCAGTCAAAGGAGAGAGAAGGCATGCTGTCAAACTTCAGAATTTTCTGCGGTCAACTGTAGTCAAGGTCTGCGGTCAACCCAAGTCAAACTGCCCAGAAAAGTTCGGCTTCTTTACCAATCAATTCGGTCTTTGAAGATCGAAAATTTCCAAGTCAAACCAAGTCAAAACAACAAGTCAAAGCTGATCAACGGTTGGTCAAGCTGTCCCAAATAGAAAGTCAACGCATAAATCAAAAAATGCCTTCTTCCCTTCGCACGTGTGAGTTCGGACCTCCTTGTTTCAGACCTGTTCGAAGTTCGAACCAATCAAATGAAGAGAGAGAAGATGTGATGATGCTCCAAAGTGATGTGGCATGAGGTCTATTTATATGTGGTGGAGAAGACCCAATTTGTCCTTTAGGCCGACCTGAACTTTTTTGCACATGTGAGTTCATCATTGAAATAACATTTTTCCTTGACCAAATTAATTTCTTTCAAGGGCTAGTAGGGGTCTTTCTGGATGAGGAAGGCTATCCAATGGAGGGAATTTATCCCTGAGTTGCCAAATTAACAAACACCACAACCAAAATAAGATCCAACCCACTGAATAGACCAAGCCAAATGCCACAGGGCATTGGAATAGGCCCTTTGGTCCAATAAAGTTTCCAGGATAACAATGTAAACCCCAGGTGCTAGTGATGAAGCAGAGGGCCTCCGACAAAATGGAGGCTACACAAAGAGTCTCGACAAGAGAATAATAGTATTCCTCCAAAAAAAGTACTGATTACCAAGGGACCAGATAATACTCCAGGGGACTCAAAAGTGGCAAGGATTCCTAGCCTCTATAAAGGGACTCATAAACAACATAAATTACCCAAATGGGAAGAACCTAGCACCAAGCGAGAAAATACCTTATAGTCACAACACCAATGGCTCATAGGATTCGTCAAGGACTAGAAATGCTCCTGTCGCATAAGACAAATCCAACTCCCAGAATGAAGAAGTCCCTCTGATATGTTGAACCACTCTACCTAGTAGTCGGCAAGTCTTTCCGCCACTCAAGAACCACTGGGAGCTCCGAAAAAGCCTTCAACAAAATTAGACAGTCTTCCATGAAAAAGTAAGTTTCAGCCCAATAACACCCCTTTCCTGGTTGCATTGCCTATGTGACCAGACCAGCTGAGGGGAAGAGTAATCCCACCTTCATCGATTCACTGTAGTATTGAAATCTTAAATAGAACCATTGCGAGTAGGGGAGCATTAGTACACTAGGCAACAAGTGTGTGTGGGTACAAATCATGCATGCAATCATCTTAGGGGGATAGGCCATGCCACGCCTTGCCACTAATATCCTCGGGAAACGATGGGGTGGTGAGCGCCTTTCCCAATAACTCATATTGTCATGTAGATCATCCTGATCGAGGACTCTTCTGATAGTTGTTAACATATAAGGCTTACTATGTAATAAAGTCACTTCACAACTTTAGGATATGTAATGTTTTTTTTTTTGTGTAAAATGGTCTGAACCACATTCATAAGTGGAAATGATTTGCTTAATGAACCATGATATACGAGGAGCTAACTAGGAGGTAATCTCCAACAAATGCACTAGTTATTCATGGATAATAATATCATATTGTGTTATTTTGAGTATTTTCCTTTGAGCTTAGTTATGTGGCTCAACCTTATCTAGGCTCTCCTCATTTAGTGATCTAGGTCATTTTGTAATATAGTATTAAAGTCGCTAGGATTCTAAAGCGATGTCAAGAGTCTTGGACCTTTGAAAGATGAGGTTTCCACTATTTCAACTTCTGCAATTCAAGAGCCACAAAGTCTATGCAAGTGTGAAGATCTAAGAGCTATTGTTGTACATTCTACCTGTTTAAACACCGTCATATACCATAGTTGACTTGGGTTTCTAGATCAGGCAAAGAATAGTTTTAGATTTTTTTGGTTAGAGTGTTAAACATGGATATGCCATTAGAAAAATATTTTGGCTTCAATTTCCACACTTGGAAAGTGAAAATCCAGGTTTAACTAATCAACATAAACTTGTGGGGAGTTGTAATAGGGACTAATAAATCACTGACAGATCCAAATAAATTATTGGATTGGCAGAAAGGAAGAGATAAAAAAAAATATGTTATTGGCCTTGGATCTCTTAGACTCAGAATTACATCATATAAATTTGGAAAAATCATCCAAGGTAAATTGAGATAAGCTATTTGGAGCACAAACAATGAATGCAAAGTTTCCTTTGGAGCTACGATTATTTGGTTTTAAGATGATGACTGAAATCACTATGTCTAGCCACATAAACAATCTGAGATCAATTCCTGGACAACTAGCAAAAATCAAGGTTTGGTAGATGAAAAGGACACCAAAGCCATTATATTAAATAGTCTACCATTTAAATACAACAATGCTATTTTTACTCTTAGTTGTCTTCTCAAACTCTAGAAGATATGATCACTGCTCTCTTAACTAAAGAAAAGAGAACCATTGTAGGGGATAAATAAGGTGATACTCAACCTGAGGCGATATTATACTCAAGAAACATTCTTAATAGCTTAGCTATGTTGATTTGTGTAGCTTGGGAGTTACTCCAAACCTAGGGTTTAGGATTTGGAGGACAAAGCGCCACAAGGGCAGCTTGTGGGCTTGGAACCCAAATGTGGGGTTTTGGCACCCATCGTGTTTTGGGGCAAAACCGTGATGGATTCACGACATGTGATGGATGGGGATCGTAGTGCTCGGAAAGACGATTCCAACGCATCGAAAATCGTTCGAATTCAAGTTGTTGTTAGAGATATGAATTTTTTGAAGTTGACATAGTAAATATTGTATTTTCAAGTAGGCCTACTTGAAGAAAATTCCAAGTAGACTTGTCTCTTTGAGTGAACTTGTTGGAGGCCTTAAAGCCTATATATTGAGGACGAGTTGAGTCATTTTAAGCATCCAAAAAAGGCAATACACCTCTGAAATTTTCGGTGGAGAAAGGTGAGCCTTCGCCGCAGCAAAAGGAAGCTAAAGGAGCAACGTAGAGGCCTGTGGTAGGAACAACTGCTGTAGGTGACAATGAATCTGTTAAAGGCTGTTTCTAGGTACGGTTAAGTGCAAGAAAGGGAAGCAGCCAGACCGACAAGAATAGGAGCAATACGCTGCTGTTGGAGATTGTTTTGGGCACCATTCTGTGGAGGCAGCAGCTACAGGATGTTGAATTTCCACGACCTTGGGTCTAGGTTAGAGTCTTAAAATCACTGATGCTACCAAACCAAGAATCTCAGCCATAAACTACTTTGCACCGCTGAAATAAAAAGCAGTAAATCACACATGCACAATATACACAGTTTTAAACAAAATTGTACAATATGTACAATCACAATCTTCGTTATATTAAACAAACTGAGTAATACAATAGTCTATGGTTTACAAGATACAATGACAATCTTCATTGTGCAACTATTATGTTGTATCTTGTCTTGCTGGTCCTTCGCTTCCGTACTTCTCAGTAGTAGTGTCTTAGTCCAACAAGGCATCTACACATTGAGACTCCAAGAGCGCTGCGTCTTGTCACTGCTGCAAGTCACGTCTGCTGCAAAGAACACGGGCTCATCAATTGCTCTCTGAGTAGGCCTAATTCCCGAGCTCCAATCTGCCATGCTAGCAACAACTTTAGCTGCTCTTCGTCCTTCAAGATAGCTCATCTAGGGCTACTTTGGGTAGCCAACTCGTTGCCCTCCAACCAGCTATATGACACCCAATCTCGTCATTGCCAGATCTGCTCCTAATATGACTTTTCCACACCTTGGAATGTCATATAAATGGCTCCAACAGGTTGCTTGATAATTTGATCCAAATCTGACCTAAAGACATGGATCCAACACACTTCACACTGTTGTTCAGGTCTGCATCACTGCTGTTCCTGACTGTGGTTGGTTAGGGCACCCACTTGCTGCAACAACCTCCAACCAGTCACCCAACACAATCCTCAAAGACTGCGGGCTTATCAAGGAAGGGCCTCCTCCACACGTGCTGCTGTCTGGGCACTTTTCAGCCCAAGAAACCTCCACGCTGTCCCTGTTTTAGTTAGGCTCCACAGGGACTTGCTGTCTCACCTATAGCCAACCAAAACATATTTTTCCCTTACCTTAAAACTGCCCACACAGACTTGCGTCCTCCTTTCTTCAAACTCGGCCTAGCTGTAGCATTTAACAACCCTCCACGCAGTCACTAAGAGGCTCCAACAGCCCTAAAACACCCACGCTGTCCTCTTCTTCGTTGCTGCGTCTAAATTAGAGATATTCTTCTTCTCCCACGAGTTTGAGATCAAGTGTGTGTTGCACTTTTGGATATCTAAAATGACTCCATATCAGCTTCTATATATACCATAAAGAAGGGCTCCCAAAACGTCATGTTTGAAGCAACACGTCCATTGGGTTCTTCAAGTCGACCTACTTGACACCCAATAATAACTATGTTAACTTAAAAAATTCATATCTCTCTAACAACATCTCGGATTCGGACGATTTTCGATGCATTGGAATCGTCTCTCTCTGAGCACTATCATCCTCATCCATCACATGCCGTGAATCCATCATGGTTTTGTCCCAAAACACGATGGGTGCCAAAACCATACTTGGGTTCCAAGCCCACAAGCTGCGCTTGTGGCGCTTTGTCCTCCAAACCCCAAACCCTAGAGCTTGGAGTACCTCCCAAGCTACACAAATCAACACAAGATTGCTGTTGTGCTTGGCCGCAGGCCTAAGCACACAACTGTGACTGCGTTAGGGGTGTTAAGGGCTGATACACATCCTAAGGAGGCAGCATAGCTAGGGAAGAAGCTTGCCAAGGTGGGCCGTAGTCCTTCAGGGACTTCTTTGATCACTATTAGGTGGAGTTAGGGATGTGGAATGTGCCCTAATCAGGACTGATAGAAACTGCAGAGGCAAACATAACAACAGTGTGTTTGGAGGTGTGTTGGGTCATATATTGACCAGAGCTTGGATCAGTTTTATACGCAGTCTGTTGGAGCCAATTGGAAAACATTCCGGGGAGGGAAGGTGTCTTCCTAGGTGCAGATTCAACAGTGATAGTATTGGGTGTCATAGAGCTGTTGGAGGGCAGTGTGTTGGCTACCCAAAGTAGCCCTAGACAAGCTATCTTGAAGGATGAAGAGCAGCTGAAGGTTGGGTGAAGGATGGTGCCGAAGTGCAACACTTTGATGGACGAAAGTTGTTGCTAGCCTAGCAGATTGGAGCTTGGGAATTAGGCCTACCCAGAGAGCAGTTGATGAGCCCGTGTTCATTGTAGCAGACGTGACTTGCAACAGTGATAGGAGGCAACCCTCTTGGAGTCTCGAAGTGTAGATGCCTTGATGGACTAAGGCACTACTAGTGAGTAGTACAGAAGCGAAGGACCAACAGGATGAGATACGACATAGAAATTGCAGCGAAGATTGTCATTGTATCTTGTAAACCATAGACTGTTGTATTACTCAGTTTGTTTAATATAACAAAGATTGTGATTGTACATATCGTACAATTTTGTTTAAAACTGTTTATATTGTGCATATGTGATATACTGCTTTATATTTCTGCCATGCAAAGTAGTTTATGGCTGAGATTTTCGGTTTGGTAGCGTCAGTGATTTTAAGACTCTAACCTAGACCCAAGGTCATGGAAATTCAACAAGCTAAAGACAATGGGGAGATGGACTGTTACCATTGCAAGAAAATGGGGCACATAGCTTGGAATTGTAGATTTCAAGGCATTGAGGTTGTTAAGGGAAAAGTAAAAAACATACTACATTTAGCTAACACAACCATTGTTGAATTTTCATTGGACACTAAAAAGAGAGGTTATCTTACTGAAGAAAGGGCATTCTATGCAATTTAAGAAGACTGCACTTTGACGACAGGAAGGGATATAGCGTAGATACAATTTAGCATGGATAGTTATCCATATAGTTCTAGAGTTTATGAATCTTGGGAATTACCACCTTATGGTGGTCATGAGACAACTTGATGGAGCATTGTCCATGTAGCTCAACATCAATGGTTGTCCAATAATTCAGGAGATTTGAATTTGGGAGTTTGGGGAGGTGGAATTGAGGAACTCACGAATTTAGTTTGAGAGCTACGCCTTTACGAGTGTTACAAGGTAGCTTGATGGGGCTCTACTTGGTCCAAGAATTGTTTTCAAATAAATAAGCATTTGAAGAAATCTTGGTTTTGATGTTTTAGTTTTTAGTTAGTGTGTTTTATCTCCATTTAGCATGTTTTTCTTTCAATAGTTTAAGCCTTAAGAGGGCGTGTTAGTATATAAGGCTTACTATGTAATAAAGTCACTTCACAAATTTAGGATATGTTATTGTTCTCTTTTTGTGTAAAGAGCGTATCCCACGTTCATAAGTGGAAATGATTTGCTTAGTGAACAATGATATATAAGGAGGTACTTGCTATTGTAATAAATTCACCGATTATTCATTGATAATATAATATTGTCTTGTTGTGAGTATCTTCCTTTGAGCTTACTTATGTTACTCAATCCCATCCAAGGTTCCTCATGTAGTGATGTAGGTTTTCTTCATTTAGTTATCTAGCTTATTTTGTAATAATAATTGGTGTTCACCATTGCTCCCCATCTAGGGATCTACCCCAATCTTAATGTTCAAACTATTTCCCTCTAGGCTAGCCAGTTTCCAGTTATAGGTAAGGCCAACACAATTGCTCTCCACATTATGGGTGGTGTGGTGTTGAAATTTAATTCTATAAGATTGTTGAATGTAGATGATGATGCATTAATTGTTAAAATATAAATTATTTTTTACTTTTTAGCTCGATTGCATGCCTCAATCCCATCTCAAGTAACATGCATATATTGAAACCGTTGAGCTCAACTTTCCTCTTGTCATTGCACACAAAATTACACCTTTAGCTTAAAGCTTGAAAGATAGGGTACTGGCCTTGTGGAACTTAGGAGGTTGGCCATTATCACCTCATCAACAATCTGCATGTTAAACTGAGGAAAATTTTGTTAGCCAAGGGGGCTTTTCCTATTGGTTACTAATTTTGTGTAGTTATGAGTGGGAGTAAAGAGAACCTGTCACCTCACCAACGCTCCTTTACACTTTAAATTGAGGAAGAGTTTCTTAGCCAAAGGGGGTTTCCCTATTGGTTAATTGGATCACTTAATCAATGAAATGAATAATAAAAAATGTATATGGGTTTGTTGTGATGAGTGAAATGGAGTCCAATGCCTTATTCTTTTGGTGCTATGGAGTTGTTACCGCAAAATCTAGCACCTTAGTGTAAAGCCTCAGTAAGCAACCTAGATTAAGAGCAACAATGGGATTAATTACCACTATTGCCTCATTAACTACTCCCCTCATTTCTGTGGTTGGATACAATCCCCATAAAGGAGGCTTCCCTAGTAGATCTTAGCGATTAATAAGCCAATTGATTTAAGCCTAAGTCACACAATTTGGATTTGGAAGTGATTAGGTTCGTCTATATATATTTTCTATATTAACTTTAAAATGAAATATAACATAAAATAGTAAGAAAGCAATGTCAATAAACATAAAAAATGTTATCATGGACTTGGAAAGTGCAAGGATAGATTACGAGCTTGAGGTGTGTCACAAGGTTATGAGCTTGAATTGTGGACTTGGTCAACGACCATGAGGTTTTATGAGGTTCATCGAAGCTCAATTTTTTTTTAGGTTTGCCGAATTTCAAACCTCAAGGTTGAAGTTCGGTGAAACTTGTGACATAGATTTAGGCTAATTAAGAGTTCTACTACAAGGTTCATCGAAGAACAAATATGCAATGGTTAGGGTTTTAGGTGAATTAAGATATACTTTCAAGGGAGTGAGTTCAAAGTTCCCTACAACTAATTCTAGAGGGCTTAGTTAGACCAAAAGAGGCTCAAATAGGTACCCAAACACATGCAATCAAGAAAATATACTTGGTTGTTATAAACTAGGGTTTTTTTCATTAGAATTATAGCATGCAAATATGTATAACAACTGGAAGAAAGCAACCCATAATCTATGTTAAATAAGTGAGAAATTAGGGCTATTCAATGAATAAATAAGAGAATAAATTACCACAATTTCCAATGGCTGAAAATTCATAAAACAACAATGAAACCCTTGACGTCAATGCTAATTAGAGGCTGAAAATTTGTATGTAAAATAAGATTTTTACTTTTCCAAATGAATGTATGCAAAGTCTAACCATAGGACAATGAGATCCAAGGTAAATAATGCTAAAAAATGCATATTTTGCTGTACTTAACCCTATTTTACCCTAGAAAACATAAAATTGAAAAAATTATGGTTTTATTTTTATTATTTTATGGATTGGCAATGAGATAGGAGTAGTACATTTCACATGTTAATTTTAGGGCTAGATTGTTCTCTATTGTAGATAATCACATTTTTATTTTTTTCAACAATTTACACATTACATTCACCCCATGTCATCATAAGCAATTATATAGAGAGAACAATAACATCAACAATGCAGCGGAACAATAAGGAACAACATAAGAAAAGCATACACAATAGAGACACCAGGATTTTGGTCGGAGACCAGGGCAAAACCCCACAAGGGGGAAGTCAAAAATCAATTCTTCTTCTTCTATTAGATATTCATCAAATGCTTAGTTGAGATACAAAGTACAATAAGAATGAGACACAGGCCTTTCAACATCAAACACATTAGGCCTAAAAGTGGGTCACAGCGATCTCTAAACAAACCTTATAAAGGCCGCCATTAAGGTCACACAAATAACACCATAACGCCAAAGGAACCACATACAAAGTCTATTTAACCTTGCTGGAGTAGTCCTCATATTTAGAGAGAAAGGTTGGATATACTTATTGAAGAAGAATGCACATATCCTCAGAGAAAGAGCGTATATAGGACAAAGATAGTTTGCATTAGAATACCATAGAGAGGTTGCATGAATTTCCATAGATAGGTTGCATACCATAGAAAATAGGCCGCAAAGACCATAGAAGATAGGCCATAGATGCATAGAAGATAGGTCGAAGAGATCATAGAAGGTAGGCCGTAGAGAGTCGAGACCATAGAAGATAGGCTGCAGATGCATAGAAGATAGGCCGCATATGCATAAACAAAGGACGCTAAAAGCACAGAGAAGAGGTTGCAGAGAATAGGTGTCTAGGTCGCAGAGATAGATAAGAACATGCCACAGAGATAAATAAGAATAGGGTGCAGAAATGTCTCCAAAGAAAACACATAACCCTTTGTAAGAACACAACAAACTCGACATTTTTTTCACCTCAAATTCGCTCTTATAAGTCTTGCCTGCCTTAGATAGATATGCCACATAAGTCTGAATTGAATTATTCCAAATGGGAGGATAGGTGCCAATTTATAGTTGATCCTCCATGTGAAGGGTCACGACTTTTGGGGCAAGTCGACTTGATTATTTTGAGAGGTTGACTTGTAAAAGGAGGGAAAACATAAATTCAAATTTACTAGTAAATGCCTTGACATGATTTCTTGCCCATCATTGATTTGAATTCACATTAATAATTTTTTTCCTTATCCAATATAAATTCTCTTTGGGGCAAGATGGTTTCTCCTTAGGGTAATTAAGTTTCTCTTGGGGAAATTCACCCCATAGCTGTCCAAATTTCAACACTCCCTCTCAACTAGGGAGAAGTTTTTAGTTGCACCATGTGTCTCATCTCGGATGTATATGTCTCGACATAAGAGAAGCTTATCTCATCTTGTCTCATCTCATAGAAGTAGAATGATCCACAACCAATAGTGAGGGAGATTGATTTGCCACAACCAAGTCCATGGTAAACCCTCCAGGTCAAGCTCCATGACCTTATCTCAGCTGAACAATGATGTCTCGATCCATAGAAGAAGAATCATCATAGGGGAGATCAATTTACCACTAGGGTAAAGATCCTCCAAACCCTATATCCAATGACAATAGGGGAGATCGATTTACCACTCCTTGGTAAAGATCCTCCATACCCTATGTCCATCGGCTGATCCTCATCAACCATAGGGGAGATCGATTTACCACAAGTGGTAAAGATCCTCCATACCCTATGTCATATCCAACATGATCCTCAGTGATCAAGTGGTTGAACACCATGCATCCTAGACTTAGGGAGATCAATTTACTAGACACATCCGCCATAGGTAAAGATCCTCCATACTTAAGTCTCCTCACTCATTGGCCAGATGAGTGGCAATCCCAACAAGCTTAACCACCTCACTGTGGGCCTTGGTCAATAAAGACATAAAGGTGTCTTGTGGGTAGGATGCATACTGGGGCATGTACTTCGTCAAGTCTCAGAATTGACTAGGGAAGATCAACTTATCAAAATGATAAGGATCCTCCAAACCCTATAGCTCCAAGGAGTACCCCACGCCCCCAGGAGCTCCTAGAGCTCAGTGCTCGTGATCACTCAGGATCCCTCTCGAAAGGGATACTTTCCCCACAATTCCAAGTTGCTCTCTGAAGACCAAGAACTTCCCTTTCGACAAAGGCTTGGTGAGAATGTTAGCAACTTTCTCATCAGCTGAAGCCTCAACAAATCACTGTCAGGCCCTCACTGCTCCCTCTATGTTAGAGCCTCATCGCTCCCTCTGTGTTGGAGCCTCAATTCTCTATCAGAAGTCACACTGCGCCCAATATGATCAGCCACTACTGGACAAAGTGCACTAGAAGTCTGCTACATGCTCATCTAGGGAATCAAAGCAAGACCCATACTGAAGCAACACCTCAATATGTTGTTCGCATCACTCCAAGTTCACTTGACAAATTGACATTGACATATCTCACGAGTCATAACACTATCTCAATCCATGACTGATTGTATCATCTAGGTATCTCAATACTAGCTTTGTAGCATCTCAATATACATGTCCAGGCTTTATCTGGCTCAGGGTACATGCTGCAAAGCATGGATCCACCTGGCTACTTGCTCATCGTGGGATCCACCCGATCTAAATCTGAAGAGGAGTCTCTCCACTGCTTCAGTGTAATCCATCATGCGAAGTCTCTGACAGCATACATCCCTTGACAGGGAAGTTTTCGTCATCTCACTGTTACAATTCTAGTCTCAAGAAGTGGATCACCTTGGGCCCAAAGGTCAACCGTTTTTGGCATTCAACGATAATAGGATATGATTTTGTCGGAAATAAATTATTAGCATATATAATCAAATATCAAAGACGTACCTTCAATCTTGAAGAGAGGTTGTTGTTCGCATCAGATGTTCATTAATCCAAGTATACCAAGCCCAGAGGACTTGCTTCAATACACAATCATAAGTCTCCTACTCATGCACATCAAAATCTTGAAGTATCCCCAAGTATGCTTCTTCCTTAAGTATCATGGAGGAAGCCAACTTCACATACATCTGATAATAGAGCATCTTGGAACAGGTTCTAGTATCTCATCGTAGTCCTCTCCCTCTAAGAGCATATTCATGGAAGGATTTGACATTGCAACATCTTTGTCATCCAAAATGGTCCTTGCATGGACATATTGCTCCTAACATCTCATCTCACTGTTGCATTTAATTTGATAGATTACCCCCTCCAAATAGGAAGCCTCTTCAGTCATAGACATCAACCTATGAGACTGGTTTCCTTCCTTCAAGGTCACTACTCTAATCATGGGATGGGTCTGCGTCCTCCTCAATCTCGATATTGAGGACTAGGTCCTTACATCCACCTGATGACCCTAGAACAAGAGGAATAATAGCAAAGGAGATAAACATAATGAAAGTGTACCTGATGATGAGGTAGGACTATCTTTCTTCTCTAGATATGAGAGTGGCTCCTTCATTTGCTAGCACCAACTCCCTCTTGGAGTTGATTCTTCCTGCATTATTCCTCATCTAGATGGCACTCAAGATGAATCTTCTTTCCTTGATCACATTTTCAAAGTTAGGGAAAGAAACATTTTGTTAGCCAATTTCTCATGCAGGAAGAATGAATAATAGTCTAAGAAGATAAATCAATCAAAACAGGAACAATGTCACAAAGAAATGACACAAGTCTTGAAAGTACTTATCTTTAATGAGGACTGTAGGAAGCTATCAACTCCCTCTTTATCCCGCCTCCAGAATCATTTGTCCATCAAACATATGTCAATGTTGTCTTTAGAAGAAATGCATCCTCTTGAAGACACCACCTGTATTCTCATTCTAGATCCTTCATGTCCTTCATGGACAGCCAAGCCCAACTAGGGATACTCCGAATCTGAATCTACCACTTGAATAACTTCACACCAATCACATAATTATCATGAAGATTCTAAATCACACTACGGTTCCAATGTGATAAAACTTAGGCCTTTATCATTTCCAAGGCCACTCTTAGGGTTTTAACCTTTATTTGTACCAACAAAGTGCTCAGGGTTTCCTTCAAACCCAAGAATTCTTTTAGGTCTCTGACATCTTCATCTCTTCCACTTTGCTTGCTCAAGAAATCCATCATAGGTGTCTACACGGGGGTGATCTCAATGACTTTTCTTCAGCCCAACTCTAAAACCATGATAATTTTAAGGCTAGATTGTTGTCTGCTGTAGATAATAGCATTTTTAAACTTTTTCAACAATTTATACATTACATTCACCCCATGTCATCATAAGCAATTATATAGAGAGAATAATAACATCAACAATGCAGCGAAATAGTAAGGAACAACTGAAGAAAGGCATACACAATAGAGACACCAAAATTTTGGTCGGAGACCAGGGAAAAACCCAAGGGGGTGTTGTCGCTCAAATTGTACAGGCACGATGCGATAACGACTCAGGCCGGGGGCTGTCACTCTGATCCCCGACATGTTTGTTCTAGCTGTCTCCCAACAACAGGCTATGGGGGGTCGGGGATCAGAGTGACAACCCCCAGCTTGCGTCGTTGTCGCACCGTGCCTGTACAATCCGAGCAACAACAGTTTCTAGTGCTGTTGCCAGGGACCATCTTGTTTTCGGCGCTTCAACGACATTTTATCATCTTATCATTTCTCATCTTTTCATTAGCCCCTCAATGCCACACTTTCTAGCACCATTTTTTCATCTTTCATCTTATCCGGCGACTCCGCAACATTCTTTGGCACCATTGATATTTCATCAATCTTGTCATCCTTTCATCCCTCATTCACCAATCTTCTCATCTTCTTCTCTATCTGCACCTTAGCACCTGGACATTCGAGTTAGTTTCTTGTTTGAGTGGTGACTCCATTGATTCATCCATTTACAAGAGCTTACTCTAGAAGAAATCCTGGTAGCTTGCTTAACCTCGCTCCTGATCCTGAAAAGGCTTTAAGAGCTCGATTAAACAAATTACATTCTAGTAAGCATTTATTCTTTCTTGGACAGGAGGCTCTCTCTGACATCCACTTGCTTTTCCCTGATCCTGTAAATCAAAACTTCATGGCTTACTATAGGCTGTCGAAAAATGTGTAACTAGGTTCGGTCTTCATAAATATGAAATGTACTTTTGATTCTTGTATATTGTAAAATGAAAGTAAAATTATTATTATTATTTTTGGACCATGGGTTTCATGCTCAGGGTCTTTTATTTTAGAGGTCAAGCACCCATTGAATGCTTCTAGGATTTGTCCTAGGTCAAGAAGTCAAAAGAGTCATTGTCATAAGTTGAAGACCCCATCGGGCACATTGTAACTTGTAAAGAAAATTATTTTTTGTCTTCAAAAGTGTCAAAATACCCTTCAAGACCAAGTCGTCCTGCTAGCTCGGAAGTCAGCCTATTTTGAGGAGCCACGTCCACCTTTAGAAGCCTATATAAAGGAGGGAACTCGACCTTCTTGGAAAACATTCATCACTCACTTATCCAAGTGAAGAAGAAGAGCAAGAAGGCAACGAAGAAGGAAGAGGATGAAGAAAACTTGTTTCTGGGCTATTTCTCTCTCACACGTGTGAAGGAAAGCTAGGGTTTTTGTCGCTGGACTAGGGTTTTTCTTCTGTAGGTTCGATCTTGAAGAAAGAAGGAATAGGTCACATTAGGTCATCCTCAAGCACCAAAAGAAGGAGAAAGCCAAGCGAAGGTGTGAAGAAGCCTTGGGAAGCCAGAATAAGGCACACATGTGGCAACAGTTGCTGCTTGGGGGGCTAAAAATTTCAGACCTATAGTAGAGGCCGAAATTCTGAAGTTGGGGTCGAAGTTGTGTTGCTAGAAGAGATTTGACTAGGTTTGACTTGAACAAAGGAATCGCATCACTCGGAAGGATCTTGGAGGGTATTGGTCTTCGTCTAGAGGTCTTGGAATTTGTCAATTGAAGAATCTACAAGAAGAGAAGAGACTTGCGAGTTTTCCTCTCAAGTGGAGAGGTTTTGGCTTTGGCTTGCAGCCTACATTTTGTGTTCTTGTGTACTATTTTTCTTTTAGTTTTGGTAGCTGTTTGATGATATACAAACATAATAATAATTATAGAAGCTAAAAAGTAAAAAAAAGTAAAAAGAGAAAACAAGCAGTTATCAAGAAAAGAGAAATCATTCTAACTATTGCCCTATAGATTTCTCAACATGGTATTAGAGCTAAGGTTGGCTAAGGGCATAATGAAGATCTCTACTACATTGAAGAAGTTCCTAAAGAAGTGTATGAAGGTGGCAAGTCATCTCAAGTAGGGCATCAAAGAAGCATGGGATCTCTTATTTTATTCTAAGAAGGAAGTGACCAAGACATCTACAAAGGATAAAGGATTATTCTCAGCACTCACTGGCACATTTCAAGATGAGAATATTTGGGTGATAGACAATGGAGCATCAAGGCATATGACTGGTCGACACAAACAATTGAAGACATTATCAAAAGTGAAGTCCTCTTACTCCGTAGAACTTGGTGATAATAAAAGCTACCTTGTGAGAGGAATTGGATCAACAGATCAACTTCGATTGAGCTGGAAAATGGAGGAAACATTCATCTCAACGATATCTTATTTGTTCTAGGTTTGCACAAGAATTTACTTTCCATTTCATGCTCAGAAGACAAGGGTGATTGAGTTGCATTCATTGATGGAAAGGTTGTAGTATGGGGTAAAATCTCAAGCATAGAAAAAGCTAGAATGATTGGGATTCGTGAAGGAAGACTCTACAGATTGATAATTCCCCTCGCTCAAGCTTTGGTTCACATTGAAGTTAGCACATGTGAACTTTGGCATAGAAGATTTGGTCATCTCCACCACAAAATCTTACCAACCCTAAATACCATAGTAAATGGCATCCCCGAACTGAAAGAAGATCATGGAAGAGTTTGCAAGGGATGTGCACTGGGTAAGAACACCAAGGGACCATTTGGAAGTAGTGCTTGAAGGTCAAAAGAAATCTTGGATCTTATTCATTCCGATGTCTTTGGTCCTATGACTCCAAAGTCACTTGGAGGTCATCTATATATGTCACATTCATAGATGACCATTCAAGGAAAACTTAGGTTTACTTAATGAAATCCAAGGATGAAGTCTCTACCAAATTTCAAGAATTCAAAGCTAAAGTAGAGAACCTTACAGAAACGAGAGTCAAGATATTAAGATCTGATAATGGAGGAGAATATACTTCCAAAGAACTATCAGTGTTGCTAATATCGGTATCGGCAAAATATTGGCGAGGGTCCAGAAAACATCTTATTGGCAATATCGGCGAAAATATCGGCAAGCATATTTTTTTTTGTTTGTTTGTTTTTTGTTTTTGTTAATAAGATTTTGAAACATAGCCGATATTTTCAAAATATGGCGATATTTTGCCGATATCACGAAAATATTGCGATATTTTCTCGTCGATATATCATTTTGCCGAAAATATCGCGATATTTTTGAATATCGCCGATATTATCAACACTAGAACTTATAGCCTTTTGTAAGGAGTCTAGGATTAAGAGGGAGTTGATAGTCCCATATAATCCCGAGCAAAATGGAGTTGTAGAATGAAAGAATCGATCCATTGAAGAAAGTGTGAAAGCAATGCTACACAATCAAGATTCGCTGAAATTCTTGTAGGGTGAAGCAACAAAGACAACTATATACATACAAAATCAAAGTCCCCATAGGTCACTAGATAACTTGACTCCTGAAGAAGTATCACTGGGAAGAAACCAAGTGTAGATCATCTCCAAATTTTTGGTTGTTCTGTTTATATTTATATACCAAAGGACAATAGAAAGAAGTTGGATCCATCAGGGATGAAGGGAACATTTGTTGGCTCCAATAATTCTTCAAAGGCCTATAGGATCTACATAAAATAAGGACACCAAATAGAAGTCAGTGGAGATGTGATATTTGACGAAACTATTGCATTCAAGAAATCAAAATATCTCCCTATGGGCTTTGATGATGAAGAACTTCCAATATTTGAAGAAGTTGCTAGGGAGGAAGAAGAATTAAATCATGAAGATGAAGGTCCCAGTGAACCTATTCAACCTGTGGTAATCCCCGAGACTAGAAAGAGACCTAATTGGTTGAAATCCACCCTCTTAGATGAAGACGGTCATGGAGCAGCTAAATGCACATTTAGAGAAAGCAAGAAGACCAAAAGATATTCAGGGTATGCAACATATATGACAAAGTTAATTGAAGCAAGGCCATCCACTTTTGAGGAAGTTGTGAATCATCAAGAACAGAAAGATGCTATGAACGAAGAAGACCAATCAATAATGAAGAATAGGGTATGGGAGATCGTACCTAGGCCTGAAGACAAGTCTATGGTAACTTCCAAGTGGTTGTACAAAATTAAACATGCGGCAGATGGAAGTATTGACAAGTATAAGGCAAGATTTGTGGCTAGGGGCTTCTCTCAACAAGAAGGCATCGATTATGAAGAGACATTTGCTCCAACAAGGTATACAACTATTCGATCAGTGGTCTCTTTGGCAACATTGATGAGATAGAATATACATCAAATCAATGTTATGACTGCATTCTTGAATGGCACAATTGATGAGGAAGTCTATATAGAGCAACCCTTGGGATTTGAAGTCAAAGATAGAGAGGCATATGTTTGCAGGTTAAAGAAGGCATTATATGGCCTTAAGCAGGCACCAAGGGCATGGTATGCAAGGATGGATGCATACCTTCAAAGATTGGGCTTCACAAAAAGTTCTGTTGATCCGAATCTTTTCTTCAAGGTTGTAAAGGGTGAGCTGTTAGTTTTTGCTAGCATCGGAAGTGCTCTAGCCTTGAAAATTGGTGGAGAGGTTAAGGCACATGAGTTTTAAAGAACCCAGAAACCATTTGGTGAAATTCCACTCGGATTGTATTTTATTAAAATAATTAATATTTTTAATGGAGCTCCCAAGTCTAAACTTAGGGAAATTAAAATATTAATGAGTATTAATCAAAATATGGGTGAGAATGATCTAGAAGGCGGATCAAGTCATGTTTTAATCTTAGTTGTTGATTAGAGACTTAATCTCGGCTGTTGAAGACTCAACAGGAAAAGTATAAAATGGAGACTTGGGGTTCATTTGGAAACACACACAGAGAGATTGAGGAAATCGATTTTCTGAGGTGAGAAGTTCTCAGGAAGAAAATCAATTGGGGAGATCTTGCAACTGAGGGGCAGTGAGAATTCGGGAGGACTTTCTGGAGAATACTGACAGAAAGGCGGAGAAAGCTTGCAGAGAGGCAGCGCAGTAGCCGAGAGAGCTGACGCTGGCCCAGTCTGGGCCCTTGCAGTGCTGACGTAGAGCCAGAAGGGCCAATGCAGAGCAGAAACGCTGCCCACACAGAAGTCGGAAGTGCTGGAACAACCGGGATAGTTGACGCAGAGGGCAGAAGAGGTGACGCAGGTCTAACGCAGAGCCTGAAAGGCTAACGTAGGGCCTACGCAGGGCCAACATAGAAATAGCCAAGGTTAGCCAGTCTTGTGTCGGATTAGCCAAAATTCTACCGGGTGAAGTGAGGTAAAACTCACTCAGATTTTTCGCCAGTCTTTTCTCTGTAAAGGATTGCTAGATGAGCATCCTAGATTTGTATTCAGATATTTCTTCTGCATAATAATAAAACCTCAGAACTGCTGCACCGGTTTTTCCGCATTGGGTTTTTTCTGGGGACTATTGTGTCCAAAAATAAGTGTGTCCTATGTATCTTGTTTTTTGCTTTGTTTTCTATTTCATGAGATCAAATATTTAATTAGTGTAGACTGTAGAAGTAATTTGCTTCAGTATTCAGAAGAATAACTTGGTTCATGTATATTAAAAATCAAGTAGGTGAAGTAGATTCGGACTTGCTGCAGTAGGGGTTCCTTCAGAGTGTAGGAATTTTCACATGAGCCAGTAGTCATTCTTCTGTATGTGGATGATCTTCTCTTGATAGGTGTGGAAGGTTGAATTGAAGAATGCAAGAAACAACGAGCAACGAAATTCGATATGAAGGATCTGGGGCTAATGCACTATTATTTGGGACTAGAAGTCTGGAAGGGAAGGGACCTGATGAGATCTACCTAGGTCAAGGGAAGTATGTGATCAAGATGTTGAAGAGGATTGACATGAAGGATTGCAAACCAATGACAACCTTGATGATGACAAACTTGAAGAGACTAAGTTCAGAATCTAGCCTAGTGGATCATACCAGGTATAGGAAATTGATTGGCTCACTAATGTACTTGGTGAATACTTGTGAAAATTCTATCACTGCAACATCTGATTCACTTTTCCTACTTATTCTTCAATAAGTTATTTATGAAATTCCTTCAATAAACATTAAAATAAATTTTGTTGCAGATATCACACCATAATATAGAAACAAACACATGTACAACACATTGACACAGATATTTTGGACAATAGTCCTCGGAGAAACCCAATGTGGGAAAACCGGTGCAGCAAGGGAGGATTTTATTATTCAGCAATTCTTTAGTACAATAGGGTGCCAAACTGGCTTACCCATAGAGAGAAAAATTCTCTAGCACTTCTCCTAGTCCTAGCATCAGCTTGGCTGACCTCTGCGTGGCTCCCAGACACTCTGCGTCAGCCCTGGGCCTCTCTGCGTCACCCACGCAGGCCCTCTAATGACTGCGCAGTGTCCTGTTGCCTCTGTGTCTGCCTGAAATGCCTTGCGTTTGCCTCTCCTACCTCAGTGCTGGTCTCCAGTGGCTGATCCCTTCTCTCTGTTCTGTACTTGCTGCCTCCTAACTGCTCACCAGACCACTAGTTCGAATTTCTCAGCTAGCCTTGCTCCAGAAATTGAACTGACTAGTCTCCCTCAGTGTGTCCTCCAAGTGACCCTCAAGCCTCCTCTTATACTTTTCTCATTGACAAATCAACGGTCGAGATTAAGTCCCTAATCAACCGCTAAGATTAACTCTGGCTTGATCCATGACTTTTGGACCCTTCTAACACAGTTTTATATTAGTTCACATTAATATTTTATTTCCATAAATTCAGACTTAGGGACTCCATTAAAAATATTAAATATTTTAATATCTCCTAAACTACTTAGAATCTGCCGAAACCATTGATGGTTATTGGAGATCTCATGTGCTTTAGCCTCTCCACCAATTTTCGTGGCTAAAGCACATCCGATGCTACCCCAAATCAACACTCCCTCTTAGCGAGGACTATGCTCTAGTAATACTCCTCACTGAGTATCATCCTGATCATCTGGCATCGGTCCTTGTGCTGATGCTAAGCCTCCCTGCCCAACATCCTCTGCATTGCTGCATCCTGTACTGCTGCCCATGGCTCTGCTACTGCCACTGCTGCATCTGTACGACAACTCCCTCTGCATCTGTGCTGTTATCACTCCCATTTTTGCTACTGAAACGGGTTCTTTACCATCCCCATCTTTTCCCTGAAGTAGTCAAACTTTGTCCTTCCAAGGGCCTTGGTGAGGATGTTCGCCACCTGTTCTCCTGTAGGAGTGTAGCTCAACTGTACAACTCCTCGTTGGACACAGTCCCTGACAAAGTGACATCAGATATCAATATGCTTCGACCTATCATGAAACACTGGATTCTCAGAGAGCTTGATGCAACTCTGATTATCGCACATACCCTGGTCGCCTCCATATTCGTTCTAAATAGCTTCACAAGCAAGTTGTGCTTGCCGCCATATATTCTACCTCAGATGAGCTCATAGCCACGAACTTCTGTTTCATACTACACCAGGAGGTCATTCCTGATCCAATGTTGAAACAGTACCCAGAGGTACTTTTCCGATCCACTGAACTTCCTGCCCAATCTGCTTCAGTAAATCCACTCAATCTGATATCCTTACCCCTGGTGTACAAGAGTCAATAATCGACTATTCCCGATAAATACCTGAGAACATGTTTGGTTGCTGCCCTGTGCGCCCTCTTTGGTTCCACCATGTACTGATTGAGGGTGTTGACAACGTAGCAAATGTTTGGCCTGGGATTGACTAGATACATCAGGGACCCTGTGCGCTGCTTGTATAACGTGGGATCAACATCCTTGTCTTCTGATGCATCAATCTTCTTCCAGTTGGTGATCATTGGAGTAGCCATGGGTCTACAGTCCTCCGTCTTGAATCTCTTTAGGATTTCTGTAGCATATCTCCCTTGCCCAGGGAAGATCTCTCCTTTTTGCTGCCAAACTTCCAACCCTAGGAAATATTGCATTCGTCCGAAATCCTTCATATCGAATTCTGTGGTAGATTCTTCTTGCAGTCCCTGATGAGCCTGGATGATCCTGTCAAAAAGAGATCATCCACATACAATACTAAGATTAGCGGTTCATTCTCTACAATCAGATAGTAGAGATTTGGATCTGCGTCACTTTTGACAAATCCCATCTTTTGCAAGTAGCCATCGATTTGACCATACCATGCTCTAGGTGCTTGTTTCAGCCCATACAAGGCTTTCTTCAAACTACATACATGAGATTTCTTCTCATGTCTCAAAGCCCTCTGGTTGTTCAATGTATACCTCTTCTTCTATTACCCCGTTCAGAAAAGCTGTTTTGACATCCATCTGATGAATCTTCCATCCCATTTGAGCTGCAAGAGATATCATGGTCCTAATAGACGTATATCTGGCTACCAGGGCGATGGTCTCCTCCTAGTCAATTCCTTCCTTTTGAGCATACCCCTTAACCACAAACCTGGCTTTCTATTTCTCAACACTGTCGTCTGCAGCGTATTTGATCTTGTAGATCCATCTCGAACCTACCACTGATCTGTCTTGAGGCCTTGGCATTACCTCCCAGACATCGTTCACCATTATAGAGTTGTACTCCTCTACCATCGTGTCTAGCCAAACCTGATGTTGAGCTGCCTCCTTGAAATTGGCAGGCTCCCCATCTTGAGCTACTAATGCCTGATATCTATTTGGCTGTTTTCGCTCCTTCTTATTGTTTCTTGGCGCACCGATGAAGTCCTCTACATCTTGTAGAATTTGACAAAGTTCCCTGCTAGTTCTTCCTCTACCAGCAGGTGCTTCTGTTAGCCCCTCCTCATCCTGTGAATCTTTTTGACCAGAGGAAGAATTTTTTACTTTCGTTGGTTGAAGAGGCTTAACCAATGGCTCCTCTTTTGACTGCTCCTTGTAAGGCATCTCATGAGATTTTCTAAAAGCCCTGTCCTCCATGAACTTCACATCTCGTTGAACTACTATCTTCCTGCTCCCTGGAAGGTAGATTCTGTATGCCTTAGCGTTCTCGCTATATCCCACCAGATATCCCTTTTCCGCAGTTTGATCCAACTTCTTCCTCTTTCCTCTGGTATGCGGCAATATGCTAAATTGCGATATATCTTGAAATCACTGACTTTAGTTGTCTTCCTCGTGAAAACTTTCTCTGGAGTAATCTTCCCAAAGCCCGATGAGGAGTCCTGTTCTGAACATAGACAGCTGTGCTGCATGCTTTCGCCCACATGAATTTCGGCATATCTTGATCATACATCATGGCCCTAGCTGCTTGTACAATAGTCCTGTTCTTTCTTTCTGCTACTCCATTAAGGAGCTATCCACTCTCTTCTGATGCCCTCCTTAGCGCAAAAATCAGTGAAGTCCTTATCGATATACTCTCCACCATTATCTGAGCGCAAAAATTTTATTTTCTTCCCATTCAGATTCTCCACCAGAGCCTTGAACTCTTTGAATTGACGGAAAACCTCATCCTTGGTTTTCAGAAGATAAATCCAAGTTTTCCTTGAGTGGTCATCAATGAAGGTAAGGAAATACTCAGCGCCATTGAGAGCTTTGATAGACATAGGTCTGCTGGTACCTGAGTGTATCAATCCTAGTACACTCTTGGTCCTGTGTTTGCTCCTAGGAAATGCTGCCTTGGCATACTTTCCTAGAGCGCACTCTCTGCGTACATCATCTCGTTCCGTACTCAGATCCGGAACTCTTGTTATAGTGCTCCTGAGAATTCTTAGAGCTCCATGGTGCAAATGACCCATTCTTTTGTGCCATAATTCATTCAAGTCCTTGTCTCCATGATTGCCTATTAGTGCCATTTGTGATTCTAGTTGTAATCTATACAACCTGTTAATTTTGATCCCGATCTGCACTTTTTTTTTCCAACTCGGGTGTTTGACGTATACCTTCTCCTTGATGAAGTAAACGTCATAGCCCTTGCCTTGAAGTTGTGACACAGAAAGTAAGTTCATCCCCAATCCTGGTAGATGCAGCACATTTGTAGCACAGAACTGTTCTCCCGATTCTGTTTGAAAAACTATGGTACCCTTCCCTACTGGAGTACACTTTGCCTTGTTCCCCATGGTGATCTGAAAGTTCATCTTCTCTTCTCGATATTTTGAGAAACATTCCCCGATTCCTGTCATATGCCACCAGGGTCCACTGTCTATATACCACACTTCTGATGATGAAGAACTAGTCATAAAAGCCACTTCTTCTTCCAGCCTGGAAGCCAACATAGAGAAATCGAAGTCTCCTTCTCTTGTGCAATCTTTTGAAAATCTGTGTGAATCCCCTGACGTGGATGCCTCTGCATTGTGGTCTCAACCAATAACTGATTTTCCCTTCCTGTCTCTGATTACTCTCTGTGATACCATGTGAAAATTCTATCATTGCAACATTTGATTTACTTTTCCTACTTATTCTTCAATAAGTTATTTATTCCTTCAATAAACATAAAAATAAATTCTGCCGCAGATCTCACACCGTAATATAGAAAAAAACACATGTACAACACTGACACAAATATTTTGGACAATAGTCCCTGGAAAAACCCAATGTGGGAAAACCGGTGCAGCAAGGGAGGATTTTATTATTCAGCAATTCTTCAGTACAACAGGGTGCCAAACTGGCTTACTCACAGATAGAAAAATTCTCCAACACTTCTCCTAGTCCTAGTGTCAGCTTGGCTGACCTTTGCGTGGCTCCCAAACACTCTGCGTCACCCACGCAGGCCCTCTAGTGACTGCGCAATCTGTTGAAATTTGGTACTAGAGGACAGGTGGTTCCCTTAGGCTTTGATTTTTGGCCTAGGGAAAAGTGTCCAAAAGAATTTAATTTTTCTCCTAAAGTGACTTTATAATTTTATAAAGTTAAATCTAATTTAAAAGTGACTTTAAATGATAAAGTTACTAAGTCTAATTTTAAAGTGACTTTTATAAAGTCAATGAAAAATTAGAAAGGAAAAGTGACTTTGGAAATAAATGACTAAGTGGGTCTTTATTAAAGTGGGGTGAATTAAAAAATAAAAAATGAGATTTAAATGAGCATTTAATCTCAGCCATAGATCTCAATCTATTTCAGCCATTGGATTTAGGGATCACCCAAAAGTCACTTGGGGTTAGATTAAAGGAGGAAAAGGAGGAAAAGGTCATTCATTCTTTCATGAGCAGATTGAGAGAAGGAGAGCAAGAGAGCAAAGGAGATTTCTGGACAGTGAGCTGCGGAGTTTCAGCAGCGGAGTTTCAGCAGGGCGGAGTTTCAGCAAGTCTGTACAGCGGAGTTTCAGCAAGGCGGAGTTTTAGCAAGGCTGAGTTTCAGCAAGGCTGAGATAAGTTGTAAAAGTTTGCTTGCTGATTTTTGCTGAATATTTCTCTTACTGTAAAAAGGCATTTTCCAGAAATAAAGAAGAGCTCTCAAACTGGTTTTCCCCAAGAGTTGTAGGAGGTTTTTCCAGGGTCACATTGACCAAAAATCTCAGTGTTTAAATGTGTTTTAATGGCTGTTTATTACTGTTGATTTTTATTTCTGCAATTTCCAGCATTCTGTCAAATTTCCAGAATTTGTGTTTTCAGCAAATTTATTTTTTCCAGCTTGTTAAATGTATGGTTATGGGAAAGGGCATTTAACTATATGGGAGAAATAAAGAGAAACTGAAAACCGGGGTGGGAAATGAGAAATTTCTACATGGTATCAAAGCTTGAGTGCTGAAGGACAGTTTG
This sequence comes from Pinus tabuliformis, assembly GCA_031772625.1. NCBI lineage: Eukaryota > Viridiplantae > Streptophyta > Pinopsida > Pinales > Pinaceae > Pinus > Pinus tabuliformis. The sequence continues at coordinate 12,388,268 of CM062809.1, read as the reverse complement.
GGACAACAAAACGAAAAATTACAGCTGCTGATTTTTCACTCAGAAAATTTCAGCAAGCTGATTTTTTTCATAAACAGCAGTTTTATCTTTACTACAATAGTGCTATTTTTCAGTTTTAGGACAGCAGGATGTCATTGGGATGAGGGTGGAGGATAGGCTGGATGGGCATACAAATTACAATGTTTGGAAGGAGAGAATGCAGAGTATCTTTGAGGAGGCAGAAGTCTGGGATATCATGGTGCATATCACACAGAACCCTGTTGTTGTGCCTACTGATGCTACTCAGTTGACGGCTTATAATAAAAAGAACAACAAATGTAAGAGGCTGATTCTAGATGGAATCAAAGACCATTGCATTCCTCATGTGAGAGGAAAGAGCAATGCCCATGAGATGTGGGCAACATTGTCCAATCTCTACCAGAGTACCAATGAGAACCGGAAGATGGTCCTGAAGGAGAAGCTGAAGAACATTAAGATGGGTAATGATAGTGCAGCTGGATATCTCACAAAGATTACTAATGTGAGAGATGAGTTGGCAGCGATTGGAGAGGCCATTCCACCCACTGAGTTGGTGCGGATTGTAGTGAATGGCCTCCCCCGTTCATGGTTGAACTTTGCTGATGGGGTTTGTGCATGTGAGACCCTTCCCACATGGGAGAGGTTTTGGGATGATTGCATTCAGACAGATATCAGGAAAGGTCAGCTTGGGGCAGCGAAGCCAGTTGAGCAGGATGAGGATGTAGCACTGGTGGCAGGAGGCAAGAAAGGCAAAGGGAAGAAGCAGGCTTCCACAAGCAGTGGTGGGGGCAAAGGCAAAGGTAAAGGTAAACAGGGGAACACACAGAAGGACTATTCCAAGGTGAAGTGTTGGAATTGTCAAAAGATGGGACACTATGCAGTTGTGTGTCCGGAGAAGAAGAAGAAGAAGGGGAAGAACCAGGACGTGGCAGCTTCAGCAGAGATTGTGGACTTTGCAGGTCGTTTTGACCGGGAGTTTGCGTTCACTACGTGTGAGTCCTCTAGTGCAGGATCACCTGCCACACAGGTTCAGAGGGAGCATGCTTTTCCCTCGATTAGCGGAGCATTTTCAGGTATCTAGTATGTGGATAGTGGGGCTTCACGTCACATGACAGGAGTCCGTGAGTACTTCTCAGAGCTTTCAGAGAGGCACTGATATAGAGGTAGTACTTGGTGATGACAGAGTTGTTAGAGCAGTCGGGGTGGGGACACTGACATTTCAGAGGGGAGTCCAAACCTCCCTTGAAAGTGTCAGATGTTCTTTATGTGCCAGGGATGAGGAAGAACCTCATATCCGTCTCAGCTTTGGAGGACAGAGGATATGAGGTACTGTTCAGGGGAGGACAGGTATTGATGTATCCCAGGGGCACTCCAGCTGATTCAGCTAGAGTGATAGGTGTACGCCATGCAAAGGTGTACAAGTTTGCATTCCAGCCCCTTTTGGCATTGAGTAGTAGTACCGACAGCAGAGCTAGCAGTTCTGAGCTGTGTGAGATTTGGCACCGCAGAATGGGACATATATATCATGGAGCCTTGAGGACATTGCGGGAGATCACTACAGGTGTGCAAGATTTCAGTACTGATCACTTTGATACTTGCAGAGGTTGTGCGATGGGCAAGTTTGCCAAATCCCCTTTTCCCAGCAGTGACAGCAGAGCGACTGGGATACTTGATTTGATTCATTCCGATGTGAGCGGTCGGATGTCTCATGTTTCCTTGAGTGGATATGAGTACTATGTTTTATTCATTGATGATCACTCCAGGAGGACCTGGATTTATTTTTTGAAGACCAAGAGTGAGGTCTTCAAGCGGTTTCAGGAGTTCAGAGCTCTTGTGGAGACACAGACAGGTCGAAAGATCAAGTCCCTGAGGTCGGACAATGGAGGAGAGTACACCCTTGGAGATTTTGTTGACTATTGTGCGGAGGCAGGCATTAGGAGGGAGTTCACTGTTCCTTACAACCCCCAGCAGGACGGGGTTGCAGAGAGGAAGAACAGATCTATCATAGGGGCTGCCAAAGCCATGTTACATGATCAGGGGTTGCCATTGTTCTTGTGGGCAGAGGCCTGCAACACAGCTGTTTACTTGCAGAACAGGAGTTCGCATCGTGCCTTGGGGCACATGACTCCGGAGGAGGCTTTCTCTGGGAAGAAGCCTGATATTGGTCATCTTCATATCTTTGGATGCATTACATACTCCTATATACCCAAGGAGAAGAGGACCAAACTAGAGCCCACCGCAGAGAAGGGTATCTTTGTGGGCTACAGTGAGACCTCAAAGGCCTTTCGGATTTACATTCCTGCACAGAGGAGAGTTGTTGTTAGACGGGATGTGAAGTTCGAGGAGGACAAGGCCTTTAGGAGGTCACGGGAGTTAGAGTATCTGGATCAGCCAGACCCTCAGCAGCAGTTGAGTTAGTCGCAGGGATCCAGTGGGCAGGGATCAGGAGGATCAGGAGGTACATCTATGAGGATGTTAGGTCCGTCAGTGAGCAGTGGCTCACCGAGCCAGAGGGGTGGTGCTCCGGGCAGCATGCAGAGCAGTTCACAAAACAGTTCACTAGGGAGTCCACTGATGGACAGTTCACATTGTACCTCAGCTTCTACAGGTTTAGGTGCAGGCAGGAGGACAGCAGACAGACAGTCAGGAGTTCAGGCTCCTGATGATGATGGGGAGGAGGAGTTTCATTCTCCTATGGGAGAAGTGCACTCAGGGAAGAGGAAGCCCAAGTGGCTTCAGGACACCTTGAGAGATGCCACATCTGTTGCTGAGCCTAAGAGGCCGGTCAGAGAGAGTAGACCACCTGAGAGGTTTTGTAGCTATATGGCGATGGTTACCAGCATCCTTGACTCTGAGCCTTCTAGCTATGAGGAGGCAGCTAGCCAACAGGTCTGGAGAGAGGCCATGTAGGAGTATTCTTCTATCATGAAGAATGATGTTTGGGAGGTGGTGTCGAGGCCTGAGGGCAAATCCGTGGTTACTTCCAGATGGCTTTACAAGGTAAAGCATGCTGCAGATGGCAGCATTGAGAAATTCAAAGCAAGGTTTGTGGCTAGAGGGTTCTCCTAGGTAGAGGGAGTTGATTATGAGGAGACCTTCGCTCCCGTGGCTCGATATACTTCGATCCGCTCCATTATATCGATAGCAGCAAAGATGGGTTGGAAGATCCACCAGATGGATGTGAAGACTGCATTTCTCAATGGCTTCATACAGGAGGAGGTGTACATTGAGCAGCCACAGGGCTTTGAAGTGCATGGGAAGGAGTCCCATGTGTGCAGACTGAAGAAGGCCCTTTATGGCCTGAAGCAAGCTCCCAGAGCTTGGTACTCCAAGATAGATACATATTTGCAGGGGATGGGTTTCACAAAGAGTGAGGCAGATCTGAACCTTTACTTTATTGTGATTGGTGAGGAGCCTCTCATTCTGGTGCTATATGTGGATGACTTGGTCATTACAGGTGCAGAGAGACTCATAGAGCACTGCAAGAGAGATCTTACGACGGAGTTTGAGATGAAGGACAACGACTTGATGCATTACTTTTTGGGTTTGGAGGTGTGGCAGGAGGAGGGGCATTTCTTTTTGGGGCAGGGGAAGTATATTGTGGACATCTTTAGCAGATTCCACATGGAGGATTGTAGACCCATGTCGACACCGATGATCACCAACTGGAAGAAGCTTCATGCTTCGGATTCCGAGTTGGTGGATCCCACATTGTACAGGCAACTGATTGGTTCCTTGATGTATTTGGTCAACACTAGACCAGATATCTATTTTGCAGTCAACACGATGAGTCAGTTTATGTGTGAGCCTAAGAAGGTTCACTGGGTGGCTGCAAAACACATTTTGCGGTACTTGCAGGGGACAGTGGATTATGGTCTGGACTACAGGCAGGGAGATGGAGTGAGATTGGCAGGATACACTGATTCTGATTGGGCAGGTTGTGCTTCTGATAGGAAGAGCACTTTAGGGTGCTGTTTTGGGTTGGGTTCAGCAGTAGTGTCATGGTTCAACCGGAAGCAGCAGTCAGTAGCATTGAGTTCAGCGGAAGCAGAGTATATGGCAGCCAGTCTAGCTAATTGTGAGGCTATCTGGCTTCGCAAGATGTTGTTTGGCTTATTTGGTCAGCCGTTGAGACCTTCAATGATTTACTGTGATAATCATAGTTGCATTAAACTCATGGAGAATCCAGTTTTTCATGACAGGTCAAAGCATATCGGGATCAAATATCATTTCATCAGAGACTGTGTTCAGAAGGGCGCTGTGAAGCTTGAGTATATTCCCACTGATGAGCAGGTTGCAAATATTCTTACCAAAGCCTTACCACGGGGCAAGCATGTCTACTTCAGAGACAAGATGGGTGTGGTGAGGAACACCTTCCTCGGTAAGAGGGAGTGTTGAAATTTGGTACCAGATGGCAGGTGGTTCCCTTAGGGGTTGATCTTTGGCCTAGGGAAAAGTGTCCAAAAGAATTTAATTTTTCTTCTAAAGTGACTTTATAATTTTATAAAGTTAAATCTAATTTAAAAGTGACTTTAAGTGATAAAGTTACTAAGTCTAATTTTAAAGTGACTTTTATAAAGTCAATGAAAAATTAGAAAGGAAAAGTGACTTTGGAAATAAATGACTAAGTGGGTCATTATTAAGGTGGGGTGAATTAAAAAATAAAAAGTGAGATTTAAATGAGCATTTAATCTCAGCCTTAGATCTCAATCTATTTCAGCCATTGGATTTAGGGATCACCCAAAAGTCACTTGGATCACCCAAAAGTCACTTGGGGTTAGATTAAAGGAGGAAAAGAAGGAAAAGGTCATTCATTCTTTCATGAGCAGATTGAGAGAATGAGAGCTAGAGAGCAAGGGAGATTTCTGGACAGTGAGCTGCGGAGTTTTAGCTGCGGAGTTTCAGCAGGGCGGAGTTTCAGCAAGTCTGTACAGCGGAGTTTCAACAGGGCGGAGTTTCAGCAAGGCTGAGATAAGTTGTAAAAGTTTGCTTGCTGATTTTTGCTAAATATTTCTCTTACTGTAAAAAGGCATTTTCCAGAAATAAAGAAGAGCTCTCAAACTGGTTTTCCCCAAGAGTTGTAGGGGGTTTTTCCAGGGTCACATTGACCAAAAATCTCAGTGTTTAAATGTGTTTTAATGGCTGTTTATTACTGCTGATTTTTATTTCTGCAATTTCCAGCATTTTGTAAAATTTCCAGAATTTGTGTTTTCAACAAATTTATTTTTTCCAGCTTGTTAAATGTATGGTTATGGGAAAGGGCATTTAACTATATGGGAGAAATAAAGAGAAACTGAAAACCGGGGTGGGAAATGAGAAATTTCTACACAGTCTCCCACTGCCTCTGCATCTACCTGAAATCCCGTAGTGCTGGTCTCCAATGGCTGATCCCTTCTCTTTGTTCTATACTTGTTGCCTCCTGATTGCTCACTAGACCATTAGTTTGAATTTCTTAGCTAACCCCGCTCTAGAAATTGAATTGACTGGTCTCCCTCAGTGTGTCCTCCAAGTGACCCTCAAGCCTCCTCTTATACTTTTCTCGTTGACAAATCAATGACCGAGATTAAGTCCCTAATCAACGACTAAGATTAACTTTGGCTTGATCTATGACTTTGGGACCTTTCTAACAAAGTTTTGTATTAATTCGCATTAATATTTTATTTTCTTCGAAGTTTAGACTTAGGGACTCCATTAGTAATATTAATTATTTTAATATCTCCCAAACTGTTTAGAATCTGCCCAAACCATTTATGGGTATTGGAGATCTCATGTGCTTTAGCATCTCCACCAATTTTCGTGGCTAGAGCACATCCGATGCTACCCCAAATCAACAATACTTGACCAGGCATATGTTTTGCAGTAAATGTTCTCAGTTAGTTCCAAATGGAGCCGAAGCATGATCATTGGATAACAACCAAGCACATACTGAGATATCTGCAAGGAACAATCCACTATTGCCTGAAATATGATAGGAGGAATGATGTCCACTTGATTGAATATATAGATTCTGACTGGGGAGCCAATGAGCAGGATGGAACGAGCACTACAGGAGGATGTTTTAGTTTGGGATCCTCCATGAGCTCATGGATGAGCGGAAAGCAAGATATATATGCTTTGAGTAGCGCTGAGGCTGAATATATTGCACCCTGTGAAGTGAGCAGAGAAGTTGTCTGGTTAAAGAAGCTGTTGTCCAACTTATTCGAAGGACCAATGGACCCTACAGTGATACATTGTGATAACACTAGTTGTATAAGATTGTTTGGAGACCCAGTGTTCCATGGAAAGACAAAGCATATAAACACAAGTATCACTACATTCGAAAGCTAGTACAAGATGGTGTGCTGCAACAACAGTATATCTCCACCGATGAGCTGGTAGTTGACATATTGACAAAATCTCTTCCTAATAAGAAGCTTGTGTATTTGAGAGACAAGATTGGTTTGATTGATATATTCTCCCTGGTTGCGAGGGAGAGATAGGCACATAATTCTTGTCTTCACTTGGGAAGACAGAATGGAGGATTGGGTAAGCATCTGGCATCCGGTACTCTTTGAGGATGAGGTAGGGCATCCAAGATAAGAGTAGTCGAGGACCGATATTGTTTGAGGACTAGCTATCCAAGATAAGAAGAGACCAAGGAAGGACATACTCTGTGAACACCCGGGTGGGGTATGTGCCTTGAGAAACAATGATGATGCTGTCTATAAATCATTGGTCTCGCCAGCATTGTGCTATGATCTTGTGGAGAGATAGACCTGTTAGTCAAGGCCTTGCTATGTGACAATGTCGGTTGTTATGATGCTAAACAAATGGGTTACCAATTCGACTCTTCTTATGAGATCTCTTCAGATTGAGAATATCCATGTACCATTTATGAATACTCCATAGTTAAGAGGGAGTGTTGAAAAGTGTGTAACTAGGTTCGGTCTTGATAAATATGAAATGTACTTTTGATTCTTGTATATTGTAAAATGAAAGAAAAATTATTATTATTTTTTTTGGAGCATGGGTTTCATTCTCTAGGTCTTTTATTTTAGAGGTCAAGCACCCATTGAGTGCTTCTAGGATTTTTCCTAGGTCAAGAAGTCAAAAGAGTCATTGTCATAAGTTGAAGACCCCATCGGGCACATTGTAACTTGTAAAGAAAATTATTTTTGTCTTTAAAAGTGTCAAAATACCCTTCAAGACCAAGTCGGCTTGGTAGCTGGGAAGTCAACCTATTTTGAGGAGCCACATCCACCTTTAGAAGCCTATATAAAGGAGGGAACTCGACCTCCTTGGAAGACATTCATCACTCACTCATCCAAGTGAAGAAGAAGAGAAAGAAGGCAACAAAGAAGGAAGAGGACAAATAAAACTTGTTTCTGGGCTATTTCTCTCTCACATGTGCGAAGGAAGGCTAGGGTCTTTGAGCAATAGCCTTGAGAGCCTTGAGGTGTGTTAAGTTTAGGTATGTTTTATGCTAGAGCAATTTATTTCAATTTTCACAGTTAGCTCAATATCTTTTCCAGATTAGCAATCACATCAGCATTAAAGTAAACTGCAGATAGAACATAAATATAAATCGTAGAAGACAAGCCAAGACAAGAGGACACAAGATGTGGCGCTAGCCAGGGACAAACCCCAATGTGGGGAAACCCTTGATCAATTCTTCTTATATGTTCTTTAATAGTTCAACAGAGAGAGAGAGAGAGAGATAGTACATTTACAACAGAAGTCAACACATTGACTTATCCAAATAAGAGCATAGATCATCTTTAAAAAGATGATACATGAGATCAGTTGAAGACATGTTGCTTCAACTGATTCTCGAAGGTGACTCCTTCACCTATCATTGTGTTGCATCTCGTCATCATGCTGCACCGCACCGTGCTGCACCCATCATCATAATGCTGGACCTTATGACCATGCTGTACACATCATACTACTGCACCATGCTTGCGATGCTGCACCATGCTTGCCTTTCTCTCCATGCTTGCTGCTGTCTCATGTGCCTTTTCTGTAACATGCTAGTCACCGCTGTCCTATGTGGCATACAACTGTCCCACTGTTCATTCCAAGTTTGCTTGTTGTCCCATGCATTTGTCCCATACATTTTGCTGCACTAATTAGCTTGCTATCCCATGCATTTTGCTGCATTAGTTACCTTGCTGTCCCATGCATTTTGCTGCACTAGTTAGCTTGCTGTCCCATGCATTTTGCTGCACTAGTTAGCTTGCTGTCCCATAGCCCAGCGGTCCTGTTTACTTTGCTGCTGTCCACAACACTGTTGTTCCAATGCTGCCTTCTCTGCTGCTTATATGGTGACTGGTTAGGGCATCTGGCAGCCCTTACACACCCAAATATCCGTCCACAAACAATAGCATATGGCTTCTATTCTCCTCGGCCTGGTTGCTTGCCTATAGTGCTCTTAACCGCCATGTCCCCATGTTGTTCCTACAACCTTTTCACGATGTCTAGGGCAGCCTCCACGCTGTCCCTTTAACCCTTCACATTAGCGTCCTCCTTTCTTGAGCTGCCTTAGGATAGCTTTGTTAGGGCCGCCTTTAGGTCTGCGTTAGGGCAACCTTTAGGTCTGCGTTAGGGTAGGGACCAGCGTATGGGTTTAGGGCTCCTTCTTGATAGAGTTAGAGCTTTTCTTCATGACTGCGTCCTCTAGATTAGGGCAGCATATTTCTTCTTGACTGCGTCTAGGGTAGCATTTTATCCTCCAACGTCCAGGGCTTCCACTCCTAGATTTATCTTCCACTAAAACCCAAGACAAGCGGAGAGAAATCAAGATAGAAGTGTGTGTAGAAATGACTATCAAGTCATCTCCTTTTATACTAAAATGTTGAGCACATTTGGGGTATATTTGGTTGCTGGCCGACCTTGACGAATTGTCTTATAACACAAATAAATTCATAACTCCACGAATACTTATCGGAATCGGATGATCTTTAGATCAATCCTACCCCTCTCGATGAGAGGGATCTAAGAAAAATATCAGCTGCCATTAATAAGATGACCCACATGGAGTTTGGCCCTAGTTGCCAAATTTAACATTCCCTCTCAACTAGGGAGAACTCCCTTCGCTGATTCATATGTCCGACTGTACTATCTCTGCCATCAGTGCCTTGCATTGCTCTGCTTTGTTGAACCATGAAGAAGAAGAATTGATTGAGAATGTCTCATACCATTCTGTACTGACCCGAAGTCAGTTCCATATGAAGAGAGTGTGTCATATCACTCTTACTGACCTGAAGTCAGTTTTATTGATCCCAGATCAATATCACAAGAGAGTGTCTCAAACCACTCATATTGATCCCAGATTAGTTTCATTGATCCCAGATCAATGGAGGTCATCCTAGCACAGGGAGTATGATAGATACAACGATGCGTCCATCGATAGTACTACTATGGTCCCTAACCCCATTTCCCTGCTCATTGATCAGATGAGAGGTACTTCCCATGAGTCCCAGACTGCATGGGTAGGATGCCTCGACAGGAGAACTAATCATCCTGTCCCACAAGAGAACTAATCATCCTGGCTCACAAGAGAACGAATCATCTTGTCTCACAGGAGAACGAATCATCATGTCCCAAAGTTGCCTCGGAGTATCACAGGGGAAGGCTGAGCTATTCACCCTGTACACAATGCACCATTAGGGGAGGGTGAGTCGCCCTATGGTCGTGTGTTGCTCTAGTAAGTATGTTATGGATCTGATCTGAAAATATATGATAAATATAAATATACCCAAGAAATAACAAGATAGAAATAGATAGAAATGCTTCTTTACTGATCAAACCCTTAAGGTAGGGCAACACCATACATTCACTCCTTAAGGAAGGAGAACACTTCACAAGCCATATGCTCGTTCATACAATATTCCTTCACATCTCTCAATGGGGAGTCTCTAGCCTCTATATAGGCCTCATACATACAATACCATGGGTCATTACCATGGTTCTTTCAATACCATTTATCTAATACAATGGGCTTATTACATTATTGCTAACTACTTGTGGTCCGTTACATGATACGGGTTAACCACTTTATTTATTACTATGGCCCATCCCATTATTACATTTTTCCCTTGGGTACCTCCCTTTGTACCCCATACTATCCCAGATCAATATCACAAGAGAGTGTCTCAAACCACTCACACTGATCCCAAATTAGTTACATTGATCCCAGATCAATGGAGGTTATCCTAGCATAGGGAGTACGGTAGATACAACGATGCGTCCATTGATAGTACTACTATGGTCCCTAACCCCATTTCCCTGCTCATTGATCAGATGAGTCCCAGACTGCATGGGTAGGATGCCTCGACAGGAGAACTAATCATCCTGTCCCACAAGAGAACTAATCATCCTGGCTCACAGGAGAACGAATCATCTTGGCTCACAAGAGGACAAATCATCCTGTCCCAAAGTCGCCTTGGGGTATCACAGGGGAAGGCTGAGCTATTCACCCTGTACACAGCGCACCATTAGGGGAGGGTGAGTCGCCCTACGGTCGTGTGTTGCTCCAGTAAGTACCCCAAGCCCCCCCAGAGCTCCAGAGCTCAATGCATGCAACATGCAGGACCCTTATACGAAGGTCTCTCAACGACTCCAAGTCGTTCGGGAAAGTCACAGATTTGTCCTTTCCCCATGGCTTTGACAAAATGCTTGCGACCTGTACATCAGTGTCAATGCGATGG